>PVKZ01001104.1:0-486665 GCA_004027375.1 Macroglossus sobrinus
AAAAGAAAAGAAAAGAAAAGAAAAAAAGAGAAACAAAAAGAAAAAAGAAAAAAGAAAGATGACCTCTGCTGGATATATTATTCTTGGTTAGTTCCTTTCATTTAATAGTTGAAGATTTGTTTTCACTCCTCTTTGGCTTGTCATGTTTGTGCTGAGAATTCCAATGATAATAATAGGGGGTTTCCTTTATATGTTACCGTCTCCTTTTCCCTAGCTGCCCTGAGAATTCTTTCTTTGTCACTGAGTGTTAATTTTAATATAATGTGCCTTGTAGAAGTGTTTGGGTTGCAATAATTTGGAGTTCTGTTTACTTCTTGAATTCCAAGCTCTAGCTCATTCCTTACATTTGAAAAATTCTTGTCAACTATTTTTTTTCTGAAAATTATTTCTAATCCTTGCTCCTTTTCCTCCCCTTCAAGAATGTTCACAATTCTTATGTTTCTTTTCCTGATATTATCAGCCATAGTTCTTGTATATCTCTTTAATTATTTTTCATTCTTCAGTTTCTCTCTTTTCCTTCTGATTTATTTCTAGATGTCTGTCTTCAATATCACGGATCATTTCCTCTATTTTGTCAACTCTATTTCTCAAGCTTGCTATTTAATTTTTCATCTGTTTCAGTGTGTTCTTCAACTCCAGAAGTTCTATTTGTTTCTTTTTGAAGATTACAATCTCCTTTCTAAAGAACTCATTACCTCATCTAGTTGTTTTTCTTTTATTTTTTCAGTTCATGCAATTGTTGAAATAAATTGTTTTGGATCTCATTTAGTTTTCTTTTTTTTTTTTTTCCGGAATTACCATCCTAAATTCTCTGTTATATAAGTTGCATATTTCTACATCTGTAAGCTCATTTTCTGGAGATTTTTCTCTTTCTTTCTGAGATGCCTTGTCACCTTGATTGTTCATGGTGTTTAATGGACTATTTCTCTGAGCATTATGGAATTGTATTCTGCTTTTTTTCCAGAAAGAAGATTTATTATATAAAGGACTCTCTTTAGCCTGTTGCAAGGAAGGTGTTGTTCTTTTGGTTTCCAGTAGGTGGTATCTAAGCCTTTTAGATCCCTGCTTTATATAAAGTCTTAATTCCTTTTTTTTCCTTATCAATATTCAATCATGCTCACTGCCCTCAGTCTCCATATCTGTCAGTATTAGTGACAGTTTCAGTAGCATTTACTCAGATTACCTTGGGGCCCCAGAGTGTTCAGTCTTTGATGATGTGGGGGGAGGCACAGTCTGGGTTGGCTGATGGCAGCTTTGGCTCCACCTTGCGTTTTGCAGTTGTAGCTGGTAATAATCCACTGTTTATTATCTACCATCCTCACTTCTCTGCTTTCTGCCCTGATCCCTGGGCACTAGCTCTGCGTTGAACTCACAGCTCTATCAGGTGGGGTTATTCAGGGAACTCGCTGTACCTTCTCCTCTCCCCTTCCTCTTCAAGGATCTTTGGACTGTAAGAGTCAGCTTCTTTGTTTTTTCCAGTCTACTGCGCTACTCCCAGGGTTCTGACCTGCAATAGCCCTTATGCACAGATCCCACATTCAGACATGCTGGTATGTAAGTTAGGTGTTTTTTGTTGAGTTTTTGATGTTCAGCTTATTGTTGTTTCAAAGGCAGAGATCCAGGGACATCTTTCAATCTGCCGTGTTTTTGACTTCACTCCCATGAAAAATTTTAAAGTCATCATAATTAGAAAGGAACCATTAAAATGTCTTTATTTACAAATAACATGGTAATATATATACACACATATATAATAAATATCATATATCATATGTCATATTTATACATGATATATATTATTTATTACATATGTGTGTATGTATATAAACTTTACAGAATCAGTAAAAGTCAATAATCAAGTTTAGCATTGTTGCAGCATTCAGTATACAAAAATTAGTGGTATTTGTATATACTTGTAACAATTAAAAATGAAATTAACAAGACAATTCTACTTACAAAAGTATCAAAAAGAATATAATATTTAGTAATAAATTTAATCGAACCAGTGTAAGATTCTACTTTGAACAGTATGCTATGCGAAATAAGCCAGACACAGAATGACAAATACTGTAAAATTTCACTTACATGTGAAACCTAAGAGTCAAATTCATACAAGCAGAGAGTAAAATGGTGGTTACCAAGGGCTGGAGGTAGAGGAAAATGGGGAGATGTTGACCAAGGGTACAAAGCATCATTTATGGAATATGAATAAGCTCTTGAGATATAATATACAATGATAAAAATATACTCGATAATAATGTGTTAGATGGTTGAAAGCTATATGTGAAACTTGCTAAGAGACAACAAATAAGATAATTATGTAAGTTGATAGATATGTTTATTAGCTTGATTATGGTGATTATTTCACAATGTGTATGTATATCAAAACATCAAGTTATATGTTTTTAATATATATAATTTTTATTTGTCAGTGATACCTCCATAAAGATCTAAATATAAAAACTTGTGCACTGAAAACAATAAAATATTGTTGAAAAAATTTAAAAACTGAGTAAATGAAAATACATCACTCAAACCTGTATCGGAAGACTTGAAATTGTAAAATGGCAATACTCTACAAATTGATTTACATATCTAACAGAATCCCTATCGAAATTCCAACTATGTTTTACACAAAAATGGACAATTTGAATCTATAATACTTGTAGAATTTTAAGGGGTCCCAAAGAGCTAATAAAATCTTGAAAAAGAGACAAAATTGGAGGACTTATACTTCCCAATTTCAAAGCCCATTATAAAGATACAATAATTTAAAAACTGTGGTACTGGCTTGAGAGTACATATTTGGACAATGGAATAAAATTTAGAGTGTACAAATGAGTTGATACATCTGTGGTTAACTGATTTTTAACAAGGGCATGAAACCATGCAATGGGGGAAGTAAAAGTCATTTCAAAAAATGATGCTAGGAAAAATGTATAGCCATATACAAAAGAATGAATATAGACCTCTACTTCACACCGTATACAAAAATGTACATAAAATTGGTCAAAGATCTAAATGTAATTGCTAAAAAAATTAAAAACTTATACAAAAACAAAGATGTAAATCTCTGTGACCTTGGACTAGAAAATGGATTCTTAAATATGATGCCAAAAGCTCAAGTGACTAAAGAAACACAGATAAATTGGACTGCATAAAGATTAAAAACTTATATGCCTTGAAGAACACTACCTAGAAAGTGAAAAGAAATGTAGAGAAAGGAGAAAAAAATCAGTTATATACTTTATTATGGTCTGGTACCAGAATATCCAAAAAAAAAACTATTACGGTTAAATAATTTTTTTAAAAAATAGCAAATAGTTGAAGAATTTTAATAGACATTTCTCAAAAGAGAATATTCAAGTGGCCAAAAGCATATGAAAATAGACTCAATATCATCAGGCTTTAGGATAGTACATATCTAAACCATAATGTAACACTATCTCTCACCAACTGGAATATTTATAGTCATAAATATGGAAAATGACAAGTGTGGGGAGGTTGTAGGGAAATTGAAACCCTTGTACATTGCTGATGGAAATGAAAATTGACCCAGGCTTTGTAGAAAATAATTTGGCTGCTCTTTAAATAGTAAATCATAGAATTACCATCTGAGCAAATAATTCCACTGTTAGATATATGTCCCCAAAAGTAAAAACAGGTACTCAAAAAAATGCATGCAAATATATGTTCATAGCAGCACTATTAACAGCATCCAGAAAAATGGAAACAACCCAAACGTCATCAGAGGGTGAATGGCTAAACAAATTGTAGTATTTACATGCAACAAAATATCATTTAGCAAAAAAGGAATAAAGTACTGACAAATACCATAATGTAGATAAATCTTAAAAACATGCTAAGTGAAAGAAGACAGACACAAAAAATTACATGTTGTATTGTGACAGCCTGTCCCTGCCTGGCCATTTCCTGCTTGAACAAGTTCAATCCTGACTCCCTGAACCCCCACCACCCACCTTCCAAGGACTCTCTGGCTGATGTAAGTTTTCCCATAGCTTGCCAATCAATCGATGTTCTTCTTTATAGCTGTAGCTATGTAGGAATGAAGGACTGTATAAAACTGCCGTTATGTTACAATTGGGGCTCAGCCTTTGGATAAGAATCTGCTGAGCTTGTGCCAGCATCAATAAACACTGCTCCCTGCTTATAGCCTTGTTGTCCCATCTCTCCATTCAAGAATCCCACATTTCTGGGGGCTTGTCTGGGATCTGGAGATAGCCGTTTTTCACCTCCCTGGTTTTGGGGTCTGGCCCCTGGGATGCTGGGAGAAGTGGACTTTACCTGGCACACCAGTAGACTTATTGTCTGTAGGGGAGGACGACTCTTCCAGTGGACCAGGGTAGCAGTTCTGAGAGCACAACAGAACCTGGGGAGGCACAGTAACCAGCCCAGGAGCATCATCTGACTGAGTGGTAAGGACACATGTCCCAGGAATAGCCTATCCATTAGAGGATAGAAGGGGAATCTTATCAACTCCCAAGGTCACCTGGTTATTCTTCCTTTGTTAGAGGAAACTGTGGCCTCTCAGGTATATAGGGTGGATGGTGTTTGGTGTATGTTTGTATGTGACTGAGACATGGCCTGACCAAGAAGCGGGAGTTGAATCTCTATCCACAGGTCCATGGTGAACCTCATATGGCTTAGGGTGGTATCACTGGATCTCCATGAGGAGTCTACTCCAGTGATCCAAGTCGGGAGTTTATACTGACCCACCAATTGCTAAGAGGTGCCTGAAAGATCCCGACAAGGGGAGCAGCTGGAGACGGTGAAGCAAATCTCTGAGTGCATATGCAATATCAACCATGGGTGGAAGGATGGGTGAACAACAGAATAAACAGATACCTTTAAGTTGTATGCTTAAGAATTTCAGAAAGGATAATTCAGGGTATTATGGAGTTAAACTTGCCCCACAGAAATGCTGAACTTTTTGTGAGATGGACTAGCCCTCTTTTGGCATTGGATGGCCAGCAGAGGGAGCTCTTGATAGGAAAGCCATTGCAAAGGACTCTCAAGTCATCACTGGTCAACCTGGCCACTCAGACCAATTCCCTTATATTGTTTTTTGGGAGGCAATAGTTCGTACCCAACCCCCTTGGTTGAGAGTCTGCCTAGAGGAAAACTGTAGGGTCCTCCTAGCCCGAGACTTGGCACCCTTCCAAGGTCAGTTGAAGGAAAAAAGCCTGTGTTGCCAGCAGATCCAGAAGTCAGCCAATTTTTGCCTTCCAATGGGGAATCCCTGAAAGCAGAGACAAGGACCAGTTAACATGGACACGGTTGCCTCAGGAGTTCAAGAACTCCTCAACCATGTTTGGGACAGCTCTAGCCTCAGATTTAAAGGCCTTCCTGGCAAACCAACACATCTGTATGTTATTGCAGTATGTAGATGACCTTCTCTTAACAAGAAATACCTATGAGGAATGCATGGAAAGAAAGCATCTACTCCTCAATCTCCTCTTGGAAGCAGGTTACAAGGTCTCTAAAAGGAAGGCTCAAATTTTCCAAAAAATACCTAGGCTTCCACCTGTCACAGGACAAGACCAACTCAGCCCAGAAAGGAAACAAACAGTCTACTCAATTCCTGTCCCTACCACCCGGCGACAAGTCTGTGAATTCCTCAGAGCAGCTAGCTTCTGCAGAATCTGGATACCTAATTTCTCCATCTTGGCCAAATCCCTCTATGAAGCCACAAAGTGGGGAAAATGAGAGCCCCTGCTCTGTTACTATACACAACAGAAGGCCTTTGAAGAAATCAAAAGAGCACTCACAAATGCCCCAGGACTAGGACTTCCAGACTTAACTAAATCTTTCTTTCTGTATATACATGAGCACATAGGTGTCACAGTAGGTGTCTTATCCCAACTGCTAGGATCTTGGCACAATCCCGTGGCTTATCTCTCCAAACAGCTTGATTCTGTCACCCAGGGTTGGCCACCCTGTTGTTGAGCACTTGCAGCCATGGCCATCCTTGTATCAGAGGCTAACAAACTGACTATGGGGCAAGAACTTACAGTTCAAGTACCACATTCAGCAATAACATTACTGGAGACAAGGGACAATATTGGCTACCTAATGCTCAGATGGTCAGATACCAAGGAATGCTGTATGAGAATCCACACATCCACCTAGAGATAGTATGAACCTTGAACCCAGCCACCTTGCTACCCACTGGGCCCGAACACCCAGACCATAACTGCACTGAAGTCATGGATGATGTGTTTTCTAGCTGACTTGACTTGACAGACCAACCCTTAAAGGACCCTGATGTGGAATATTACACTGATGGTAGCAGCTTTGTGAGGGCAAGAGAATGCCTTGCAGAATATGATATGGTGACCTTACATTCCACCACTGAGGCAAAATCTCTGCCTAGAGGAACCCCAGCCCAGAAAGCAGAGCTCATTGCCTTGACCCATGCCCTTTAGCTGGTAGCAGGAATGAGTGCTAACATATACACTGACTCTAAGTATGCTTTCACTACCCTCCATGTACATGGAGCCCTGTACAGAAAGAAAGGTCTAATCAATTTGGGGGGAAAAGACATAAAATATGGAAAAGAAATTCTAGAACTCTTACATGCTGTGTGGGTCCCCAAGAAAGTAACAGTCATGCACTGCAAAGGACACCAAAAAGGGGACACTAAAAAGCCTGAGGCAACCACAGGGTAGACCATGTTGCCAAACTGGCAGCAGCTAGGAGAATGGCCAGCCCTACAGCTCTAACTGCTTCCCCCGCCCATTTCCTAGTCCCTTAGCCAAATAGGCCCCTAAGTACTCACTTCAAAAAGAAACCTGGTTTAAGACTGAAGAGGGGAGCCTTCTCCCAAGTGGAGGGTGGAAGTTCAATAATGTGAGGATTACAGTTCCTTGGACCCTAGCCCCAGTTTTTGTCGAGCAGTTTCACCAAAGGACTCACCTTGGTCACACTGCCCTAGAAACCTCTCTGGGCCAGTACTTTTATGTCCCCTGGATCTCTAGCATCTCCCAAGTGCTGTGTGAATGGTGCAAAGTCTGTGCCCACAACAACCCCAGGCAAGGGTCATGTGTCCCACCAGGGGTCCAAAGTGTCGGTGGCACCCACTTTGAGTAACTCGAAGTAGACTTCACTGAAATGCCTTAAACATGTGGCCTCAAGTATTTCTTGGTCTTCGTATGCACCTATTCTGGTTGGGTAGAGGCTTATCCCACCTGGACTGAGAAGGCCCTAGAAGTAGCCAGACTGCTCCTCCGAGAAATTGTTCCACAATTTGGCCTACCAATAACCATTGGCTCAGATAACAGGCCAGCTTTTGTAGCAGAAATAGTGCAGCTACTAGCTAATAATTTAAATATTAAATGGAAATTTCATACCACCTATTGACCATAGAGTTCAGGACAGGTGGAACACATGAACAGGACCCTTAAGAATCAGTTGGGAAAACTATGTCAGGACTACATTGGGATTAAGTCCTCCCCATGGCACTATTAAGAATGAGGTCAGCCCCAACCAGGATGACTGGGTTCTCTCCCTATGAGATCCTGTATAGGTAGCCACCACCACTCATCAAATAAATATGAGGAGACCTCAAGGAAATAGATACAATGACTCTGAGACAACCATTGGGTTAGGGAAAGGCTCCCTGTCAGTTTAACCATTGAAATTCATTCCTTTAAGCCAGGAGACTCTGTCAGGTAAAAAAGTAGAACATTCAGCCCCTAAAATCCCTGTGGAAAAGGCCCACTTACTGTCATTTTGTCTACCCTCACTGAAGTTAAGTGTGTTGAAATAACACCCTGGATACATCATAGCAGACTTAAACCCATAGTTGCAGAGTGGGAGTGTGTTCCAGACTCCCTCAAGGCAAACCTCCAGAAAAAAAAACACCAACTGCACCAGCAGACCAAAGATAAGACGTCAGCCCCACTTTGGTCACACCAGAAGCTCACCAATCTATGTGCGGCAGAAGCCTAAGGACAATGTCTTGTCAGGATGAGACTGTAATAGCCTCTTTGAAAGCTGATTCTCCACTTTTGGTGGCTTAAAAACTTTAGTTGGGATAGTACCCTTACTCCTCAGGAACTGCCTCCCCGTCCTGTGCCTATTGCCTCTTGTTATTCATTCAATAATCTCCCTCACAGAGGCTCTAGTAGAAAGAAAAACTGCAGCAAAAGTCCTCATGCTATGGAGGTACCAGCCTCTATACCAAAAATTAGAAGGAGATGATGCTCTCTGACCCAGTCCTGGGTCCAAGAATAAAGGAGGGAATGTGGCAGCTGACCCCGTCTGGCCATTTCCTGCTCGAACAAGTTTGTTCCTGATGCCCCACCCCTTCCAAGGACTCTCTGGCTGATGTCAGTTTTTCTCATAGCTTGCCAATCACTCGATGTTCTTCCTTATAACTGTAGCTGTGTAGGAATACCAAGACTGTATAAAACTGTCCGTTATGTTATAATCAGGGCTCAGCCTTAGTCTCTCATCTCTCCATTCAAGAATCCCACAACAGTATGATTCCACTTATATGAAATATTCATAATAGGAAAATATATAAATACAGAATGCAGACTGGTGATTGCCAGGGCCAGAGGGAGATATAAAAGTGGAGATTACTGCTTGATTAGTGCAAAGTTTCTTCCTGGGATGATGAAATATTTTGAAACTATAAAGAAGTTTTGTCAGAACTATGGTGGCATGAAGGGTCCCCTTGATTGCTACTTGAAATTACAAAAATTGAACTGATGCAATTGAACAGAAAACACCCAGTCTAACAAACAAACACATCTGAGAGATGGGCACATCAGAGTATTTGAAGGTGGGCAAATTGGGTGAGTAAGGGAGGACAAAAAAAAAAAAGAGAAGCAGAAACCAATGCTGTGGACACAGCATACAAATACCAGTGGAACTGGGAGTGGGGGGAATTAGGTGGTGTTATGCATTCTCTGCAGCTCCAAGCATTCCTGCCTGAATGATTAGCATATACTAAACAGGGGAGCCCAATGATGAGGGAAGAAACCAGGGCAGAGATAGAATATAGAGGAGCCACAGCTGCATTTTAGCAACCACCATTGCCAGTCAGAAAGCAGAGTCACAGAGCTTGGCTGCCTCCCTAACCACGCCTCCCCTCCCACAAAGCTAGCAGCAGGCCCCAGGGGAAACTGCAACAGTAAGTACTCCAGGAACTGAGGAAATTCATACTGCATCTATTTGCAGTGACAGAGGTTGAGATATAAAGGCCAGACAGCTAAAGTTTAGCAGCCAGCATTACCAGAATAAAAATAGCCACAGGGACACCAGAGCTACTCCAAACCCATTCCAACCCAACACATCCAGGTTGCATCAAGAGGAGACACTGGGACAATATAACACTGTTATCTGGCTGCTGGGGAAACACGAGGACTTCAGGGGCTCTTCAGAAGCTCATATCCTCACTGCTCATCACATTCTCCCACAGGGGTAGAGACCTGGTACTGAGGCAACCTGGTCACAGAGAAAATACAAAGCTCCCCATGGAATAAAGGGATTTTTTTTTTGCCAAATAGCAGAGATCTCAGAGGCCTGTGCAGTGCAGGAGGCTTGTGCACCACCTACTAAAAGAACAAAAGAAAAATCTTTTACCAAACTGCTAAAGAGAGATCACTCTAAATAATAACATTTTTAAAAAGCAGAGTACTTTCCCATAAATGCCTAGGAGAAAAAATAATCCATTAAATATCATGAACAACCAAGATGACAAAGCAGCTTAGAAAGAAAATTTTAAAATGTCCACAAATAACTTAAAGATATAAAAATACTTAATTTAAATGACAAAGATTCAAGATTGCACTTCTGAATAAACTCAACATGATGTACAACAATTCTGATTGGCAGTTCAATGAACTCAGAAACAAAATCAAGGAATGACAGGAATACTTTACCAAAGATATTGAAACTCTAAAACAGAACCAAATAGAACTTCTGGAACTGAAGAACTCAATAAAAGTGATGAAGAATGAAATATCAAGCTTAGGAAATAAAGCAGACCAGATGGAGAAAATAATTAGTGATATCAAAGATAGAAACCTGGAAATGATGCAGATGGAAGAAAAGAGAGACTTAAGAATGAGGAAAAAAAGAAAGAACTTTACAGGAACTATCTGATACCATCAGAAAAAGCAATATAAGAATAATGGATATACCAGAAGGAGAAAAGAGAAAGAAGAGAACAAAGAGACTACTGAAATAGTCAACAAGAATTTCCCCAACCTATGGAAAAAACTGGATCTTCAAATCCAACAAGAAAACAGAACACTCAATTATCTTAAGACAAAAAGACCTTCTCCAAGACACGTTATATTAAAACTGTTAAAAACTGATGACAAAGAATTCTCAATGTGGCCAAGGAAAAGAAGATGGTAATCTATAAAAAACAAACAAACAAACAAACATTAGATCATAATTGGACTTTACAGTAAAAAAATGTACAAACTAGAAATAGAACCAAATATTTAACAATTGAAAGAGAGAAATTACAGCCAATAATACTATATCCAGCAAAGTTCTTTTTTAGATATGAAGGAGAAATAAAGACCATTTCAGACATGAAGAAGCTGAGGAAATTTTTCAATTAAAAGGTCTTCATTAGAGGATATAATAAAAGGGGTTATTCTACCTGAAACAAAAGGACAAAAATAGAATAAAATGATGAGATGACTAACACAGAGAAAGAAACAGGAAATTGCAATACTTACTAAGAACAAGGTATTACAAAATTAAATATTACATACTAATTAAAGGAGATAAAACATTTTATAAAGAGAGGAAGACAATAGCTATGACAAATCAGAAATGAACTCACAGCATGAACTGATAATTTGAATCAACAAAAACAGAAGAAAGGAGGAGGTAAAGGTCTAAATCTGCAAAGGATAATGGAGATAAGATGCAGAAGAAACAGGACTATTATAAATATGAAACATTCCTTAACATAAGCTTAATGGTAACTATACACAAAAAAAAACTCCAGAATTGATACATATAACATAATACAAGAGAAAACAGAGGGAAAAATCATAGAATATAACCAAATTAAAATGACACACAGGATCTTGGGAAACATGGTGGAGTGAGAGACATCCCCAGATCTCTCCCCTTGGAACAACAATAAGCTGAACATTTAAAACTCAACAACAACAACAAAAACACAAACTGCACACCAGCACGTCTGAGTGTGGGATCTGCACATAAGAGCTACCACAGGTCAGAATCCCAGGTGTCAGGCAGTGTAATGGGAGTAATAAAGAAGCTGCCTCTTGCAGACACCAGAGCTCCCTGCAGGAGAAGTGGGAGAGGAGAAGGAACAGCGAGTTCGTGTGGCGAGTTCCCTGAACATTCCTGCCTGGGATAGCTGTGAGTTCCCCGTGGCCGGCTGGCTGCAGAGCCCAGTCATCAGGGCAGAAAGCATAGAAGTGGGATGGTACCACAGAGAAACAACAGCTTAGTTTTGTTGGCCATAGTTGCAAAACCAAGAAGCAGCTGTAGCCCCTGTTCCCAATCCAAGGACCCCTCCCCCATGTGCTCCGACACCAATCATTGCAGAGTCCCAGGGGAATTTGAGCAAACACTACTGAAACTGTCACCGACACTGACAGGGACTGAAACTGAGAGTAGCGAGCATCATTAAACGTCTACAAGAAAATTTAAAAAGAGTTATTAAGACATTCTATAAAGCGGAGATCCAAGAAGCTTAGACGTGACCTACTGGAAACCCCCCCCCCAAAAAAAAAGGCACCTCCTTTGTAACAGGCTAAAGAGAGATCTTTATATAATAAATCTTCTTTCTGGAAAAACAGCAAACACACTTCCATTAATGCCCAGGTGGAGAAATAGTTCATTAAACACCATGAACAACCAAAATGACAAGGCATCTCAGAAAGAAAGAGAAAAATATTCAAAAATTAAGCTTACAGACATAGAAATATATGACTTAAGTGACAGAAAATTCAGGATGGTACTTCTGAAAAGACTCAATAAGATCCAAACCAACTCAAATCAATAATTTCAGGAGTTGGAAAAAAACTAGATGAGCAGAGCAAGGAGACTGAAACCCGCAAAAAGAACAAAATAAATCTTATGGAGATAAAAGAAAAAACTGCAAGAGTTGAAAAATGAAATAGCAAGCTTGGGAAATAAAGTCTACCAAATGAAGAAAAGGAACAGTGATATCAAAGACAGAAATCTAGAAATAAATCAGAGAAAGAAGATAGAAACTGAAGAATGAAAATTAATGTAAGAGAAATATAAGAACTAGCAGATACCATTAGGAGAGGAAACATAAGAATAATGGGCATTATTGAAAGTGAGGAAAAGAATCAGAAATTAGAAAGCATTTTCACACAAATAGTTGATGAGAATTTCTCAAATGTAAGCAATGAGCTGGAGCTTGGAATTCAAGAAGTTAACAGAACACACAATTATTTCAATCCAAAAAGGCATTCACCAAGAAACACTGTATTAAAATTATCAAGAATCGGCAACAAAGACAAGAGTTTCAGCACAGCCAGGAAGAAAAAAGAAATAGTAACTTATAAGGGAAAACCATAAGATTGTCCTCGGACTTCTCAGTGCAAATGTAACAAGCCAGAAATAATGGAATCAAATAATTAAATTATTAAATGAAAGGAACTACCAGCCTAGAATAATATATCCAGCTAAGCTATCCTTTAGATATGAAAGAGAAATTAAAACTTTTCCAGACATACAAAAATTGAAGGAATTCTCCACTATGAGGCCTGGACAACAGGAAATACTGAAAGAGATCAGTTCACCTAACACAAAATGACAAAACAAACACAATTAGGAGTAAAGTGACTATCGAGCAAATAGAAGCAGAAGAGTACAAACCTTACTAAGAAAAGGGCATTATAAGCTTAGATAATAAGAAGACAATTGTTATAACAAGATGGTAATGAATGTTCAGCATACATAGGAAGAAAGAGATAACAATGACTTGAAAAGGGGAGAATTCAAAGATCCAAATTCGCAAAGGAGAATGTAGATAAGGCACACAGTGAAGAAAATGGACGTGTGTGTGTGTGTGTGTGTGTGTGTGTGTGTGTGTGTGTAACTATCCTTTACAAATTCATAATGGTAACTACATGCCAAAGATTCAGAACCATTGTATATAACATAAAAGAGGAAGGACCAGAGGGAAAACCCACAAAAGCCAACCAAAATAAAGAAAACATAAACACAAGGACAAGGAAGCAATAAAAACAATGAGCTATCAGAAAGCACAAGATAAAATGGCTATAAGAAGACTTCATATTTCAACAGTCACCCTAAATGTTAATGAACTGAACTTACCAATAAAAAGGCACAGAGTTGCAGAAAGGATCAAAAAACAAAACTCAACCATATGCTGCCTCCAAGAGACACATCTCAGTTCCAAAGACAAATATAGACTCAAAGTGAAAGGGTGGAAAATGATATTTCAAGCAAATGGCATTCAGAGAAAAGTAGCAGTACTAATATCGAATGAAATAAACTTCAAAATTAAAAAGGTAAAGAAAGATATGGAGGGATACTTCATGATGATAATGGAAATCATGCATCAAGAAGACATACTGCTTATTAATACCTATGCTCCCAAAAATGGAGGCCCAAAATTTATAAAGCAATTACAAACAGAACTAAAGGGAAAAATAGACCAAAGCACTATCATAGTACGAGATCTAAATACCCCACTGCTGAAAATGGATAGATCATCAAAAAAGAAAATCAATAGGGAAATAACATCTTTAAATGATACATTAGACTAACTGGACATAATTAACATTTACAAGGCCTTCCATCCCAAAACAGCTGCTTCTACATTATTCTGTAGAGCATATGGAACATTCTCAAGAATTGACCACATACTGGGACACAGATAACCTCAACAAATATAAGAGGGTTGAACTCATACCAACCATATTTTCTGATCACAATGCTTTGGAACTAGTAATCTGTAAAAAAAAAAAAAGTGAGAACAATAACAAATACATGGAAATTAAACAACATACTACTGAAGAATTACTGGGCCAGAAAAGAAATGAAATGAGAGATCAAGAGATACATAGAAACAAATGATAATGAGAATACAACATACCAAAACATTTGGTACATGGCAAAAGCAGTCATAAGAGGAAAGTTCATATCATTACAGGCCTAACTCAAAAAACAAGGATGAGTCCAACTAAACAACCTAATACTTCATCTTAAAAAAAAAACTAGAAAATGAACAAATGAAGCTCAAAATCAACAGAAGGAAAGAAATAATCAAAATAGAAGATACTAATCACATCCATGAAAGTACACAGTATGGAAAAGATGCCACTTTTCAATGGATCCAAAAGTTTATAATAGAAACAAAATATACAAAGAACTATATCAAAAATAATAGATTAGATCTTTTTTATTGAGTTGTATGAGTTCTTTGTATATTTAGGATATTAGGCCCTTAATGGAGGTGTTGCTTGCAAATATATATTTCCCATTTGGATGGTTCTCTCTTTACCTTGTTGACGATTTCTGTTGCTGAGCAGAAGCTTTTTAGTTTGATGTAGTCCCATCAATTTATTTTAGCTTTAACTTCCCTTATTTTGAGGTCAACTTCATAAAATCCTCTCTGAGTCCAAGGTTCTTGAGTTTAGTTCCTATGCTGTATTCTATGTATTTTATTGTTTCAGGTCTTATATTTAGGTCTTAAATTTATTTTGAGATTATTTTAGCGTGTGTTGATAGACAACAAACTAGCTTCATTCTTTTGCAGGCGGCTTTCCAGTTTTTCCAACACCATTTATTGAAGAGGCTTTCCTTTCTCTGTATGTTTTTAGCTTTTTTTGTCAAAAATTATTTGCCCATATGAATATTGGTTTATTTTTGGACACTCAATTCTTTTCTACTAGTCTGTGTGTCTGGTTTTTCTGCTAATACCATCCCGTTTTGTTTACTGTTGCTTTGTAGTATAATTTAAAGCTGGGCAGAGTGATGTCTCCAGCCTCATTCTTTTTTCTCAGGATGGCTTTGGCAATTCGGAGTCTTTTGTGCTTCCTTACAAATCTGATGAGCTTTTGTTCTATTTCTTTAAAAATTGCTGATGAAATTTTGATGGGGATTGCATTAAATCTGTATAATGCTTTAGGTAATATAGTCATTTTAACCATGTTAATTCTTCCAATCCAAGAATACAGAATATCTTTCCATTTGTTTGTATCTTCTTCAATTTCTTTTAATAGAATCTAGTAGTTTTAGTTATATAGGTCCTTATCTTGTTTTGTTAAATTTAGTCTTAGGTATTTTATTCTTTTTGTTCCAACTGTGAAAGGAATTATTTTTTCCACTTCTTTTTCTGACACTTCATTATTAGAGTATAGGAACACTATAGATTTTTGAACATTGAATTTTTATCCAGAGACTTTACTGTATTTGCTTGTTTCTAGTAGTGATCTTGTGGATTCTTTAGAATTTTCTATATAGAGAATCATGTCATCTGACAGTTTGACTTCTTCATTTCCTGTTTAAATGTCTTTTATATCTTTCTCTTGTCTAATTGCACTCGCTTGGGGACCTTAACAGACACTTCTCCCTATAGGACACACAAATGGCCAACAAATATTTGAAAATATGCTGAACATCACTACCTATTAAGGAAATGCAACTCAAAACCACAATAAGATAATATTTCACACCTGTTAGAATAGCTATAATCAACAGGACAAGTAATAACAAATATTGGAGAGGATGCAAAGTAAAAGGAACCCTCATGCTTTGCTGGTGGGACTGCAAATTGGTACAGCCACTATGGAAAACAGTATGGAGGCTCCTCAGAAAACTAAGAATTGACTTACCACATGATCCATCAATCCAACTACTGAGTATTTATCCCAAAGATTTGAAAACCCATATCCAAAAAGATATTTGCACACCAATGTTCATAGCAACATTATTCACAGTTCTCAGGATATGGAAGTAACCAAAGTGTCCTACGATAGATGATAGGCTAAAGAAGCTGTGGTACATATATACAATAGAATACTACTCAGCCTATGAAGAGATGAAATACTGCCATTTGCAAAAACATGGATGAACCTTGATATAATCATGCTAATATAAATAAGGCAGAAATAAAAAGTTGAAAATCACATAACATCACTTATATGTGGGATATAAACCTAAAAGCAACAAATGAACAGGACAAACAAGCAGAGGCTCACGGACATGGACTACAGACTAGTGGTTACCAGAGTGTAGGGTTTAGGGGACGAGGGGGTAGGTATATGGTTAAATTGGGTGAAATATAGGGGGGATAAAAGGAGAGTGAAGTGGGGAAAGAGGATCAAATACATGGTAGCTGAAGGAGACTGGACTTTGGGTGTTAAACACATAATAGAATATACAGATGTCAAATTATAATGTACACCTGAATATTATATAATTGTATTAACCAATGTTACCCCAATAAACTTAATAAAAATAATATTATTTGTGCTAGAAATAATAAAAAACTCGGACCTCCACCTCCAAGAGGAGAGCCATTCAGAAGAGTGTAACCAATGGAAGATAGGCTAACTGACTTTACTATAATGCCTAAAGCATCAGGCAACTTTCAATACTTGCTTGTATTTATAGATACCTTCACAGGCTAGGTTGAAGTTTTCCCTTGTTGATCAGAGAAAACCTCTGAAGTAATTAAAGCTCTTTTAAAAGAAATTATTACTAGGTTTAGATTGCCTTTAGCTCTTCTAAGTGATAATGGAGCAGCTTTTATAGCAAAAAAAAACAACTCAGGACATATCTGATTTTAAATGTACACTGGAAATTACACATTTCATAGAAACAACTATCAATTGGATTTTTTTTAAAGTAATCATCTTTTAAAAAGGAATTTTAGCTAAAAATTGCAAAGAAGCACATTTAACTTAGAAAAAACCTCACCTATTCATCTATAGAGAATGAGGGTGACCTCTAGAAGTAGGCTTGGTATACACCTATGCAGAATGTCATATGGATGACCTTTCCTACATTCTCCAGTTAATTCAAGAGATATACATGGAGTACACAGTAAAAAGTTGAACTATTAGATATGGTCAATCAGTAGGAAACACTTTAACTACTATTCATAAATTTGTTTCCAGCAGGTTACTATGCCCAACAGATGTGGCTTTATACCACTTGAGTGCAGGAGATCGAGTACTACTGAAATCCTGGAGAAGTCAACACCCTGAAAACCAAATACAGTCACACTGAACAGCACCATATGAGGTGTTGCTAGTCACCCATTCTTCAGTGAAACTTTGAGAAGCCAAGGTGTGTATTCACCATAACCAAGTGAAGCAAATATCAGACACTCCATTAGAAAATAGGTACAAGGGGAGTGGCACCAGAAGCATCATGGAGGAAGGAATGTCCCAAGATTTCTATCCTTTGAAATAACAATAAGCTGAACATCTAAAACTCAACAAATAACACCCGACTGCACACAAGCATCTCTGAGTGATCAATCTGAGCATAAGAACTTTGAGAAGTTGGAACCATAGGAGTCTGGGGGATAGATTGAGAGGATAAAAGACATTTCCTCATGCAGCTGAGCTCCCTAAAGGAGGATGAGGAGGAGAGGAGAAATTGTGGCTGGTTCCACTAACAGCACTGCCTGAGGGATCAGCAAGTTCCACCCAGTGGAGCCCAAGGATCAGGGCAGAAAGCAAAGTAATAACTAAGTGTGGAGGAGCAACAGCTATGTCTTAGCAGCCTTAATTGTGAAGCGAGAGTCTGAGACATGGAGAATAGAAGCAACCCCCATACACCAACCCAGAGTGTGCTCTCCTTCCACCCTATATCTTCCCAGACCTAGCACTACGGGGTCCAACAGGAAACTGAGCAAATATTACTGAAACAAAAACACAGTCAGTACCACAGACAAAGGCTGGGACCAAGGGTAGGGGATCATGACTTGAATAATGAATTTATCAGAGAGAAAAAAAAGGTATTACTAGCCTCAAAGCAGAGATCTAAGAGGCTTGGATAACACCTACTGGAAATCAAAAGGAAAATACCTTCTTAGCAACAAGCTACAGAGAGATCTCTATATAAAAAATCTTCTTTCTGAAAAAAAAGCAGAATACACTCCTATTAATTCCCAGGTAGAGAAATAGTCTAAGAATCACCATGAAAAACCAGGAAGACAAGGCAGCTCAGAAAGAAAGAGAAAGTTCTCCAGAAAATAAGCTAAAAGACATAGTTACCTGCGATCTAGATAAACAGAAGCACTAAAACTGGAGTGAGAAATAAGAAATCACTCTGCAATGGTAGAAAGTAGGAGAGGGCAGAGACACAGGCTGCCCAGTCCTGAGCATCTGAGTGGGACAGAGGCTACAGCAGTAGCTGATAGCTGCTGACACCTCTTAAAGGGGCCATGTCCACAAGCAGACTTTTGCAGTGACAGACCTGCTCGCACTGAGCACCAGCACCAGGTTGGCTGCATGGGGGGCACCAGAGACTAACAGGGGGACACTGAGTTGTCAGAGTGAGGATCTGAGGCGAGGCACTCTCCAGGGGATAATTGTTGGCAGTATCTGTTGTTCCTCTGTTGAATACTCCACTACCCCAGTGTGCGGATGCAGCACCACCATAACTGAGATGTCATCAAACTGGATAACAGAGGTCTCTCGACCCAGAGATTCCTTGAAACTCTGCCTTCCCCAACTTGCAGCCCTACTCAAGCCACATCCAGGTGTGTCTTTAGTATATGTGTGTCTTTAGCATATGCTCTTTGCTGAGCCAACTCCAAACTCACACTGGTAGCTGCTGACTGTGGTTTCTGGCATGATCTCTTGAGGCAACTATAAGTACAGTATCTGTGGATTGCTTGTTGATTCTTACCAGGTGGCCCAAGAGGGAAAAGGCTAAGACTAAACTTGGCCTACAGGTGGACCCCTCTCAGAACTGTGCCACTGGACACCTACTACACAAAGCTGCACTAGCTAATAAGACTGGGAGACTTAGGAGCTTTGCTTAGTACATAGAAACAGATACATAACGGCAGCCAAAATGATAAGACAAAGAAGCAGAAATCATATGAAGGAACAGAACAGAGATCCAGGAATAATGGAGTCAAGCAACCTAACTGATGCAGAGTTCAAAACACTGGTTATAAAGATGCTCAATGAACTTAAAGGAAGAATAGATGAACTCAGTGAGAACACTAACAAAGGCATAACAAACATAAAAATGGAAATTATAAAAGGAGGTCAGTCAGAAATGAAGAACACATTATCTGAGATGAAGAGTATATTGGATGGAATAAACAGAATGGATAAAGAAGAGGATCAAACTACCAATATAGAGGATAGAGAAGCTCAAGGCAGCCCAGGAAAAGAAAATGGTACATTGTATATGAAAACTCATTAGACCAGGGGTTCCCAACCTTTTTGGCTCCAGAGACCAGTGCTTCTGTTATAATCCAATGCCCGATGATCTGAGGTGGAGCTAAGGTGGTGATGCTAGTGCTGGGGAGTGACTTCAATGTAGATGAAGCTTTGCTTGCCCACTGCTCACCTCCTGTCATGCAGCAAGTTCCTAACAGAGCACAGACAAGTACTGGTCCATGGTCCAGGGGTTAGGGACCCCTGCATTAGATTGTCAATGGACTTCTCTGCACAAACCTTATAAACAAGGAAAGAGTAGAACCAAAAATTCAAACTATTGAAAGAAAGAAATTACCAGCCAAGAATAATATATCCAGCAAAGCTCTTATTTGTATATAAAGGAGAAATAAAGACCTTTCCAGACATAGAAAACCTGAGGAAAGTCTCCAACACAATGTCTGTATCACAGGAAATACTGTATGGAGTCATACCACCTGAAACAAAAGGATACAAAAATATACAACTATGAGTAAGATGAGTAACAGGTTAAAAGCATCCCTCAAAAAAAACTCTAAAAAGAGAAAGTAACAGCTATTGCAACTTATAATGTTCAGAATATATAGCAATAATTTGAGACAACAAAAACAGAAAACAAGAGGTAATAAAGATCCAAAGTTGCAAAGGGAATAAAGATAAGGTACACGCAGAATAAAATGGACTATTGTATGTATGTATGTATGTATGTATGTGCATATGTGTGTGTATGCATAAACTTAATGTGTGTGTGTATATATGTATAAACTTAAATTCTTTACATAAACTTAATGATAACCACACACACAAAAAATCAAGAACTGAGACACAGAACATAAAACAAAAGAAAACTGAGAGAAAATCAATAAAACACCACCAAATTAAAACAACAGAAAGAAACACAAAGACAAAGAAATCATGGAGATATTAAACTACCAGAAAGCAACAGATAAAGTGGCTATAGGAAAACCCTAGATGAATAAATAAATTATGAATAACTGGAAAATCTTACTAGATTAATCAACAATATGGAAATTGAAACAATCAAGAAAACCCCACCAAAACAGTAAAAGTCTAGGAACAGGTGGCCTCACCAGTGAATTCTATCAAACTTTCCAATAAGATTTAATACCTCTTCTTTTAAAAAGTTTTACATAATTTTGAAGAAGACGCCATGCTTCCTAACTCATTTAATGAGGCCAACATTTCCCTGATATCAAAACCTGGTAAAGATAACACAAAAGAAAACTATAAACCAGTATCTCTCATGAACAAAGATGCAAAAATCCTAAATGAGATACTAGTAAAACTGAATACAACAATACAGATCAAGAGAGTTTTATACCAGGGGCACAGGGATGATTTAACATATGCAAATCAACTAATGTGATACACTACATGAACAAAATAAAAAGTAAGAATCACATGATAATATCAATAGATGTGGAAAAAGCTTTTGACAAGATACAGCACCCATTTATGATTAAAACACTTAATGAAATGGGTACAGAAGAAAAGTAACTCAACATAATAAAGACCATATATGACAAACCCTCAGCCAACATCATATTTAATGGTGAAAAACTAAAAACCTTCTAAGATCAAGAACAAGGCAAAGCTATCCACTATTGCCACTGTTATTTAGTATTACATTGGAGGTCCTAGCAAGTGCAATCAGGCAAGAGAAAGATATAAAAGGCATCCGAATAGGAAACGAAGAAGTCAAACTGTCACTATTTGCAGATGACTCCACTAAAAAACTATTAGAAATAATAAACAAATACTATAAAGTTTCAGGATACAAATCACTGTTTAAAAATCCATAGCATTCCTATACTCTAATAATGAAGTGTCAGAAAAATAAATGAAAAACAATTCCTGTTGCAATTGCAAAACATAGAATAAAATACTGTGCAACAAACCTAATAAAATATGTGAAGGACCTATACAATGAAAACTATAAGACTTTATTAAAAGAAATTGAAGAAGACACAAAGATATGAAAAGATAGTTTCTCTTCTTAGATTGAAAAAAAGAACATAGCTAAAATGACCATATTACCTAAAGAATTATACAAATTTAATGCAATCCCCATCACAATCCCAATGAATTTTTAAAAGAAATGAAACAAAAAACATCAGATTTGTGTGTAAGCACAAACTACCCCAAGTTGCCAAAGCAATCCTGAGAGAAAATAAGGCCGGAGGTATCACTCTGACTTCAAATTATACTACAAGGTGACAGTAATCAAAACAGCATGGTACAGGCAGAAAAAACATATACATAGGCCAGTGGAACAGAATTGAGAGTCCAGATGTAAACCCCCATTTATTTGAGCAAATACTATTCATCAAAGGACCAAAAACATACAATGGAGAAAGGAAAGCTTCTTCAATAAATAGTGCTGAGAAAAGTGGAAAAGAACGCTCAAAAGAATAAAACTAGACTATTGTCTATCACCATACAACAAAATTAACTCAAAACTGATCAATCACCTGAATATAAGATCTGAAATAATAAAATACATAGAAAAAAAACACAGATGCTAAACTCATGGACCTTGGATTTGGAGAGGATTTTACGAATTTGACCTCAAAGGTAAGGGAAATAAAAGCAAATATAAATGAATCAGAATATGTCAAACTAAAAAGCTTCTGCACAATAAAAGAAACCACCAGCAAAGCAAAGAGACAATCACATAAATGAAAAAATATATTTGCAAACATTTCCTCTGATAAGGGCCTACTATCCAAAATATATAAAGAACTCATATGACTCAACAATAAAAAATGCAATTAAAGAATGGGCAGAGGACTTGAACAGACAGTTCTCACAGGGAGACATACAAATGACAAACAGATTTATGAAATGATGCTCAACTTCACCAGCTATTAGGGGAAATGTACATCAAAAACACAATGAGATATCATCTCACACTTGTTAGAATGGCTATCATTAATAGGACAAGTAATAACAAGTGTTGGAGAGGCTGTGGGGGAAAGGAACCCTCATACACTGCTGGTGAGAATGCAAATTGGCACAACCACTATGGAAAACAGTATAGAGGTTCCTCAAACAAAAAACCTAAGAATTAAATTACCATACGACCCACCAATCCTTTTTCTGGGTATTTACCCAAATTACTAAAAATATTTATCCAAAAAGATATATGCACCCCGATGTTCATAGCTGCATTATTTATGGTGGCCAGGACATGGAAGCAACAGAAGTGTCCATTGATAGATATTGGATAAGAAAATATGGTACATATATTCAATGGACTATCACTTGCCCATAAGAAAAGATGAAATGCTGTAATTTGCAACAGGATGAATGGATCTTGAGATAATCATGCTAAGCAAAATAAGTCTGAAAGAAAAAGTTGAAAACCATATGATTTCACTCATATGTGGGGTATTAAACTGAAAACAGCAAACAAACATGATGAACAACAGAGACTCATGGACACGGACAGTGGATTAGTGGTTACCAGAAGGAAGCAGGAGAGAGAGAGATCAGGGTAAAAGAGTCAAATATTTGGTGACCAAAGGAAATTTAACTTTGGGTGGTGAACACACAATGCCATATATATATATATATATATATATATATATATATATATATATATATACACACACACACACACACAAAACATACTATTAAAATATACACGAAACTTATTTGGTTTTATTAATCAATGTCACCCCAATAATTTTTAATAAAACGATGCTCAAATTCATTAAAAATAAAAAAAATAATACACACCAATGGATATCACTTCATAGTAATCTGAATGGAAAAACTCAGAAAGGTGAATAGTGGCAAGCCCTGGGGAAAAGGGTTGGAGAGGATAAGAAGCTGTCAGTTACTGCTGGTAAAGCCATCCTGGGGAAAAATCTGGTACCATTTACTCAAATTAAATTAATATATACCCTGTGAACATAGTGATCCCACTCTGAAATACATACATACATACATACATACATACATACATACATACATACATAGTGTGTGTGTGTAAACACACACACATTTATGCAATTCTCATAGAGTAGGTGCATGTACGAGAATGTTTATTGCAAAAGTTTTTGTAGTATTGGGGTGTTAGAAGCAAACTAGATGTCTATCACTAAATCAATGAATAAATAAAATGTGGTAGATGAAGAGTATGGAATATCAGGTATCAGGCAAAACAAAGGGCTAGGTATACCCATGGAAACAAGAGTAGATATTAAAAACAGTGCTGAGTAAAAAAAAAAAAAAATATATATATATATATATATATATATATATATATATATATATATATTTTGTTTATATATATATATATAAACAAAATGAACAGCCACTATGAAAAACAGTATAAAGATTCCTCAAAACTAAGAATTGATCTACCATATGATCCAGCAATCCCTCTACTGGGTATTTACCCCAAAGACTTGAAAATTCATATCCAAAAAGATATTTGTACACCAACGTTCATAGCAGCATTATTCACAGTGGCCAGGACATGGAATCAACCAAAATATCCTACGATAGATGATTGGCTAAAGAAGCTGTGGTACATATATACAATATACTATTATTCAGTCATAATAAGAGATGAAATACTGACCTTTGCAACAACATGGATGGATCTTAAAACAATCATACTAAGCAAAATAAGCCAGACAGAAAACAGTTAAAAATCACCTGATATTACTTATGTGGGATATAAACCTAAAAGCAACAAATGAACAGGACAAATAGAGACTCACAGACATGGACAATGGACTAGTGGTTACCAGAGGAAAGTGGGGAGGGAGGAGGTAGATAGGGAAAAATTTTTAAATCATTTCTTCAATTAAGTAAATAATAAATAAATAAATAAATAAATAAATAAATAAATAAATAAATGATATATTATAAAAAGAAACAGAATGATATATATATATGTATATATATATATATGTATATATATATATGTATATATATATGTATATATATATATATATATATATACATATATATATATATATATCTTCCAGATCGTTATAATGATTACAATTTCACTTTGCTCACTGCTGTGTCTCTAGTGCCTTAAATATTAGTTGCACGGTAAGTACTAAATAAATATGATACAATGTCATTTACAATGTCTTTTATATAAATATAAAAATAACTATGCACAAGAAATACATGCAAGAACTTATATATTAGAAAAAGAACATCATACATATTAGAATGGTATACTATGGCAGTTGGAGAAGAGAATAGAGAGTGAACATAAAAGGGAATAAGTAAATTAAAGAAAAAATAAGTGACGATCCTTATATAAATCAATAATTATAATGTGCCATGAACTAAATACCATTAATTCAACTCTATGGTTGGACTTTGTTGTCATTCATAAATTCATTAAATATTTATAGACTATTTAGTACAAGCCAGGCATTGTGCTAGATATTGGAGATATAATTATGAGCAAGAGACATGATCAGTATTCTCATGGAGTTGACAGCTTAGTTTGGTAAAACAGACTAAATAATTATACATACACACACATGTATAAATGATTTTAAGTTGTTAGACCAAACTATTTTTTTAAAAATTCAGCTCTATGCTTTACTAGCTATGTGACTTTAAGCAAGTCACTTAACCTTTCTGTACTTAAGTTTCTCTATATGTAAGATGGTAATAGTAACATCTATCTCATAGGGCTGTTGCGAAGATTAAATAACATAATGTATATAAAGCATTCAGCATGGTGCCTGGAAGATAGTACATGCTCGTTCAGTAAATAACAACTACCATTATTACTATCATTGTTATTATTATTAACACAAAGCAGACCTTTGACTTTCCTTCAAGTCTAATAACTTTATTAACACACAACTTAAAATTTTGGGTTATCCTTTTTCAAGTAAGTGCTAGATTAGATAACCCAATCTAGAAGTGGGTAGAGGAGAATGACAGGAGACAGCTCTGAAAGGAGAGAAAAAGCAGAAAAGACAGATAATGCATGCTAATAATGATAATCCTGCTGAACAAGAAAACGTCAAAATATATTTGGTATTTTCTATTTTAAAAACCTAAAATTTTATAGTTAGCCTTAAAAAATTATTAGAATATTTTTGCCCATGAAGTGGAAATTTTCAGTTCTTAAAATACATTCTTATGTAAAACAACTTATAAAGCTAGATAGATAATGGATTACTGCAGTTTTAAGGATGGAAAAATAGTAGTTGTGAACAACTGTGAAATACTAAGATTAAATCGCCTCAAAAAGTAGATTTTTGCACCTTCCCAAAAGCTTGCATACAGAATCTGCCAACCAAATGGAGCAAGAAATGAGCAACAGAAACAGCTTGCTGACAGTTCCTCAAATTCAAATATAAGGAGAATCCAGTGAAACACAACTAGGAAATAAAGTAGTAAAGGGAATATTTCCAAAATATGTTTTTTAAAGCTAATTTTGTTAATATTGACTAGGTAGCTTCATTTTAGAAACAGCTCTTTTTATAACCAGGAAAACATCTTTCACAAATTTAGGCTGTCATTTGGTAACTTAAATCTTAATTATATCTTGCCTACCTATCATCTTTTAAGTTTTACTTTGTGTTTAAGCCAGGGAAAACACAATCATAGTTTGTTTATATGAGTTTGCACTGTGTCTTTATATGCATTTAAAATTAAAGTTCTCGGAATAATAAAAATGCAATTTCTCTGTCAATACTGTATAATATTTTATTTATTATATTTGGAATTTTCTATTTGGTATTATATATCTCTGTCAATATTAAATATTATTTTATTTCTTGTTGTATAATAAATACTAACCACCTTGACTACCATGATTTTGAAAAAAAAATCAGGCATGGTAGAAGAAACAGAAAGTAAGCATATAATTCTAATTTTGTCTAACCCCCGCTTCCAAAACTTGAATATACCCATTTATAAATAAAATAATTCTATAATTATTCTACCTTTGATTTGACTACAAAATACTATCCAAATAACTGTTTTTCCTTCTTGGTAGGTATTATTCTCCCCTAAACAATCTCCTCTTTAACTGGAAATGTATGCATTTTCCCACCATACAGCATTCTTGTTAATCAATTTTCCATACATCATTAGAAAATCAAAACAATCTCTGAACAGCTTTAAAGTTTAGAATTTAAAAGTATAAGTTTTCAGTCATTCAGAGAGTGCTAACCTGAAACCTATGAGCCCTGATGCTCTTACCCATAAAGCCTGACCTGGAGCCACAGCTACCTTCTAGTTTTCTTCCATTGTCTAATAAAATTTCAATCAATGAGAATGCTAATTAGGTAACTGCACACCTTAACAGGTTGAAGAACAAAGAGAAAGACAAAACAGAAATGAGACAGTAGTATATAGAAGTTATTATGAAACCAAGGAAAATTAAAATGACCAGATGCTGAAAAGAAGAAATATAAGCCCTTTTCCTGATGTTCCTAGTTCTCCACATAGTTTTCCTGAGGTTCCTAGTTCTCTACCTAGCAACTAGGGTTGTGTAAATAGTTCTGTTGATGACACTGTAAAAGACACAAAAAGCAAGAACTTGGGAAGCCAATTCTAAGCTACCCAAGTTTCTAAAACTTTGTATAGGAAAACAGCCTTCCATAGACAATCTAATATGAAGTAGTTTGATTCCAAAATGTGTGCCTTTTTCTAACTGTAGTTGTATTGGATTTTAATCTTCTTAGGCACACTTCCTGTATCAATTTTGGAAAATCAGAATAGATCAAGGTTGTGGTTAGATGAAGGTGCTATATCAGCATTGATTACTCTGTTGGCATTTCTCCATTCGGACATTAGTGAATAAGCTATATGGACTCTAGGAAACATTGTAGGTTTTCCAATGATTTGGTTATCAAGAATGGTGTAATATACACTTTGCTAATTCTACTTGCAGCTCCTGATTCATAATCTTTAGAATATAGTTATTTATGTAGTTTCATGTGGATATTTCTAAATCTTTATTGAAATAAATATCCTACTCCCTCATTGGATTCTGTTAAGCAAATTTTTCCTACTTTAGTTCATTTCCTGCATCATAACTATCTTGAAGTAGAAATATTTGCTGAGCTATGTCCTACCTCACTGACAGTCCAAATAACCTAACTGAAATAGTTGTAAGAATAAGTGATTTCCCACAGTTTGTAAAGTTTTTAGTAGCTACTGAATTGCCAACTATGACTCCAGACTAAAAAGCCATTAAAAAAATACGGTCTTTGGGACAGCTGAATAAACTTAGGTTGTAGTAGATATATGGGCACTTTCAGTTTTCCTCAGACTGCTAAGTAAGGCCAAAATTAATATTCAGGAAAAGGCTACATGGACAATGTCAAAAATCATAGCCACCTGTCAGGAACAAATACATAAAGTCTCATTTTTTTATTACATTCATTCTGTGTTGGCCTGTTGACCTTCTCTTGAAGGCCGATACACAAAGATGTATGATTAGTCAGCAACCATAGAAGTGAAGGAACAATTAAACAGATTTTATCCTGTATCCATGTGGTATGACAAAACCACTGATGAACTTTTAAACTGAAAAGCATAGTGTAATTGTCCTGGTTATTCTGGATGTCATTTCAAATGTCTTTATCACTGCTGAGAAAATACCTTAAAACTGAACAAAAAACACTTAGTATATTTTCATCATTATTTTGTCAAAAATTGAAGAGGTTGAAAACACAAAAGAAATACAAGACATGGTCTATGTTACCAAGAAGTATACAATCTGGATATACTGAAATATGCCTTAAACAAGTAAAAGCTAATATGCCTCAAGCTATCAGAAGAAGAGGGAGACAACTAATATTTAAAGCTTCCTATGTGCCATTGTGCTGAGTGCTTGCTATATCAACAAGAGTTCAAAACAGAAAAAGTGCAACCTCAACTCCTGAGCTTCAAAACTTCTGGGTAGTCCTTTTACTTCCAATTTTAATTCACACAGATTTTAAAACTCCCTTACACAACACCCTCATTCACCAACAGACTGCCTCCTTTTCTACTTTAAATATATAATAGAAAACGTCAGGTGAAAACATCCCCAAATTCTTTCTTCTAATTACCAACATATCTATAAATGTTCATTCATTCAACCAAAAAATGTGCATTTACTTTGGGGATTCAACAGTGAATAATATAGACAAGGCTCTTCTGTAGTCTAGTGGAAGAAGTGGATAATAAACAAATGTACCTATAACTATAAAGCTATATACATCTTTTCCACCTTCATTTCAATAAGAAAAAGATATATATTCCCTCTTCAATAAGGCTAAATTCAAATATGATCTTGGTTCCACACCCATAAGACTGTTCTCTTTCATTTTCTCTTTCAACCAGCTCCTCTTCCTCAGCCTATAACATATTCAAGTCTTGCCCAGTTTAAAAGAAAAGTTTTCCATTGATACTACCTCCTATACATACTATTGTTCCACTTCCCTTCTATGATGCACTACAAAACTTCTTGAAATAGTGTTCTACATTGACTGTATCTTTTTCAAATATCATTTTTATCTCAAACTATTTAAGTTGGCTTCCATTACCACTTTTCCACTGATGCTGTGTTTAAGAACATCAGATTACCATTTCAGTAGGATACAAATAATAAGACAAATCAGTCAATATGTAGTATGTCAGACAGAGATAAGGATCAAGGGAATAGAGAGTACAGAAGGGTGGGTTTGCAGTTTTAAATTAAGTACATAGTTATAAAGTTCCCCAATATTTCTGTATGTGTACCCATCCTTACCATCTTCTTTCCCACTTGGGAGAAAAAGATGTCTCTTTAGTGTATAAGGCCCACTCATCTACTTCTGAATACCATGCCTTCCAAAATCCTTTAATGACTTTGCTCAATCAGTTATATCCTGTTTTTCTTTCCCACCCCCATGTTCTCTCTATTTGGAAAGCAGTATACCTTAATGATTATGAATACATGCTAAATAATCGAACTGTTCAGGTTCAGATCCTAAGTCTACTATTTATTATTTGTACAATCTCAGAAATGTCACTTTACCTCTATCACTCTCATTTATAAGGTTGTTGCAATGATTAAATGAGATAATATATGCCCAGAACTTAGCAAAGTTCCTAACACAGATTAAGAATTTGGTAATGTTAGCATTACTATTACTTTTATTACTGAAAACTACCTCTCAGCCTGTAAACATGATCAATTCTCGTCCATTTTAAGATGATATGAGATTCAGGTGGAGGGAGAGAGAGTGCACAACCCCTTGATCCTACCTACAATTGTTATTCTTCCCCTTTCAGAGCCATGTTTCTTCAAAGAGTACTTTCACAGTCTCCACTTTCTCACTTCTCATTCATATTTTAAATGAATGCAATCTGGCTTTCTGTCCCATATTCCACTAAAAATGATCTTTCTAAAATCAACAATGATCTTACTTAACTACTCCATGGTAATGGACACTGTAGTTCATCCCTACTCCTTGAAATTCTTTATACCATTAGCTTTAAGACTAGCTGTTCTAGTTCCCATTTTATCTCTGGCCAGTTCTTTTTCAGTATTCTTCATGGGATCCTCTTCTTCCTCCTGCATCTTAAATTTGGTACTTCATGGAGTTCTGATCTTAGTTCTCTTCTTGTCACAATCTCTAAAACCTCTTCATAGGAGATATAATTCACACCTATAGTTTCCAATCTCACCTCTACTCTGCCAACTCTCAAATATATTTCTCCTTCTTTATTCTCTAAGTACTGCATTCATATATATCCAACTGTCCATTGGAAAACTCTACCTGAGGAATAACAGATTATTTAACCTTTTATCATTTAAGCCCCTACAAATCTTATCTCATAATGTCTTAATCAGTTGGGGCTGCTATAACAAAATAAAAAACTGGATAGCTTATAAAAAACAAATGTTTATTTCTCATAGTTCTGGAGACTGGGAAGTCCAGGATAATGGTGTTGGAAGATTCAGTGGCTGGTGATGGCCTGCTTCCTAGACAGCCACCTTTTCACTGTAACCTCACATGGCAGGAGAAAGCTACCTCCCTAGGGTCTCTTTTATAAGGGTACAATTCCAATGATGAAGGCTCTACCTTCATGACCTATGACCTCTCAAAGGTCCCACCCCCTAATACAATCACTCTGGGGGTTAGGATTTCAACATGAATTTTGGAGATGTAAAAACATTCAGACAATAGTGTTTAGTAAACTCTTCTGTTTTTCATACCAAACTGTTACTCTTACCACCCTAAATACATTTTGCTCAGCCTCATCCCATGTCTTTGCTCATGCTTGTTCTTCCCAGACTCTCTCCTACTACCTATCAAATCCACTAGATCACTGTTTCTCAAACTTTGATATGCATACTAACCACCATGGGATATCTTTCAAATGCAAATCCAGGAAGTTGAGGGTTTGGCTTAAAAATCTGAATTTGTTTTTCCTCAGTTTTATTAAGAAATAATTGAGATGCATCACTGTAAGGTATATAGCATGATGGTTTGATTTAAATATATTGTGAAATGATTGTCACAATAGATTCAGCTAACATTCATCTTCTCATATAGATACAATAAAAATTAAAGGAAGAAAAGAAAAAAATAAAAGTATTTTCTCCTTTTGATGAAAACTTTTGAGATCTACTCTCTTAACAACTTTCCTATATATCACACAGCAGTATTAATTATAGTCATCATGCTGCGCATCACATCCCTAGAACTTACTGATCTTATAACTGAAAGTTCATACTATTTGATCACCTTCCTCCAATTTTGCTTCCCTCTCTTACTTTCTGCTTCTGGTAATGACAAGTCTGATCTCTTTTTTGAGTTTGTTTTTGTTTCTGTTTAGATTCTACATATAAGTGAGTTAATACAGTATTTGTCTTTCTCTATCTGAATTATTTCATTTATCATTAATGGTTTCAATTTCCATCCATGTTGTTAAAAATGGTAAGACTTCCTCATTTTTTGGCTGAAAAATATTCCACTTAAGTTGTTTCCATGTCTTGGAAATGTTCTACGAACATTATGTCGAGGGTGCGGATATATTTGTGAGTATGTATTTTTCTTTCTTTTGGATATATTCCCAGAAGTAGAATTGATGGATAATATGGTAGCAATATTTTTAATCTTTTGAGCTTCCTCTTTACTGTTCTCCATAGTGGCAGTGGCTGTACCAATTTATAATCTAACAAGCTCCCAAGTTATGCCAATGCTGCTAGTGTGTGGACTACACTTTGAGTAACAAGGGTCATTCTAGAAAAAGCTCTATGAAGGAAGAAAATTGTGTTTTGCTCACTACTGTACTACAGTGCCTAGAACAGTGTCTGGCATATAGCGATTTCTCCAAAAAAATTTTTAATGAATTAATAAGATAATAATCATGACTTCATCCAGTAAGTGGTTCAAGAATCACTTCCTCCTAAAAAAGTTTATACTCTAACCTGACCCTATAGTAATCAGTTCTTTCTTTTTTTTTTTTGCTCACTCATGCATTTCTTATTTCTATCTATATTAAGGGAAACAATGGTTTTCAATGACACACTTTATCATCACAGTTTTGTTAACATAGTTAGAAATAACATCAAGGGCATAAGGATGTGTTTCTTGCATGACCTCCCTTACTACCTCTCATTAATGAGTGCTCTTGTGGTGCTTTGGCTTTTGACTTTCCTTTTATGGTTCTTGGGTTCTGGAATAATTATACTAAAAGTTATGTCATGAAAAAACTAGCAAATATATTAAATTCACAAAAGAGAGGATATAAATGGCTAATAAGCACTTGAAAACAATTAAATGTTTAATAATTACATACATTGTTGGTAGGAGTGTAAAACCATACAATATTTTTGGAAAGCAATTTGGTAACAGATATCACAAACTTCAACTTATTCCTTGGAATCTACTCTAAAGAGACATCTAAAATATGACCCAGCAATTCTATTTCTGACTATTAATGAGTATAAAAGTAAACACTAATTCAAAAAGATATATGCACTCTTATTTTCACTGCAGTATTATTTACAATAGTGAAGATATGGAAGCAACCTAGGTGTCCACCAATAGATGACTGGATAAAGAAGCTGTGGTACATATATACAGTAGGATATTACTCAGCAATAAAAAAGAATGAAACACTATCATTTGCAAAAACATGGATGGACCTAGAGACTATTATGCTAAATGAAATAAGTCAGACAGAAAAAGACAAATACCACAGTTTCATTTATATGTAGAATTAAAAGAATCAAAACAAATGAATAAACAAAACAAAAACAGACTCTTAGAAACAGAACAAACCAATGGTTGCTGGGGGGACGGGGAGGGGTGTGGAGGCATGGGTGAAAAAGGTGAAGGGTAATATAGTCAATAATAGTGTAATAATGCACAGTGACAGATGGTTGCTAGACTTAGTATGGTGATTACATTGTAAAATGTACACATGTTGAGTCACTGTTTCACACCTGAAACTAATATAATATTGTATGCCAACAACAATATAGAGGTAACTATAGTATGGGCACTATGTTAATTGAAATGAGTCAGATAAAGGCAAATGCCATTTGATTTCACTTATATGTAAAATCTAAAGGACAAAAATGAATAAACCAAATGTAGACTCATAGATACAGAAAACAAACTAGTGATTGCTAGATGGGAAAGGGGTTGGAGGGTAGGTTAAAAAGGTGAAGAGATTGTCCTTCTTAAGAAGGACAATTTGATAGAAAATAGTCACAGGGATGCAAAGTATAGCACAGGCAATAGAGTCAATAATATTGTAACATGTATGATGTCAGATGGGTACTAGATATATCAGAGTGATCACTTTGTAAGTTACATAAATGTCTAATCACTATGTTATATACCTGAAACTAATATAATATTGTATATCAACTATCATTAAAAAATTTAAAAAATATTTTAAAAATAAAGAATAAAATAAAAATTGAATTAGGATCTCAAAGAGAAATTAGCTCTTCCTTGTTCACCGCAGCACTACTTATGATAGCTTAAGTGTGGAAATAACCTAAATGTCCATCACCTGATGGATAAAGAAACTGTGGTATATATGACAATGAAAAATGATACCACCTTTAAAAAGATGTTAATTCTGTAATATACAACAATATAAATTGACCTCATGGACATTAATCTAAGGGAAATAAGCCAGACATGGAAAGACAAATACTACATGAGTCCATTTATATGAGATATCTAAAATGAATACATAAAATCAAAGATTGAAATAGTAGTTACCAGGGCTGAGTGTAGGGGTAAATGGAATTATCATTCAATAGAAATAAAGTTTAAGTTAATTAAGATCAATTAACCTTTGAGATATACTATGCAACAATAGTCAACAATTATGTACCATACCCTTGAGAAAGTGTACGACTATTAAGATAGTTAATTTTGTGTTAAATGTTATTATCACAACAATTCTTTTAGATTGGTATAGAGTTTTTTATTATAAATTTAAGTTTAAATAAATGCTAATAGTATAATTTCTGATATGTTGCACACACCGACATTTTAAAATAAAACATCATCCTTTTCATGTATCCAATAGAATACAAATACAACAGACATTTGGTAGCCAGCAACATCTTTTAAAATATACCTGAAAAACCTCTTTAACAATCAGACATTTTACATTATCAATGTTTCTCCTTGAAACTGTATTTCCATTTCAAGACTCACAAAGAATTTTACTCTAGTATAATACAACTTTATTTTTAAAAGCCTTTTATTGATATTGGTTGCCTTCTCATCATGTCTGTACCTGTGTGTATGTAATTTTTTAAAACATTTATTAACATAAAATTCAAAGAATTAAAAAAATTCTTGAATAGTTATTACATTTTTAATACATATTTGATAACAGTATTGATAATACATATAATTATTAAGCACAAAAAGTAATATTTTATTACAATATATCTCATTGAAACAAATGAAGTATTCTGTTGTTGATTTATCCCTCGGTTTGGTGCCCTGGAAATGCATACCTCAGAGAAGGCACTATATAATATTCTGGACTACTGAGCAGTAAAAATTTTTCTTAGCAAGTAGAATAAGAGCTATTGTGAAAGGTGGTGGGGCACGGAAAAGAAGATAACTTTTCAAACAGATAATTTTTAGGAAAGAAAACATAAAGTTGAGGATTCTGATATATATTTTTCTAAAAATCCATGCACACTCACTATTGGAAGGTTTTTGAGAACGCTGAGGGGTTACTTAGATGCCAATTTGAAAATAATGATCTGGTCTGCAAACACCTGCTCATTTGGTAAATGAAGATGAACCTCAGAGAAATGAAATCATTTGTTCTAATTTCAAATAGTGAATGAGCAGCATGTTGGGACTTCAGTCAAAATCACTGTATATGTGTCTTGGTGCTCTTTTTTCTTTGCCAGAAGAGATACACTGTCATACTGCCAATGGGAAATCACTTATGTCCTTTGTGACATAAACCCACCTGTAAGTCTAGAATCACATTTATCATTCACACATCACCTAATCAGTAATCAGTGTGACTTGTAAACCAAAGGATTTGATCCTTTAGTTTCACGGACCTTGCTATGATGTTCCAGTCATCATATTATGGAATTTAAATTGTCTCTATGTCTGAAACCCTTATCTTTTAGTCTCCAAATATACTGAAACTAATGATTTTCCCACAGAAGCTATTATTTCCTACTATGTTTATTTATTTTTTTATAGGGAAGAGCATTTCCATGCTAAATCACTCAAATATACCAATCTAGATTAAATCAAACTGTCAACTGGTGTGGACAATGTATCCTTATTACAAACTGGTGCATTGTATTCCCTATTTTTCTGTATGATTTTTGCTTAACATCTGTCAAGACACTTGCAGATTAGGACAAAATGTATGTTAAGTCACGCACCATCGAATCACTATGTTAAAATCTGTAATGTGCTCAATATCATTCTTTCAAAAAAACTGATATAAAAGTTTTATGAAAGAATCATATACTTATTTATTAATTTAAAAATCACAAACTAGTGTTTTGCACTGACATTTTAATTCTTTTTTAAGATTTTTTTATGCTGACATGAGTTAATGAAATCCAATAAGTTTCAGCTGTACATATTAACAGAAAGACATATATATGTTTACACTGTGTGTTCACCTTCCATAGTTAGAATTCCTTCTGTCACCACATATTTGATACCATTTACCCTATCTACCTTCCCCCTGCACTCTCCTCCCAACCCTCTGGTAACAACTTGTCTATTGTCCATGTCCATGAGTCTCTGTTTGTCCTGTTCGTTTGTTGCTTTTTGGATTATATCCCACATATGTCATATCATGTCATTTTCAACTTTTTCTGTCTGGCTTATTTCAATTAAAATAATTATCTCAAGGCCTATCCATGTTGTCACAAATGGCAATATTTGATCTCTTCTTTGGCTGAGTATTATTCCATTGCATATATGCACCACTGCTTCTTTAGCCAATCATCTATTGTAGAACACTTCGATTGTTTCTATGCTCTGGCCACTGTGAATAATGTTGCTATCATCATTGGTGTGCAAATATCTTTTCAGATATGGGTTTTCAAGTCTTTGGGGTAAATATCCAGTAGAGGGATTGCTGGATCATATGGTAGATCAATTCCTAGTTTTCCGAGGAGCATCAATACTGTTTTCCATAGTGGCTATATCAATTTGCAGTCCCACCAGTGTATGAGGGTTCCTTTTACTCTGCATCTTCTCCAGCATTTGTTATTACTCGTCCTGTTGAATATATCTATTCTATCAGGTATGATGTGGTATCTCACTGTGGTTTTAATTTGTATTTGCCTAATAGGTAGCGATGTTAAGCATCTTTTCATGTATTTGTTAGCCATTTGTATATCCTCTAGAGAAAAGTGTATGTTCAGGCCCTCTGCCCATTTTTTTATTAGATTGTTTGTTTTTTTGTTGTTATGGAGTTGTATGAGTTCTTTGAATATTTTGGATATTAGGCCCTTATCAGAGGCATAGCTTGCAAATATATTTTCCCATTTGGAGGGTTATGTATTTACACTGATGATTTCTTTTGCTGAGCAGAAGCTTTTTAGTTTGATGTCCCATTTATTTATTTTAACTTTTACTTCCCTTGTTTTTGAGGTCAAGTTCATAAAATCTGCTTCAAGTCCAAGGTCCTTGAGTTTAGTTCCTATCTTTTCTTCTATACATTTTATTGTTTCAGGTCTTATATTCAGATCCTTTATCTATTTTCAGTTAATTTGGTTGTGTGGTGATAGACAACAGTCTAGTTTCATTCTTTTGTATGTAGACTTCCAGTTTTCTCAGCATTTATTGAAGACGCTTTCCTTTCTCCACTGTATGTCTTTGGCTTTTTTGTCGAAAATTATTTGCCCATATAAATATGTGTTTACTTCTAGACTCTCAATACTGTTCCACTGGTCCATGTGTCTGTTTTGCTGCCAATACCATGCCATTCTGATTACTATCACTTTGTCGTATAATCTGAAGTTAGGCAGAGTGATGCCTCCAGCCTCGTTTTTCTTTTTCAGTATGGCTTTGGCAATTCAGGGTCTTTTGTGCTAGCATACAAATCTGATGATTTTTTGTTCTATTTCTTTAAAAAATGTTGATGGGATTTTGATAGGCATTGCTTTAACTCTGTATAATGCTTTAGGTAATAAGGTCATTTTAACTGTATTGATTCTTCCAAGCCAAGAACAAGGAATATCTCTCCATTTCTTTGTACCTTAGATTTATTTTAATAGAGCCATATAGTTTTCATTATATAGGTGCTTCACATGTTTCATTAGATTTATTCCTAGATATTTTATTCTTTTTGTTGCAATTGAAAAATAATTATTTTCCACTTATTTTCTGACATTTCATTATTAGAGTACAGGAACACTATGGATTTTTGAACACTGGTTTTGCATGCAGAAACTTTACGGTATTTGCTTATTACTTCCAGTAGTGTTCTTGTGAAGTCTTTAGAAAATCAAGTCATCTGCAAAAAGTAACAGTTTAACATCTTCATTTCCTATTTGGATGCCTTTTATATCTTTCTCTTGCCTGGCTGCACTCACAGGAACCTCCAAACATATCAAATGACAGTGGCGATAGTAGACAGCCTTGCCTTGTTCCTGACCTTAGAGGAAAAGTTTTTAGATTTTCACTATTAAGTATAACTTTGGCTGAGAGTTTGTCATGCATGATTTTTATTATGTTAATGTACTTTCTTTCTATACTGATTTTGTTAAGTGTTTTGATCATAAATGAATGTTGTATCTTGTCGAAGGCTATTTCTGCATCTATTGATTTGATCATATGATTCTTAGTTTTTAATTTATTTAAGTGGTGTATCACATTAATGGATTTATGTTTGAGGAACCATCCCTGTGCCCCTAGGATAAAGCCCAATTGATTATGGTGTATATTCTTTTTTAATAAGTTGCAGTATTTGGTTCGCTAGTATTTTATTTAGAATTTTTGCATCTGTGTCCATGAGAAAAATCAGTCTATAGTTTTCATTTTTGTGTGTTATCTTTACCAGATTTTGGTATCAGGGTAATATTGGCCTCATAAAATTAGTTGGAAAGTACTGCCTCCTCTTCAATTTTTTGGAAGAGTTTGAGGAGAATAGGTATTAAATCTTCTTTGGATGTGTAGTAGAATTCACCAGTGAAGCCGTCTGGTCCTAGATGTTTACTTTTTGGTAGGTATTTGATGATTGCTTCCATTTCCATACTGCTGATTGTTCGAGATAGATTTTCCAGTTCTAGAATGAGTATAGGAAGGTTGCATTTTTCTAAGTACTGGTCCATTTCTTCTAGGTAATTAAATTTGGTGTTATACACTTTTTCATGGTATTCTTGTATGATCCTTTGTATTTCTGCAGTGTCTGTCATAATTTATCCTCTTTCATCCCCGATTTTGTTTATTTATGTCCTTCCTCTTTTTTCTTTAGTGAGTTTAGCCAGGGATTTGTCAATTTTAGTAACTTTCTCAAATAACTAGGTCTTTATTGCATTTATTTTTTCTATTGTTTTTTTGTTGTTGTTCTTCTTCTTTTCAATTTCATTTATTTCTGCTCTAATTTTGATTATTCCTTTTCTTCAGAGGATTTTGGGCTTTGTTTGTTCTTCCTTTTCTAGTTTTTTTTTTTTTAAGATGAAGTGTTAGGTTGTTTATTTGGGCTCACTATTGTTTTCTGAAATAGGCCTGTAATGACATGAACTTTTTTCTTGTGACCACTTTTGCTGTGTTCCAAAAGCTTTGATATGGTGTACTAACATTATCAATCTTTTCTATGTATATCTTGATCACTTTTTATTTCTTCTCTGCCCCAGTTATTCTTCAGTAGCATGTTGTTTAATCTCCATATATTTGTGGTTCTTCCTGATTTCTTTCTGCAGTTGATCTCTAGTTTCAGAGCTTTATGATCAGAGAATATGGTTGGTATGATTTCAACCCTCTTATATTTGTTGATGAGGCTCTCTCTGTGTTATAGTATGTGGTTGATCCTTGAGAAGGTTCCGTGGGCACTAGAGAAGAATGTATAAGCAGCTGTTTTGGAATGGAAGGCTCTGTAAATGTCCATTATGTTTAGTTGGTCTAATGTGTCATTGAAGGACATTATTTCCTTATTGATTTTCTGTTTGAATGATCTGTCCATATTTGACAGTGGGGTATTTAGGTCCCCTACTGTGACTGTGTTTTGGTCTGTTTCCCCCTTTAGTACTGTTAGTAATTGCTTTACATATTTTGGGCTCCCTGATTAGAAGCATAGATATTAATAAGTGTTATGTCTTCTTGGTGCATGATTTCATTTATCATTATAAAGTGGCCCTCAGTATCTTCCTTTACCTTTTTATTCTGAAGTCTATTTTGTCCAATATTAGTACCACTATACCTGATTTTCTTTGAATGCCATTTGTTTGAAATATCATTTTCCACCCTTTCACTTAGAGTCTATATTTGTCTTTGTAACTGAGATGTGTCTCCTGGAGGCAGCATATGTTTTTTTGTTTGTTTGTTTGTTTACCTAATCCACAACTCTGTGCCTTTTTATTGGTGAGTTCAGTATATTTACATTTAGGGTGATTATTAAAATATGAGGTCTTTTTATAGCCAGTTTATCTTTTGCTTTCTGGTATTTTGGTATTTCCATTGCTTCCTTGTACTTGTGTTTCTGTTTTCTTCTTTTGGGTTGACTTTTGTGGGTTTTTCCTCTAGTCCTTTTAAATTTTATGTTATATAATTCAGTTTCGAATCTTCTGTGTTGGTTGCCATTATGAATATATAAAAGATGGTTATGTGTACACACACACACACACACACACACACACACACACAGTCACCCATTTTCTTCTGCATGTGCCTTATTTCCATTCGCCTTTGAGAATCTGGTTATTTGAATCCTCCCTTTTCTGTCATGTTGTCTCATTTTGTCCGTATGTACACTGAACGTTCATTATTATCTTGCTATAGCAAATCTCTTCCTATTGTTTAAGCTTATAAAGTCCTGTTCTTAGTAACGGTTGCACTCCTCTGCATCTATCAGCCTGCTAGTTACCTTACTCCTAATTATGTAATTTTTTTTTTGTCATTTTGTTTTAGGTGAGCTGACCCTTCAGTAGTTCCTGTAATTCAGGCCTCATGGTGATGAATTCCTTCAATTTCTGTATATCTGAAAAGTTCTTTATTTCTCCTTCATATCTAAGGGAGAGCTTTGCTAAATACATTACTCTTGGCTTGGTATTTCCTTTCACTTAATAGTTTGAATATTTGATATTACTCCTTTCTGGCTTGTAAGCTTTGTGCTGAGCAGTCCAACAATAACCTAATGGGTTTTCCTTTATAGGTTATCATTTTCTTTTCCCTGCCTGCCCTGAGAGTTCTGTCTTTGTTGTTGATTTTTGATAATTTTAATACAATGTGTCTTGGTGTAGGCCTTTTTAAGTAGAAATAACTGGGTGTTCTGTTGACTTCTTGAATTCCAAGCTCCAGCTCATTCCTTAGATTTAGTTAATTCTAATCAACTGTTTGTCTGAAAATATTTTCTAATCCCTGCTCCTTTTCCTCCCCTTCAAGAATGTCCATTATGTTTCATCTCCTGATGGTATCAGCTAGTTCTTGTATTTCTCTTTCATTATTTTTCATTATTTGGTTTCTCTCTTCTTCTGATTTATTTCTAAATTTCTGTCTTTGAACTCATTCTGCTCATCTTGTTTTTTTTTTCAATTCCTGAAAATTTTGATATGACTCATTTCAGATCTCACTGTGTTTTTTCAGAAGTATCATTCTGAATTCTCTGTCATTTAAGTTGTATATTTCTCTGTCTGTAAGTTTATTTTCTGGAGATTTTTCTCTTTCTTTCTGATATGCCTTGCCACCTTGGTTGTTCATGGTGTTTAATGAACTATTTCCCCACCTGAGTATTAATAGAAAGGTATTCTCCTTTTCTTTTCCAGAAAGAAGATGTATTATATAAAGGTCTCTCTTTAGCCTGTTGCAAAGAAGGCGCTTTTCTTTTGGTTTTCAGTAGGTGGTGTCTAAGCCTCTTGGATCCCTGCTTTGTATAAAGCCTTGATATTGCCTGTTTTATTTCTTATGATGTTTAATTGTGTTTGCTACTCTCAGTCTCAATCCTTGTCAGTGTTAGCGACAGTTTCGGCAGTGTTTGGTCAGATTTCCTTGGGGCTCCGTGGTATTTGGTATCAGAGGATATGGCGGGAGGGTCCCTCTGCATTGGGAAATTGGGGCTGCAGCTCAGCCTCAGTTTTACAACCATGGCTGGTAAAAATTAATCTCTGCCATCTCTGCTTCTTTGCTCTCTGCTCTAATGACTGAGCCCTGCCACTGGCAGCATGGAGCTCACAGCTCTACCATGAAGAGCTGTTCAGGGAACTTCCCACACTATCTCCCCTCTCCCTCCTACTACAGGAGCTCTGGCTGTGGCTGCTAGAGACAGCTTCTTTGTTTCTTTCAGTTCATCACTCAACACTCAGTGTTCTGACCTGTGGTAGCTCTTATGCACAGATCCCACACTCACACGTGCTGGTGTGCAGTTTGGGTATTTTTGTTGTTGTTGTTGAGTTTTAGATGTCCAATTTATTGTCGTTTCAAGGGGAAAGATATAGGGACATTTCTCTCTCCATCATGTTTCTCCAAATCCTGGTCTGACTTTTTTATTCTTGTGCCAGTGTTTATAAGATCATTCTTTTCCAATGCAACACATTCAGCTCTACTCATTCTCTGTGACTGAGTTAACTGTAAGCTGGAAAGTTCAAATTTATGTTCCTAACTTGCTCAAAAAAAATTCAGTTTCATTTTTCAAGATCAGCCCAATTTTCTATTTTTTTTAAAAAAGAATCAATCTTTGCAAGGGCATAATTCTGTTTCGCTCAGTGCATACATCTGCATGGCAAAACACTCCTAAGACTATATCAACTAATATTAGCATATCTCCTAATATTTTTTCCTCATTGTGAGTTTTTTCCCAATTATAATTGACATTCAATAGATTCCAGGTGTACAACACAGTGATAGACATTTATATAATTTATGAGGTAATCACTCCAATAAATACAGTACCCATCTGACATCACACATAGCTATTAGACTACTACTGATTTTATACTTCATGCTATACTGTACATACCTATGACTATTTTCTAACTACTAAGTTGTACCTCTTAATCTCCTTACCCCTTCAGACATTCCCCCGCCCTCTAATCTGACACCCATCAAAATGGTCTCTGTATTTATGAGCTTATTTCTGTTTATCCTGTTCTCTAGATTCCACATATGACATTTGTCTTTCTGTCTGACTTACTCCATTCAGCACAATACCCTCTATGTCTATCCATGTTGCTGCAGGTGTCAAGATTTCATTCTTTTTAAATTTATTTTTATGGCTGAATAATATTTCATTGTATATATGTACCACTTCTTCATCCATTCATCCATTGACATAAACTCAGGTTGCCTCCATATCTTGGCTATTGCAAATAACGCTGCAATGATCATACAGATACACATATTGCTTCAAAGTAGTTTTGTGGGTTTGTTTATATAAATACCCAAAAGTGGGATTACTGGGCCATTCTTTGTCTCTTGTTTTGCCTTCTTTATGCTTGTCTTCTTTGCATATATATTTAAATCTAATTTGTTTGGTATTGCTATCTAGCTTTTATTTGTTTTCATTTCATAAAACATCTTATTGCATCACTTTATTTTCAGTCTATGTGTGTGTGTCTTGGCTAAAATGAGTCTCTTGAAGGCAGCATATATAGAGGTCTTGTTTTCTTATCCATTCAGCCACCCTATTTTTTTATTGGAACATTTAAACTATTTACATTTAAAGTAATTATTAACAGATATGTAGTTATTGCCATTTTATTAGTCATATTTTTAATCTTTTTTGTTCTTGTTTTTTCTTCTGCCTCTTAAAGAAGTCCCTCCAAAATTTCCTGTAATATTGGTTTGGTGGTGATGAACTCCTTCAGCTTTTCCTTGTTTGGAAAGCTCTTTATCCATCCTTCAATTCTAAATGATAGCTTTGCTGGATAGAGTAATCTTGGTTGTAGGTCCTGGTTTTCATCACTTTAAATATTTCATGCTAATTCCTTCTGGCCTGAAAAGTTTCCATTGAGAAATAAGCTGATACTCCTATGGAAGGTCTTTATAGGTAACTAACTGCTTTTCTCTTGCTGCTTTTAAGATTCTCTCTTTGTCTTAATGATGATGTGTCTTGGTGTGGGCCTCTTTGGATTCATCTTACTTGGGACTTTTTGTGCTTTCTGAGCTTGTATGTCTATTTCCTTCACCAGGTTAGAAAAGTTTTCAGTCATTATTTCTTGAAATAGATTTTCAATTCCTTGTCCCCTCTCTTCTCCTAGTATCCTTATGATGCAAATGTTGGTATGTTTGATGTCCCAGAGGCCTCTTAAACTATTTTTTGAATTTTTTTTTTTCTTGATGTTGTTTTGCTTGGGTATTTTTTGCTATGTTATCTTCTAAATTGCTGATTCAATTCTCATTTCATCTAATCTACTGTTAATTCCTCCCAAGGTATTCTTCATTTCAGTTCTTGTATTCTTCATTTATGACTGGTTCTTTTTAAATATTTCCAATCTTCACTTTTATGTTTTCTATCTTTGTTAATGTCCTCATTGAGTTAATCTACCCTCCCCCAAAGTTCATTGAGCATCCTTATAACAAATGTGTTGAACTCTACATCTAGTAGATTGCTTGTCTCTATTTTGTTTAGTTCTTTTTATGGAGCCATGTTCTGCTCTTTCATTTAGGACGTTTCTTTGTCTCCCTATTTTGACTGCCTACTTGTGTTGTTTCTATGTATTAGGTATGGCTGCTATGTCTCCCAGTCTTCATAAAGTAACTTTAAATAGTAGGTGTGCTCTGGGTCTCAGTGGCATAATGTTTTTCCCAGTCAAATGACCCCGGGGACTCCAGATATGTCCCTTGTATGGGTTGTGTGTGCCCTCCTGTTGAAGTTAAGCCTTGATTGCTGTTTGCTCATCAGCGGGAGGGATTGACCCTCAGGCTGTTTGGTTGTAATTACTGGCCTTGCTCAGTGGAGGAGCTGTTGTGCAGGGTCTGATCCTACAGAGCAGAATTCACTTTAGCACAGCTCTGGTGCCTTTTCTGTCTGCCCTTTCAGTGTGTCATCCTTAGATGTGATCTTAGGTGGTGCTTTGACTTAGACCAAAGTCAGCCATAGGAAGTGTGGGCCAAGGCCTCCTGGGGGGTGCTCTACCACAGGCCAAGTTCAGCTGCAGCCTGTCCCTGCCCAGAGCCACCTGGCATGAGCCACAAAGCAATTCGCAAATGGTTACTATCTACTCTGGGCTTGGATGTGCCTTAAGAAGCCAAGTCACAAACCGAGGTCAGCTACCACTAGTCTAGGTTTGGGGCTGCTCATCAAAAGATATGGCACCTACTGAGACCAAATGTAGTTTGTTTAGGTTTTGTGAACCTTTGATAGATTTTAGGAACATCTGCAGCATGAGCCAAGACAGGCCGTTTGTATGGAAAATCCACTGGAAGTGGCTCAGGAGGATCCACTTGTTGGGAGGGGTGGAGTCTCAGGGAATCGCCAGGGTGAGGCAAACAGTGTTAGCTATGTTGATAAAAACTCAGATATTGTGCCTGCCTTGGTCTGCAAGCTGGGAGTGTGGAGGACTCAATAAAGGAACAATGCCCTTTGCCAGCACTTCTGTCTGGAAGAAAGCTGCCCCTCCAACCCTCAACATGATGCCAGACAATTCAGTTCCTCCCTGTATGTCCCTGGTGTCTTTTGAGCTGCTACCCCAGAGCTGGAGCTCAGAGCAAGTGAGTCAGTCAGTCAGTCAGTAAGTCTGCATGCAGGACCCTAAAGAGGAATATCTGCAACTTCAGCTGCTCTCTCTCTCTCAATCAACCACAATCTCCACTGGTTTTCACAGCCAGAAGTTGTAGGGACTTTTCTTCTTGATACTGGAAACCTAGGTTGGGGAAACCTGTGTGGGGCTGCAACCCCTCACTCTTCCAAGGGGATCTCTGCAGCTAAGATATGTCTCCCAATTCTCAACCCCACACATAGAACCAGTCCGTTTCATATCTCTGCCCCTCCTACCAGTCTCAAAGTGACCTCTTTTGTGTCCTCAGTTGTCAGACTTCTGTTCAACTAGACTTCAGGTGATTCCAAATGATGGCTATTATGTAGTTGTAATTTTGATGTGTTTGTGAGAGGAGGCAAGCACAGCTTTTACATACTCTGCCATCTTGACCAGAACAATAAAATTTTAAATATTGATAAACTTTATGCAAGAATAATAAAGAAAAAAAAAACACCAGTCACTAATATCAAGAATCAGAGTATATTGCTACAGCTCTTGCAGATATCAAAATGTTAATAAGGTATTATATATGACAAATTCTATAAACATAAATTTCATAACTTAGACTAAATGAGCTAATTAACTTAAAAACTATTATAACCCATCCAATATATATAATAGTTAAAACAGTCCTATAATTATTAAGAAAACTGAAGTCATAATTTTGAAAATCTCCCCAAATCTCCAATCCAAGATGGTTTCACTAGAGAATTCTACCAAATGTTTAAAAAAGAATGAACACTTATTCTTCACAATCTCTTATAAAAAGTAAAAATACTTTCCAATTCATTTTATAAAGCTAGTATTTCCCAGACGCCAAATGCATACAAAACCAATACAATGAGAGGCAATTATAGACCAATAGTCCTCATGAAATTAGACACAAAAATCTTTCACAAACTATTATCAAATAGAATTTAGCAGTATATAAATAGAATTATATACCATGACCAAGTGGAGTTAAAGAGGTGCAAAGCTGGTAAACATTAAAAAAAAATCAATGTAATTAACCATATTAATAGGCTAAAGAAGAAAAAAATATATAATTATATCCATTGATGCAGAAAAAGCATTTGCCAAAATTAGACACACGTTCATGAGAAAAAAAAACTCTCAGAAAACTAGAAATACAAAGAAACTTCCTCAGCTTGATAAAGAACATCTACAAAACACCTGCAGTTAACATACTTAGTGGTAATAGACAGACTGCTTTCTTTGTACAACTAGGAACAAGGCATGGATGTCTGTTATCACTACTCTTATTTGGTATAATATTAGAAGTTCCAGACAGTATGGTAAGGCAAGAAAAGGAAATGTAATTTGAAAATGAAGAAATAAAACTATACCTATTATGAGATGACATGACTGTCTAATTCTAAGAAATCTACAAAACAAAAAAAACTTCCAGAACTAAAAAGTGAGTTCAGTAGAGTCTGAGGATACAAAAACAATATAAAATAAAATGAATTTCTATATGCTAGCAATGAACATGTGAACACGAAATTTTTTTTAAAAATTCAATACTATTTACAACCGGTCAAAAGAATGAAATACTTAGGTATACATCTAATAGAAGATATGCATTTGTATTCTGTACTAAAAATGCTGATGAAAAAGATAAAAGAAAATCTAAATAAATTCAGAGACACAGATTCACACATTGGAATATTTAAATGATAAATATTTCAATTCTCCCCAAAGAAATATACAAATTTAACACAATTCCTATCAAAATCCTAGCAATACTTTGGTAGAGACAAAATTATTCTAAAATTTATGTGGAAAGGCAAAGAAACTAAAACAGCTAAAATGATTTTGAAAAAAATAAAGCTGAAAAATCACTCTACCTAATTTGAAGTTATCATATAGCTACAGTAAACAGGATTGTATGGAAATGGTCCAGGGATAGATAGGTAAATGGATCAGAAATAAACCCACACAAATATGCCCAACTAACTTTTGACAGATGCAAAAGGAATTATGCTTTTAAACAAATATTGCTGGAGCAATTGGACATGCATAGGAAATAAAATGAACCTCCATTCTGTATTTCATACCTTATACTAAATTTACTCAAAATAAATAACAGGCTTAAAAGTAAAACATATAACTATAAAACTTAAAAAAAAACAAAAGTAATTATTTAGGATCTAATACTAGGCAGAGTTCTTAGTCTTGAAATCAAACACACAATCTATAAAGTAAAAATGATAAATTGAATTTCATCAAAATTTAAAATGTTTGCTATGTGATATACTCTGTTAAGAGAATAGAAAGACAAACTACAAATTGGAAGAAAATATTTGAAAATCACATATCCAATAAAGGACTAATATCTAGATATAGAAAGTACACTCAAATCTTAAGACTATATGGATTTAAAATAGTTATCCTTAAAATGTTTCTTAGACTATAGTCTATAGACATAAATCCAGTGTGTAAAAAAGTTAAATTTATGAAAGGACATTTAAATGCATGATGAAGAATCCTCTGTGCTTTTATTACTAAAAATGGAACTCCAGGTAGATGCTAGAAAATGTTCAAGAAAAGTATATAAATATAATAAACACACCAAATCACATACATATTGAGATGTTCATAATTAAAAATTCCAAATTTTTTCAAATTTTTTTTCAAATTTTCAGACAAAGCAATGAAAGAGAACATATGATTGCCACCATTAAGAGTACATAAGACTGGAAAACAAAACAAAAACTAGAAGATTTGTAAATTAAAATATTGGCAGGGAAATTTTAGTGAAATTAAGTGAAATTAAAATAATAAACTATTCTGTTCAATATACCAGAATTTCAAATTTTCTAAGAGAAATAACCTAGGGAAATTTCTTAGGCTCAATAGAAGAAAATGAAAACTATAATAAAATTATGAGATCCAAAGTTCAAACTACTTCTCACTTACTCATTCCTCTATCAGTATTCTGACTCATGAGATATTTAGTATTCAGAAATAGTGAGTCATCCCATTCTTGTCAGAATGAATATTATTCTAATTTCTATCAGTTGCATACACTGATATCTAAAAAGTGATAGAAATGTCTTTGAAGTATAAAATGAAGTACTCTAAGTGAAGATAAATAATATGTGAAACATTAGATTAAAAAACAAATGAAAACTTGAGTAAAAAATATCCAATTAAAAATGGGTAAATAACATGAAGAGACATTTTAATGAAGAGGATATACAGATGACAAATAAGTACATGAAAAGACATTCAATATCAGTAGCCACTAGGAAAATGCAAATTAAAAGCAGAATGGGATATCATCACACACCTATGAGAAGGGCTAAAATAAAATCCAATAAAGACATTAAAAGATGCTCAGCATCATTAGCCATCAGGGAAATGCAAATCAAAACCATGATATACCACTTCATACCCATTAGGGTTATTATTAGCAAAATGACAGAATATATAACAAGTATTGATGAGGATGTGGAGAAATATGAAATATATTGCTAGAAGAGATATAGAAATGATGGAATATTACTCAGCCATAAGAAGAGATAAAATATTGCCATATGCGACAACATGGATGGACCTCAAGATCATGCTAAGCGAAATAAGCCAGACAGAAAAAGTTGAAAATCACATGGTATCACTTAAATGTGGATATAAACCTAAAAGCAACAAATGAACAGGACAGAGACTCATAGACATGAACAATAGACTAGTGGTCACCGTAGGGTATGGAGGACAGAGGAGGTAGACAGGTTAAAAGGGGTCAAATATGTGGTGACAGAAAGAATCTAGCTATGGGAGGTGAACACACAACGTAAATATATATATATATATATATATATATATATATATATATATATATATATATACACACACACATATACATACACACACATATACATACACACACACACATACCTTACTGTTAAAATGTATAGCTGAAACTTATTGGATTTTGTTAACTAATGTCATCATAAAAAATAAATAAATAAGTAACATTTTTTAAAAAATGATATATCCACTTTGGAAAACAGTCTGACAGTTCCTCAATGAGTTAAATATAGATTTACTATGTGACTCAGCAATTTTACTTTGGGGTATCTACTCATTGAAATGAAAGGAAAACATAGGTTGATATGACAACTTGTGCATGAATGTTCACAGCAGTATTATTTATAATAGCCAAAAAGTGGAAACAACTCAGATGTTTATCAACTAGTGACTGGATAAACAAAATTTGGCATAGTCATACAATGAAATATTATTCAGCCATAAAAAGGAAAGAAGTATTGATGCATGCTACAATGTGGATAAACTATGAAAACAGTATACTAAGTAATAGAACCCAGTCACAAAGAACTACACATTTTATGATACCCTATCTAAGAAAGGTCCAGAATAGGCAAATCTTTTAAGACAGTAAGTAGATTAGTCTTTACCTAGGGCTAGGAGAAACAGGGTGATTGGGGGATGAAGACTAAGGGGTGTGGAATTTCTTGAAGATAATGAAAAAGTACTAAAATTGACTGTGGTGATGAAATCACTACTCTTGATTATACTAAAAGCCATTTAATTATATACTTTAAATGGGTGAATTGTATGATGTGTGTATTATATCTCAGTAAAGCCATTTCAAAAATATTTTGGTGAAATCAACAATAATCTTGTGGTAATAAAAATGCTTTAGTCAGTATGTTCTCTATGAATGTACTGAAGAAAGTAGTTTAGTTTTAATTATATGAACATCTTGATTAACTAGGACCCTAAAATAAACCCTGAAGTACTGGCACCATGATGAAACTGGATGTTATAGACAAAACCTGGGGACACCCAGAAAACCTTAAGATATATACTCAAGAGCTATCTATCTGAGGCCTACAGACCCTTTTCTATCTAGTTTCTTTGTTACCACCCACCTAGACAGATCCTTACTACCTTAGAATGAACTACTACGATTTCCTAATAGGTCTTTTTTTCCTTTTAATTTCTGTAAAAATGTAGTGGTTCAGACTACATTTATAGCCATATTTGCATATCCCTATCTTATGTGCTAATGAGTTAAAAAGTTCTAGTGGCACTCTACACTTAATAGTTAAAGTCTATACATCTAAGTCTGTCATTCAAGGTCTTTCCTAATCTAGCCAACACTTTACACACTCTACTAATCCATTCCCTAGGTGATCTCATTCACTTGTACTGGTTTAACTACCACCTAAACTACTATTAATGGTATCTAAATCTAGACCCCAAGTCTCTACATATTTTCTGAGTATGAATATCTTCACTTGAAGTCTCCCATAACTACTTTGCGGGCTCTATAACCAGACTGAAAGTGTTTGAACCTCAGATTCAACCCTTGATATCTGTGTGACCCTCAAAAAATTATGTAATCTCACCTGAAAATGGAGATTATTATAATTGTATTTATCTCATTGAGTTGTTATGAGGATTAATACAAGTAAATTGCTTAAGATAGTGACTGTTGTGGGGTAAGTGCTCAATAAATGTTATTAGCTAAAATAATAACTTATTATTCACCAAACTGAATGTATCATCGTCCTATCTGACTTGGTCAATCTCCTGTGTTCCTTGCCCATAATCCAGCTAGAAGTTGTACCCAAAACCTCAGGACTCCTAATTGCCTCCTTCCTTTTCCCTTTAATACATATTAAATAAAAAAATAAGACCGAATTATTTCACCCCTGTATAATTCTTAGTTATATTTTTCCTCTCTTTTCCTATTATCTATGTGCTATTGCAGGCCTTCTTCTAAAAATTGTAATAGCCTGTTATACAATCTCCCTATCTCTGAAGTTGCCCTATTCAAATCCATCATTTTAATTACCACTGGAGCAATTGAATTACCACTGTATATAATATAAATTAAAATAAACAAATGAAATGCAAACCTAATCAATTCATGCCCTTATTTACAACTCTGCAATGGCAATCCATTACTTCTATACTAAGGACCTTAGGTCCACGCCCAATGCCCATAACATCCTGCTTTATTTGCATAACTCATTAATATCTATTGACTTCTTTATTTATCTAATTTTTACTTTTAAAAGCTATTAGTGATTAGTGAATGACTATGAGACTTACTATAACATTTGTGTATGCCTCAGTTTATATTACCTCAAATTTCATTTCTTTATGAAAATATCCCATTACTCCAATTAGGTTTTTGCTCTTCAAAGTCAAGAACCATAGTTTATATCTTTTTATATCCCTACCTTATTTTTTTAACTACAGAGCACAACCAATAAAATCAATTTTACGGCATATGTTTATGGCACACCCCTATGGATGGCTTTTTCTTTTATGTCCTCAGGCAGCTTTATCATGAATTTCAAGGTCCTATACTTCTCCATGGACAACTTCCCCTAGCATCACAGAGGACAACGCCCTCAGCTTCCCTGTGAAAAACCTCAGCTTCCTGGTGTGACATCTCAGCTAAGTTTGCCACCATTCAGTGATCCATAGCCATGCCTTTTCCAATGAGGTATTGATCACTTTCTCCAGGTGCAGGAGGAAGGAGGATCTTACAGATATTTTCCTTCCTTGGGTGCTCTATCTCAGCACTAATGGTGGAGCTGATCTCTATATCTGCTTATTCCTATATTCATAAGAGCTCCCTTTATCCCCTATTAGCCAATTATACAATACTCCAATCACTTGCTATAATTAATAATTCTTTAAATTAACCTTCTCTGTACATATTTCTGTTTCCTGTCTTTTGATTTGGCCCTTCCACAACAAGTATTGTCTTGTGAAACTTTTGTTTCAGTTGTGTGTGTGTATTAGGTCATTCTCATAAATCCATTTTAAAGTTCTACTACATGCTCAATAAATGATTTGAAAACAGATTTTAAAAGTTGATTAAGAAGGATGAGAATGTCTCAAAAGCAAAATTTTGACAAAATTATTTAAAAGGATCCTGATAAAAAAGAAAAGCATTTTTAAATAAGCCATTACATTGATTTTTTCCCTATACTTCAAAGGATCTATTATATGTTCAATTTACTTAAAGGTTAGATTTTCTGGGGTTTCAGGTCTCCAGCTCAGGAATCCAGGTCTGGGGATGTCTTCTCTTCTGTGTTTGAACATCTAATTCATGTAATTAAATTTGTTAAACTTTAAGGGTCAGATTTCTACTAAAGGCCAATTTACTGAACAGCTGAAATATGCCTTACAATTTAGCATGTGTTAGTTTGCTAGAGTTGCTGTAATAAAATACCAAAAACTGTGTGACTTAAAAAAAATAAGCCATTACAACCAAGCAAATAGCTCTTTCAGCTCTTGAATGGAGTTACATTTGAGAAAATGTATAAAAAATGTAAGGGATTTATATGGCAAAGGTTGATAACACAAAAAACACAGCACAATAACTCTAAGAATTATGTTAGGAAGACTAAAGCCCAGAGTGAACTACAGATTACAAAAATATAAATAACTTGACTAAATGGCTTATTAAAAGTAGTATCAGAAGAACAACAACAAACCCACAAATAATGGATTGACTTTTGGGAGCATACAGTGCATATTATCAGATAAGAAAGCAGAACTGATCCTATTTTGTTCTATTTTCTCTTTGAAGAAGAATTATTATAAAATTAGATAGGCTTAACAAACATGGTTACAAAAGAAAACTGAAGTAAATTATGATAGGTGAGAAAATAATGATATGATGTGATATTATCACCTTCTATGATAAGAGAACTGGCTATTTTAAAATAAATCAAAGTTCTGATCAAGATGGCAAAGTAGATACATGTTATGCTTGTCTCCTCCCATGGCTACATTAAAATTACAACTTAATTATAGAATACTCAATCTGGAGAACCGTCTGAAAACTAGCTGCACAGAAGTCTTACAACTAAGCATATAAAGAAAAAGCCACCTCGAGACTAGTAAGAGAGGTGGAGACTTGAAACAGGCTGGCCCCACACACATGTGCAGTAGTGGAGAATTAGGAGGAATATCTCAGCTACAGAGGTCCCCCTGAAGAGCAAGGGGTCCCTCACACCAGGTTACCCAGCCCAGAGTACTAGTGCCAGGAAAAGAGCCCTACAATATCTGGCTATGGAAATCACTGGGGATTCCATACATCCAGGTGAGACAGAAGGCTGCTAGAAACCCAGGTAATCTCTTTAAAAGCCTGTATACAGATTCTCCCACTCCCAGGCACTCACCCTGGCTCTGGTGGATAAACAGTAGTTTGGGAGATGCCAGAGATATACAGGGAGAGAATGAGTTGTGTCGCTTCAGGGTGAGGGCTGGTGAGAAAGCTACCATTGTTCCTGTGTTGAACTCTCCTCCTGTGTAGCGGGCAAGTCAGTACCATATTTCCTGTGTTGAGCCTTCCTACCACATGGCCAGATTTGAATCTGCTTTGGACTGGTGAGCCCTGCCCAGTGCACCTTGGTGATTCCCCAGGACTCCACCTCATCCAACTCTCTTACCACCATAGGCTGTATCACAGCTGGTAGCCAGTGTTGGCCCAGACTGCAGTCTTTCTTGGACAACTCTCAGGAGTCCACAGACTCCAGGCAGTGGCAGCTGCTGGCTTTGGTGTGCTCTGAGACTTTTTGCAGAGTGGCTCCAAGCCCAGCACTAACACCAAATCTGAATTTGCATTAACCAAGAATACTACTTGTCCCATGTTGCTAACTCCCTGAGACCCCAACCCACCTAATTCACATACATCCCAAGGCCCTTCAGCAGCTGAGCCTAATGGGCAGCCAGTAAGCAATAGCAGGCCTCAAGCTGCCCTTGAACTTTTGCTGAGTTGATCCATGCTCATTACTGATGACAGAGAGCCTTGGTTCACAGCATAGCCTCTCCTACTCACCTCCAAGTCCAGCACGGGTAGCAACTAACTGCAGATCAAAAGTAGCCCAGGACCAGTCATGGACAGCATATGACTTTGGCTTGCACAGGCAATACTCCCTGGAGGCTCTGAGACTGGAACACCTTGTGGCCAGCTTCAAATTGAAACAAAACCTGACCTAATTAGCCCCACAAGCAATACAACCGGCAGGTGGTCTCTAAAGGGGCCAGAGCTCACTGGGACAAATACCAATCCTTGGGGCCAATCCCTGCACAAATGTTCATATGCTGTGGTTGTGAGCAATCCTCACAGCTGGTAAGCCTGAGGGTCAATCCCACCCACTGAAATGCCAATGGCAATTGGGGATCAGATACAGTAAGAAGACGCATGCAACTCAGGTGGGAGATCCTCCTGGAGAATGCAGTTTAGGTGACCAGAGAGACTACGTCCTTGAGTGCCATGGGACATCTACTACATAGGGCCACCCTGCCATGACTGGGAGGCATAGCACATCTACCTTGATATATAGAAACAAAGACAGGGAGACAGCCAAGATGAGAGAAAAAAAATGTCCAAATGAAAGTACAGGAGAAAACTCCAGAGAAAGATCCAAATGAAATGGAGGAAAGCAACCTACTAGATGCAAAGTTCAAAACACTGGTTATAAGGATGTTTCAGAAATTTAGTGAGAACTTCAACGAAGACAGTAAAAACAAAAAAGACACAGAAAACACAAAAGAACAAGTCAGAATGAAGAATAACTGAAATGAAGAATACACTAGAAAGAATCAACAGCAGATTAAATGAAGCAGAGGATAGAATCAGCAATTTATAAAACAAGGAAGCAGAAAATACCCATTTAGAACAGCAACAAGAAAACAATTTAAAAAATGAGGATAGTTTAAGGGATCTCTGGAACAACATCAAGCATACCAACATTTGCAAAGGGATTGAAAATCTATTTGAAGAAATAATGATGGAAGATTTCCCTTACTTGGAAAAGGAAAAGACAAGTACTGGAAGCACAGAGAGGCCCAAAAAGATGAATCCAAAGAGGTTATCACCTCATAATTAAAATTCCAATGGTTAAAGACAAAGAGAGAATCTTAAAAACAGCAAGAGAAAGGCAGTTACTTACCTATAAGAGAGCTCCCATAATATTGTCAGCTGATTTCTCAATAGAAACTTTGCAGGCCAGAAGGATTGGCAGAAAACATTTAAAATGATGAAAAGCAAAGAACTACAACAAAGACTACTCTATCCAACAAGGATATCATTTAAAATTGATGAAGAAATAAAGAGCTTCCCAGACAAGAAAAAGCTAAAGAAATTCAGCACCACCAAACCAGCATTACAATAAATGTTAAAGGGACTTCTTTAAGAAGAAGGGGAAAAACATAAATATAAATAATAAAATGGCATTAACTATGTACCTATCAATAACCACTTTAAATGTACATGATTAAATATTCCATTCAAAAGACACAAGATAGCTGAGTAGATAAGAAAACAAGACTCATACATACACTGTCTACAAGAGACCCATTTCAGATAGAAAGATACACATAGACTGAAAGTAAAAGGATGAAAAAAGATATTTTATGTAAATGGAAATGAAAAGAAGCTATGGTAGCAATACTTATATCAGTCAAATTAGACTTTAAAACAAGTTATAATAAGATAGAAAGAAGAATATTTCATAATAATGAAATGCTTAAACAAGAGGATATAACCTTTCTAAATATCTATGCACTCAACATAGAAGCACATAAGTATGTTAAAAAAAATCAACCTTCATAAAGAAAGTACTGATAGTAATATAGTCTTAGTAGACTTTAACACTCTATTAACATCAAGAAAAAGACCTTGCAGACAAGGAAATAGCAGCCCTAAAAGACATTACATCTGATGGATTTAATTGATATGTTTAGAGCAATTCACCCCAAAGCAGCAGAATATACATTCTTCTCAAGTGCACATGGAATACTTTCTAAGACAGACTATATGATAGGCAACAAACCATCTCAATAAATTTAAGACAGAAAGCATATCAACTGTCTTCTCTTACCACAATGGTATGAAACTACGAATCAATTACCTAGAAAAAAATCCCTGAAAAATACACAAACATATGAAGACTAAGTAATATGCTACTAAATAATGAGTGAGTTAACAATGAAATCAAGGAAGAAATCAAAAAGTATCTTGAGACAAATGTAAATGAAAGTACAAAGACCTAAAATCTATGGGGCACAAGAAAAGCAGTCCTAAGGGGGAAATTCATAAAAATACAAGCTTACTTCAAGAACAAGAAAAATCTCAAATAAACACTCAAACTTACATTTAAAGAATCCAGAAAAAAGAAATGCAAACAGCCAAAAATGAGTAGAAAGAAGGAAGGAATAAAGATCACAGCAGAAATAAATTAAATACAGTCTAAAAAAATACAAAAGATCAATGAAACCAAAACCTGCATTTTTAAGGTATTTTATTTATTTATTTTTTATTATGGTGACATTGGTTAATGAAATCCAGTAAGTTTCAGGTGTACAGTTCAACAGAAAGGCATATAAATATATGCATATATATATGTATATATAAACACATATACATATATATGTATATATACATATATATATATACATATGAATATATACATATATATAGCATTGTGCAAAAAGAAACAAAATTGATAAACATTTAACCAGTCTCATCAAGAAAAAAAAGGACTCAAATAAAATCGGAAATTAAAGGGAAGTGACAACTGACACCACAAAAATCCAAAAGATTATGGGAAAATACAAGCAATTGTATGACAACAAATTGTACAATATAAAATAAATGGATAAATTCCTAGAAACACACATTCTTCCAAGACTGAAACAGAATATCTGAAAAGATCAATTACTATGAATGAAATCAAACAGTAATCAAAAGAACTTCCCACTACAAAGGCCTTGGACCAGAGGGCTTCACAGGTGAATTTTACTAAACATTCAAAGAATTAACACCTATCCTTCTCAAACCATTCTCAAAAATTCATGAGGATGAAACCCTCCTAACTTCATTTTATGAGGACACAATTATCTAGCCAAGCAATCAGACCAAAAAATAAAGAAAACAAAAGGTCTCAAAATTAGAAAGAAAGAAGTAAAACTCTCATTCTCAGATGACATCATACTATATAGAGAGAACCCTAAAGATTCCACCAAAAAATGATTAAAACTGATCAATGAATTCAGTAAAATAGCAGAATGAAAAATTAATATTCAGAAGTCAGTTAAATTTTTTATACAATAATGGTGAACAATCAAAAATTAAGAAAACAATCCCATTTACAATTGCAACAAAAAACACCTAGGGACAAATTTAAGTAAAGAGGTCAAAGACTTGCACTTGGAAAATTATAAGACATTGAAGAAAGAAATCAAAGAAGATACAAATAAATGAAAGCATATACCATGCTCATGGATGGAAAAAAATTATATTTTGAAATGTCCATACTACACAAAGCAACCTATAGATTTAATGTAATCCCTTTCGAAATACCAATGGCATTTTTCATAGAACTTGAGCAAATAACCCAAAAATTTATGTAGAACCATAAAAGACCCTGAATTGCCATGGCATTCTTGAGAAAGAAAAAGAAAGTTGGAGGTATCACAACACATGATATCAAACTATACTACAAAGCCATAGTAATCAAAACATCATGTGACCCACATGAAAACAGACAACACACAGATCAACAAAACAGAATAGAGAGCCCGGAGATAAATCGATGCCTATACAGTCAATTAATCTATGGCAAAGGAGGCAAGAATATACAATGGGGGTAAAAACAGTCTATTTAATAAATAGTGTTAGAAAAACTGGACAGGTACAAGCAAAAAAAATGAAACTAGACCATCATCTTACAACATATACAAGGATAAGCTCAAAATGGATTATAAACTTAAATATAAGACCCATAACAATAACTCCTAGAAGAAAACATAGCCAGGTAAACTCTCTGACATTACTCTTAGTAATATTTTTTTCTGATATATCTCCTAAGACAAAGGAAATAAAAGAAAAAAAAAACAAATGGGGTTACATCAAACTAAAAAGATTTTGCTCAGCAAAGGAAACCATCAACAAAATGAAAAGACAACCTATTAAATAAAAGAAGATATTTGTCAATGATATATCTATCTGATAAAGGTTTAGTCCAACATATATAATGAACTCAGGCAATTTAACAGCAAAGAAAACAAACAATCCAATTTTTAAAAATTGCCTAGGGAAAAATATTATGCTCTGGTATGTGGCACCAATAGTGAAAGAGCAGAGCTGCAGTAGCATTAGTAGAACAAGAAAGATCAGAATGGCATGGAAATGACTGAAAACTAAAATATCATAGGACTTAAAAGACCACAAAAGCAGGCAAGGACTTACATTCTAAACCTAAATAGGATGATCACCTGCTAAAATAGGAGATTTAAATAAAATGAAGAGACTCCTAAAATAGTAACCAAAATGCCAGGATGCAATCAAAAATCACTCGTCATACCAAAAACCAGGAAAGCAACAATTTGAATAGAAAAAAAGACAATTAACAATACCAATACAAAAATGACTTTGTTGCTGGAGTTATCTGACAATTTTAAAGCCACTATTATTAAAATGCCTCAACAACAATTTAAAATTCTTGAAACAAATATGAAAATAAAAATCTCAGCAAAAAAATGATTTATTTTTTAAAAGAACTGAAAGAATACAGTGTTTTTTTTTTATTTCTAGATGGACTCAACGTTTAAGTAGAGATGAGAGAGAAGAGAATCTGTGAACTTGAAGACAGATTGATAGGCATGAGTGAATTTGAACAAAGAGAGAAAACAGAGTGGGAAAAACAGATTCAGTGGTCTGTGGAAGAATAACAGAAGATCTAAGATCTACATAACTAGAGACCCCAAAGGAGATTAAAAAAAAAATGTAGGGCTAGAAAGATAATTGAAGAGAAATAAAAACCAGTGGGAACTAATATAAAACAAATAATATAATGGAGACTGGTGATGTCAATGAAATTGCAGAATAGAAAACCCCAGGCCCTCTTAAGCTAAGAAACATCGATTCAAAAATACTTACATTAATACCCTTTATGAGAAATACAAAAAGGTGCAAAAAGCTTATTTAAATGAATAATGGGAAAATGTACCAAATCTGAACAAGAAAACAGACATCTACATTCAGAAGCCAAATAAAATCCAGTTATGTTGAATCCAAGTTAATCTACGCTAAGAGTGGTATCAGAAGCATGGAGACATGTGTGGTCTCCTTGCTCTTTCCCATTGAAACTACAACAAATTGAACAGCTACAATCCAACAGAAAATTCACAGCCTAATGCACAAACATGTTCAAGATCAAAGCATTTGAAGATTGTTGAATAAGGTGAGCAAGGGAGAAGGGAAGGGAGAGGAGGGGAAACTGTTGCCAAAAACAAAGCCTAGAGTTCACCATGGGACTTAGGTAGAGGAGAAGATAAGCTTGCAGCATGCATTCTTCGTAGCCCCAATCATTCCTGTCTGAGTGATCAGCATATATTATGGTGGAATTCAGTGATCAGGGCAGAGACCACAGCAGAGAAAGAATACAGATGTATGACAGCTATGTTCTAGCAATCACCATTGCTAGGCAGAGAACTGTCATGGAACATAGCCACTTCCCCATACCCTCCTATAGCTCACCTCTCTATACCCTCTGAGAGCTCATCTCCCCACAATCTCCCAGAGTTAGCAGTGTGCCCCAGGGAAAACTGCAACAGCAAGTGTTAGGCTACAGAGCAAAGAGTCAGCAGCCCCAGGAACTGAGATGAACACTGTGGCTAGTCCCAGGAATTTAGGGGCTTTTCAGGAGCTCAGAACCCCATCAGCCACCACATTCTCCCATGGGGGTGGAGCCATGAGACCAAAGTGACCTGGCCATAGAAGAGACATCCCCAGGAAATAAAGGTTTTTTTTTTTCTTTTTTGCCACACAGCAGAGATCTTAGAGGCTTGGGCAGTACAGAAAGCTTGTGTGCCACCTACTGGAAACAAAAGAAAACCTCTTCTTATCAACCTGCTAAAGAGGCATTACCCTTAATAATAATAAAATTTTGAAAAAGACAGAGTTCATTCCTATTAATGCTTAATAGGAAAAATAATCCATCAAATACTATGAACAACCAAAGAAACAAGGCACCTTAAAAATAAAGTGAAATATCTTCAGAAAATAAACTCAAGGATATGGAAATCTGTGATTTAAACAATAGAGAATTCAAGATTGCTGTTCTGAAAAACCTCAACAATATGCAAGAAAACTCATATAAGCAGTTGAATAAACTCAGACATAAAATCAATGAACAAGAGTAATACTTTCCTAATAAGACTGAACATTTGAAAAAGAACTAAATAAAAATTCTGGTGCTGAAAAATAAATCAATAAAAAATATGAAAAATGAAACAGCAAGCTTAGGAAATAGAGCTGAACCCATGGAGGAAAGAAATAGTGATATCAAAGACAGAAATCTGGAAATGATACAGATGGAAGAAGAGAGAGACTTGAGAGTGAAAAAAAAGAACTTTACAAGAACTATCTGACTCCATCAAAAAGAGAAATATAAGAATAAATGGTATACCAGAAGTAGAGGAGAGGAAGAAGGGAACACAAACCTATTTAAAGAAATAGTGGACAAGGACTTCACAACCCTAAGAAAAAAAAGTAAATCTTTGAATCCAAGAAACAAACATTATAACTAATTGTCTCAATCTAAATCAGTCTTCTCCAAAACACATTATATTAAAACTGTCAAAAATTAATGACCAAGTATAAATTGGATATTTCCAGTAAAGATTGCAGGCTAAGTAAAAGCAGGGTTCACCAGCTTCCATGATCACATTAAAATTACAACCAAATTATAAAACATCAACTTCAAAAGCCACCTGAAGTCTAGCTTATCATGACACATTCATCTAAGGATATAAATACACATCGAGACTGATAAGAGAGCTGGAGACATGAAGCAGGCTGGCCCTGAACCCTATGCTTGGCAGCTGAGAAGCAGGAGGGAGAGTGCAGTCACAGAGGCCACCATGAAAAAAAAGGGACTCTAGCCCCACATAGGGGCTCCCCAGCACAGGGTTCCAGTCCCTAGAACAGCTCCAAGAAAATCTAACTATAAAAACTAGTGGGGACTCTGGTTGTCTGAATGAGACAGGAAAAATCTGAAAACCCAGATGTTCCATTATAGAGCCCATGCACAGACTTACTCGCTTGCAGACACTCATTTGGGCTCTGGTGGAGAGTCAGTGGCTCAGGAGGCACAAGAGACATATAAGAAAAGACTGAGTTGCATCTCACCAGGGCAAGGGCTAGAGGGACAGCCTCCATTGCTCCTTTGTTGGGCCCCCTCCAGGGTAGTCTACAGGTGAGCACCATCTTGCCTGTGTCAAACTGTCCACTCGCACAGCCACTTCAGAAGTTGCATTGGCCTGGTGAGATTGGCCCACTCTGCCTCACGTTTCCCTGGGGCCCCACCCTACCCAGCCCGCAAATTGCCCACAGCAGCCCTTTGCCAAGCTCATGGTCCACACATTTCAGAAGAGACTTTTGGTAGTAAACCACTGCTGCCAGCCCCAGCTACAGTATCTCTTAAGAGGATCATGGGTGGGCTAAGATCCTGAGAAGGACAGTGGCTAGCCTTACTGTGATCTTAGACTTTTATAGGAAACTGCAGACTCAGTACTAGCAAGAAAACTGACTCTGCATTGGCTGGGTGAAATTCATTCGCTTTACTCTGGTGACTCCCTGGATATCTGGCCCACTCAACTCAAATATCACCAAAAGGCTCTTCCAGCTATGAAGTCATATGAGCAACTAGCAGGCAGCCTCAACCTTGAGAAGCACTGGTCCTTTTTCAAAGCTGCTCAAGGCCCTGTACTGAGGGTAACCGACCTTCACTCACAGTGTGGTCTCTTCCACTTGCTTCCAGATCTAGCATAAACAGAAACAATCTATGGATTACTTTGTAGCTCCTACCAAGTAGCCCTGAACAATCAAAGGCAGTGGCTGGCCTTGGCCTACATAGAAGCCTCTCCCAAGGGGCCACAGAACTAACATATCCAAAGGCTGGCATCAGACCACAACAGTGTACCACCTTACTAGTCCCATAAGTGGCACACCTAAAAGGTAGTCTCAACAGGTACAGGACTGCTAGGGCAAATCCCACACTATGGGGTCAGCCCCCATACAGCAGCTTGTACCCTGTGGGTAGGAGCAAACCTCACAGCCAGTCACCCCAGGAGTCAATCTCACACACTGAGGTGCAAACAGTAATCAAAGTTTAGCTACAACAGGAGAACACACATAACCACACAAAGAACAACCCCAGAGCCCCTGGTGCGGGTGATCAGGAAGACTGTGGCACTGGGTTACACAGGATATCTGCTACATAAAGACACCTGGCCAAGGCTGAGAGACCTAACAAACCCTCCTCTAATGCATAGAAATGAACACAGAGGCAACTAAAGTGAGGGGAAAAAAAAAAACCAGAAACATGCCACAAATAAAACAACAGGAGAAAATTCCAGGGAAAAAAAAGCTAAATGAAATGGAGGCAAGCAACCTAACTGAGTTCAAATAATTAATTATAATAATGCTCAACGAACTTTGGGATAGAATAAATGATCTCACTGAAGACTTCAACGGAAAAATAGTAAGTATAAAAAAGGACACAGAAACCATATAGAAGAACTAGGCAGAAATGAAGAATACACTAAGGAATCAACAGTAGATTAGATAAAGCAGAGGATCAAATCAACGAGTTGGAAGACAAGACAGGAAAAAGACACCAAATTGGTAAAGCAAAAAAAAAAAGTATCAAAAATAGAGGAAACTTTAAAAGACCACTGGGAAAACACCAAACATTCTAACATCTGCATCACTGGGGTACCAGAAGGAGAAGAGAGGTGACAAGGGATTGAGAACCTACTTGAAAACATGATGACAGAAAACTTACCTAACCTAGTGAAGGAAATAGACACACAGTCCAGGAAGCATAAATAGTCCCAAACAAGATGAACCCCAACAGACCCACACCAAGATACATCATCATTAAAATACCAAAAGTTGAAGACAAAGAGAGAATCTTAAGAGCAGAAAGTCTATGAGTTATTTACAAGGGTACTCCCATAAGAATGTCAGCTGACTTTTCAACAGAAACAGGCCAGAAGTGATTGGCACAAACTATTCAAAGTGATGAAAAACAAGAACCTACAACTAAGACTACTCTACCCAGCAAGATTATCAATTAAAATTGAAGGTGAAATAAAGAGCTTCCCTGACAGGAAAAAGCTAAAGAAATTCATCACCAACACGCCAAATTTAGGAGAAATTCTAAGAGGACTTCTGTAAAAAGAAGGGGAGAGAAATGCATAAATAGAAATAATAAAAAATAGTAATAACTATGTATCTATCAATAATCACTTTAAATGTAAATGGATTAAATGATCCAATCAAAAGACATAGGGTAGCTGAATGGATAAGAAACAAACAAATATATGCTGTCTATCAGAGACCCACTGCAGATCAAATGACATTCACAGACTGAAAATAAAGGAATGGAGAAAAGATATTTAATGCAAATAGAAATGGAAAGAAAAAGCTGGCATAGTAATGCTTATATCAGACAAACTGAATTTTAAAACAAAAGCTATAATTAGAGACTGAAGTAAAGGGAGAGATTGACAGTAATATACTCACAGTAGGAGATTTAAAACTTCATTGACACCAACGGACAGATCTTCCAGGCAGAAAATCGAGGAGAAAACAGCAGCCTTAAATGTGCCACTAGAACTGATGGATTTAATTGATATATTTAGAGTATTTCACCCCAAAGCAGCAGAATATACATTCTTTCCAAGTACACATGGAACATTTTCCAGGATAGACCACATATTAGGCAACAAAACAAATCTCAATACATTTAAGAAGACTGAAATCATACCAAGTGTCTTCTCCAACCACAATGGTATGAAGCTAGAAATCACTTATAGAAGAAAAAACTGAAAAATATAAATACATGTAGGCTAAATAACATGCTAATAAACAATGAATAGGTTAACAATGAGATCAAGAAAGAAATCAACAGATACCTTGATACAAAAGAAAATGAAAACACAACAACCCAGATCTATGGGACACAGCAAAAGCAGTCCTAAGAGGGAAATGCAAAACAATACAGGCCTACCTCATCAAACAAGAAAAATCTCAAATAAACAATCTAACCTTATACTGAAAAAAACTAGAAAAAGAACAGCAAACAAAATCCAAAGTGAGTAGAGGAAAGGAAATAATAATCAGAGCGAAAATAAACAAAATAGAGTCTAGAAAAACAGTATAAAAGATTAATGAAAACAAGAGCTGGTTCTTGGTTTCATTAAAGGAAAAATAAAATTGAAAGAATAAACAAAATTGATACACCTTTAACCAGATTCACCAAGAAAAATAGAGGACCCAAATAAATAAAATCAGAAATACAAAATATTATAATATACTATGAGCAATTATATGCCAATAAATTGAACAATCTAGAAGAAATTGATACATTTAGAAACATACAATCTCCCAAGGCTGAGTCGAGAAGAAACAGAACATCTAAACCAACTGATTACCATCAATAAAATCAAAACAGTAATCAAAAACTTCCCAAAAACAAAAGTCCTGGATGGGATAGCTTTATTGGTGAATTTTAATAAATTTTAAAAGAATTAATACCTATTCTTCTCAAACTGTTCAAAAAAATTCAAGAGGAATGAAGGCTAACTCTTTTTACAAAGCCACCATTACTTGATTCCAAAACCAGAAAAAGACAGTATAAAAAAGATAAAGCTATAGGTCAATATCTGTGATGAACATTGAAGCAAAAATCCTCAAAAAATATTAGCAAACCAAATTCAGCAACACATTAAAAAGATCATACACCATGATCAAGTTGGAGTTATTCCTGAAATGTAGTTGGTTTAATATCTTCAAATCAATCAATAAATGTGATATATCACATTAATAAATTGAAAGATAAAAATCTTATGATCAACTCAATAGATGCAGAAAAAGCATTGGACAAATCCAGCATCCATTAATCATAATAAAATCTCAGCAAAGTGGGAATAGAGGGACCATATTTCAACATAATAAAGGTTGTATTTGACAAACTCACAGCTAACATCATATTCAAAGGGGAACAGCTAAAAGTGTTTTCCTTAAGACCAAGAACAAAACAAGGATGTCCACTTTCACCATTTTTATTCAACACAGTATTGAAAGTCCTAGCCACAGAAATGACAAGAAAAAGAAATAAAAGGCATCAAAATTGGACAAGAAGAAGTAAAACTGTCATTATTCGCAGATGACATCATCCTGCATAGAGAGAATGCTAAAGATTTCACCAAAAACAAAAAACTGTTAGAACTAATCAATGAATTCAGTCAAGTAGCAGAATACAAAATTAATATTCAGAAGTCAGTTGTATTTTTTACACCAATGATATGTAATCAGAAAGTAAACAATCCCATTTATGATTACATCCAAAACAATAAATACCTAGGAATCAAATTATCCAAGGAGGTAAAAGACCTATTCTTGGAAAATTATAAAAAGTTGAAAAAAGAAATTGAAGAAGGTACAAATAAATGGGAGTATACACCATGCTCATGGGTAGGAAGAAACAACATCGTTAAAATGGCCACACTAACCAAAGCAATCTATGGATTCAATGCAATCCTATTAAAATACCAATGGTATTTTTCAAAGAACTAAAAAAAATCCAAAAATTTATAGGGAACCATAGAAGAACCCAAAAAGCCACAGCAATCTTGAGAAAGAAGAACAAAGTTGAAGGTATGATACTATATCAAACTATACTACAAAGCTATAGTAATCAAAGTGGCATGGTACTGGCATTAAAAACAGACACATTAATCAATGGAACAGAATAGAGAGCCCAGAAAAAAAAAATCATGCCTACATTGTGATTTCATATATGACAAAGGAGGCAAGAATATAAAAAGGGGTAAAGACAGTCTCTTCATCAAATAATGTTGGGGAAACTGGACAGATGCATGCAAAAAATGAAACTGGACAACCTTCTTACACCATATGCAAGAATGAACTATTCACACCATATGCAAGAAAAGGATCATAGACCTAAATGTAAGACCCATAACCATAAAACTTCTAAAAGAAAACACAGGTAGTAAACGCTCTATATTGCTACTAGTATTTTTTCTTCTGAGATATCTCCTCAGACAAGGAATCAAAACAAAAAATAAACAAATGGAACTACATCAAACTAAATTTTTTTGTACAACAAAGGAAGCCATCAACAAAACAAAAGGACAACTTACAGAATGGGAGAATGTATTTGCCTATGATACATCTGCCAAGGGGTTAATATACAAAATGTATAAACAACTTATACAACTCAACAACAAAACAATTAAAAAATGTTGCAGAAGACTTGAATAGGTATTTCTCCAAAGAGTACATACAATAACCAATTAACAGACATACAAAAAGATGCTCAACATCACTAATCATCAAAGAAATGAAAATTAAAGCCACAATGACATATTACCTCATACCTGTCAGATTGGCTATCATCAGTGAATCCAAAAAACAACAAATGGTGGCAAGGATGTGGAGAAAATGGAACTCTCATACACAGTTGGTAGAATTGCAAATTGGTGCAGCCACTATGGAAAACAGTTTAGTGGTTCCTCAAAAAATTAGTAATAGAACTACCTTATAACCCTGCATTACCACTTCTGGGTATGTATTGAAAAAATCTAACACACTAGTTTGTAAAGATCTATGCACACCTATGTTCATGAGAGCACTATTCACAATAGCCAAAGATATGGAAGCAAACTAATTGCACATCAATTAACAATTGGACAAAGAAGTGGTACATATATACAGTAGAACGCTACTCAGCCATTAGAAAAATAAAAACTTACCTTTGGCAACAACATGGATGGACCTAGAGGATATATTATGCTGAGTGAAATAAGTCAGTCAGAGAAAGACAAATACCATATTATTTCACTTATATGTTGAATCTACAGGAAAAAAAGAATAAACTAAACAAAACCAGACTCACAGATACAGAGAACAATCTGGTGACTTCCATGTGGTGGGGGTTTAGGGGATTAGAAGAAAAAGTTGAAGGGATGAAGAAGTACAAATTAGTAGTTATAAAATAGTCATGGGTATGGAGAGTACAGTATATAGAATGTAGTCAATAAACTTGTAATAACTATGTGTAGTGCCAGATGGATATGAGACTAATCAGGGGGATCACTCCATAAATTATGTACATGTTTACTATGCACAAAAGATCCCAAATAGCCAAAGCAATCCTAAGAAAAAAAAAAGAACAAGTTTGTAGGTATCACTCTGCCTGACTTCAAATTATACTACAAAGTGACAATAATCAAAACAGCATGTTATTGGCAGAAAACTAACACAGAGACCAATGGAACAAATTGAGAGTCCAGAAAAAAAAACATACTATATATATATATATATATATATATATATATATATATATATATATATATATATGCAAAACATTTTTGACAAAGGAGCCAAAAACATACAATGGAAAAAAGAAAACCGCTTCAATAAATGATGCTTGAAAAATTGAAAAGCCACATGCAAAAGAATGAAACTAGACTGCTGTTACCATGCACCAAAATTAACTCAAAATGGATCAAAGACCTGAATATAAGACCTGACATGATAAATTTCATGGAAGAAAACATTGGTACTAAACTCATGGACCTTGGATTTAAAGAGGTATTTATTACATCAAAGTCCAGGAAAGTAAAAGCACAAACAAATGACATTATATGAAATTAAAAAGCTTCTGCACAGCGAAAGAAATCGTCAACAAAACAAATAGGCAACCAACTCATTGGTAGAACATATTTGCAAACAATACCTCTGATAGGGACCTAATATCCAAAATATACAAAGAAGTCATACACTCAACAACAACAACAACAACAAAACAAACAATCCAATTTAAAAGTAGGCAGAGGATCTCAACAGACACTTCTCCCAAGAAGACATACAAATGGCCAACAGACATATTAAAAGATTCTCAACCTCACTAGCTATTAGGAAAATGTAAATCAAAATGACAATAAGATACCACCTCACTTCTACTAGAATGGCTATCATGAAAGGACAAGTAACAAGTGCTGGAGAAGTTGTGGGGAAAAAGAAACCCTCATACACTGCTTGTGGATATGTAAATTGGTAAAACCACTATGGAAGACAGTCTGGAGCTCCCTCAAAAAATCTGAAAACATTTTTCTGTAAAGACATATTGACCCCAATGTTCATTGCATCATTATTCACAGTGGCCAAGACATGAAAACAACTGAAGTGCCCTTTGATAGACAATTAAATTAAGAAGATTTAGTACATATATACAATGGAATATTACTCAACCATAAGAAAAGAAGACATACTGACATTTATGACAACATGGATAGATCTTGATATTATCATGCTAAACTAAATAAGTCAGACAGAAATAGTTTATAACCATATGATTTCACCTGTATGTGAAATATAAAACTGAAAGCAGCAAACAAACAAGGCAAACAGAGACTCATGAAGATGGATAACATTAGTTGTTACCAGAGGAAGAGAGGAGGAGAAGGAGACAGATTAGGTTAAAGGGTTTAAATATATGGTGACAGAATAAAATTTAAGTTTGGGTGGTGAACAATGTTATATACATATGATATATTAGTAAATTGTACACTTTAAATCTATATAATTTTATTAACTAATATCATCCCAATAAATTTTATATATATATATATATATATATATATATATATATATATATATATATATCCAATATCAGAACACCCATGAAGCAAACATTGACAGAACTAGAGAAATAGCAGCACAATAGGAAGAGATTTCTATATCTCAGGTTCAACACTGGATAGTACATCTGTACAGAAGATCAAGATAAAACAGAAAACTTGAACATTGCACACCACTTTAGAACACTATGAACTGACATATATATATATATATATATATATATATATATATATATATATATATATATATATGAAACCCAGAGTGTTTATTCTTCATAAGTGCACATGGAACATTCTATAAGATAAATCACAATATATGACAAAACAAGTTTTAATAATTAGAAGAATTTAGAAGACTGAAATCATACCAAGTTATCAATTCTGACATCAATGGAAGGAAACTAGAGTTAAATAGCAAAAGGAAAATAGGAATATTCACAAATATATGGACATTAAACAACACATCCTTGAACAGTCAATGTGTCAAAGAATAAATCAAAAGGTAAATAAGAGCATCATGGTGGCATAAGACATTCATCCTTTTTGTACCCCCTTTTAAACAATAAAGTTGACATCCATCCATGAAGAAAAGTACCATTATGAAATCTAGCACCATATACCAAGGGATGCAAGAGGAGTCTTGATCACCTGTGCATCTGACAATAGGCATACCAACTTTTGTATATGCTTTGGAACCTGTGGAATCATCAAACCTGCCCAGACCAATCAAGAAACAAACCTGGAGAGTGTTGACCTTAGCAGATTCCCACTCATGAGACAGAATTGGCAGTGCATCTTTCCCAAGGACAAATTCCAGCATGGTATAGGAGAAAAAATATACAAGTTTGATTGCAGTAGAGGCAGTGGTAAGGGAAATTTTTCCAGCACTACCCCCCACCTCCACTCATGGATATACTGACAGGGCTGATCTAATGTATGACTCGAGGAAAAAAGAGAGTTGTTGAATGAGTGCCTGGTTACCCAAGTTGTACAAGATACATCTGTTGAAACCTATTTTTACAAGAGCACACAGAATACTGAGGTAAGACCTCTATGCCTGGAGGGAGACAGGATATTGAGAAAGAGGAAAATAAGGATTTCAAAGGGTGATAAAGGGATTGCACTCACCAGAAAGTCCATCCAGGAATCTTTAGGAGTACCAATACCAGGGACCTCCCTGCTGAGTCCACAAGCACTCCCAAAGCCATATGCGCTAAATACATACCTCTTTCACTCTGAGTCTGGCTTCTTATTTGCACCTCTGTATGTGGTGTATGATATAGAGCTTCAGTAGACAAAGAGATTTTACTCTATGGGCAAGGTAGAAAGCACAAACTTGAGCTATAGTATCATCTTCTGGAAAACAAAAGAAATGATTCCAGTAGCCAACCTGGTGAGTTTTAAGAACCAGAGAAGACCTAAAAGTTTAATAATTCTGCTACAATGTAGAGCAAGAAGAGTGGAACAGTTGTACTTATACAGAAACAGAGAAAACCCCAAACAATAACACCATCAAACAGAATACCCCATATGAAGACAACTAGCAAAAATTTAAGTTGTCTGCTAATTCAAATGCAAAAGCAGCAATACAAAACTACAGGGAATGTGAAATATTAAGGAAATAAACCATCACAAAAATAAAATAATAATTCTCTAAAAACTGAGCTCGAAAGCATGACATTTTGTCATTAGCTGATGACAAATTTTAAATTACTGTTATGAAGAAACAGTAAGCTACAAGAAAACTCAGAAAGATAATTCAATGAAATCTTGAAAAAAGGTACTTGGTCCAAATGAAATTCTTTTTTACCAGAAACAAAAATCATTAAAAAAAAAAGTCTGGAGCTGAAGAATACAATGTATGAAATTAAAAATCAAACAGAGAGCATCAGCAGTAGAGCAGAGCCAATGGAAGACAGAATACATGAGTTGTGTGTGCTGTGTGCTATTGGGTCATCTCTGACTCTTAGGGACCCTATGAATAAGTGATGTCAACAATGACCTGTCCTAAATTTTTAAATAATGCAATTAAATGTGAATGAAGAAAAAAATAAAAAAAGAGCAAAGAAAGCCTATACAACATATTAGATTCAAATAAAAGGACAAATATTAATAAAAACTAAGAATTCAAAGGAGAAGAGAGGGAGAAGGGAGATGAAAATTTAATTAAAGAAGTAAGAACCAAGAACTTCCTAAACCTGGGGAGAAAACTGGACATCCAAACACATGAAGCTAATAGATAACACTATTAACTCAATGCAAAAAGACACATTATAATGAACCTGAAAAATAAAAGTTAAAGAAAGAATTCTAAAAGCAGTTAATTAAAATATGTATATGGTATCCTACAAATGAAACCTCATTAGGCTATAAGTGAATATCTCAGCAAAAACTTTCAGGCCACATAAGAATGGAATGTCATATTCAAAGTGATGAAGGGTAAGTGGAGGGCAACGGCACCCCTGGAATGAAAAGATACAGATGAGGCTGCTGTGTCTATTAGAAGGGAACTTTTGTACGATTTGCCTTCAGACTGAGTCTATGTATGTTCTAGTGTATTAGTATTAAAAAAATAGAGGTCACTTACTTGGTAAATCAGTTAACTATACTGAGGGTAGCAAGTGTGATTAAATATCCATCAGAAAATAAAAAGGCATTTTAAGGCTTTATATAAAGCACAGATTCAAGAAACTTAGACACCATGTACTGGAAACCAAAAGAAAAGCACCTTCTTTGCAGCAGGCTAAAGACAGACCTTTATATAATAAATTTTCTTTCTGGAAAAAAAAAAGCAAAATACGTTTCCATTAATGCCCAAGCAAAGAAAGAATCCATTTGGAGATGAAGAACACACTGCAAGAGTTGAAAAACAGCAAGCTTGGGAAATAGAGTTGACCAAATGAAGGAAAGGATCAGTGATATCAAAGACAAAAATCTAGAAATAAATCAGAAGGAAGAAGAGAGAAACCAAAGAAAGAAAATAAAGAAAGAGAAATTCAAGAACTAGCTGATATTATCGGGAGAGAAAACATAAGAATAATGGGCATTATTGAAGGAGAGGGAAAGGAGCAGGGACTAGAAAGCATTTTCAGACAAATAGTTGATGAGAATATCCCAAAGCTAAGGAATGAGCTGGAGCTTGGAATTCAAGAAGTCAACAGACACCCAATGATCTCAACCCAAAAAGGCCTTCACCAAGACACATTGTATTGAAATTATCAAGAATCTGCAACAAAACCAGAATTCTCAGTGCAGCCAGAGAGAGAGAGAGTAAAAAAACACTGTAATTTATAAGGGAAAACCATCAGATTATCCTCAGACTTCTCAGCACAAACGTTAACAAGCCAGAAATAACGGAATCAAATAATTAAACTATAAACTGAAAGGAACTACCAGCCTAGAATAATGTATCCAGCTAAGTTCTCCTTTAGATAAGGAGAAATTAAGACCTTTCCAGACATACAAAAATTGAGGAAATTCTCCACTACGAGGACTGCACTACAGAAAATACTGAAAGGGGTCACCTCAACTAAAAAAAAAAAAAAGACAAAAAAAATATAATTAGGAGTAATGTGAAAATCAGGCAAATAGAAGTAGAAAAGTGTAACCTTTACTAAGAACAGGGCATTATAAGCTTAAATAATAATAAGAGAATTGCAATAGCAAGATAGTAATGAACTTTCAGCATACATAGTGAAATGACAAAACTGAAATAACAATGAGAAAGATTCAAAGATCCAAATTCGCAAAGGAGAATGGAGATAAGGCACGCGCAAAAGAAAATGGATGACTATATATATGTATATATAGATAGGTTATAGATATAGATATAGATATAGATATAGATATAGATATATAGATGATATAGATAGATATAGATATAGATATAGATATAGATATAGATATAGATATAGATATAGATATAGATATAGATATAGATATAGATAGATATAGATATAGATAGATATAGATATAGATATAGATATAGATATAGATATAGATATAGATATAGATATACTATCCTTTACATATTTGTAATGGTAACCACACACACAAGATTCAGAACTCAAGTATATAACATAAAATAAGAAGAAACAGAGGAAAAACTCACAGAAGCCAATCAAAATAAGGAAAACAAAAACACAAGGACAAGAAAGCAATGGAAAAACCAAGCTAACAGAAAGCAAAAGATAAAATACCTATAAGAAGATTTCATATTTCAATAATCACCCTAATTATAAATGTATTTAACTCATCAATAAAAAGGCACAGAGTTGCAGAATGGATCAAAGAACTAAACCCAACCATATACTGACTCCAGGAGACACACCTCAGCTCCAAAGACAAATATAGACTCCAAGTGAAAGGGTGGAAAGTGATATTTCAAGCAAATGGCATTAAGAGAAAAGTGGGAGTAGCAGTACTAATATCAGACTAAATAGATTTCAAAATAAAAAAGGTAGGGGGTGGCTCCATAGTGTAGTGGTTAAAACGTCTGCTTTACACGTAAAAGGTCTTGGGTTTATGCAAGAGGTGAAGCTATGAACCATACCCTGGGTGGCCAGGACCTGGGTGCTCCATGTCCTGGGTACTCCTGGCCCCAGGTGCACCAGGCTCCAGGCGCCAGATGAGCCAGGCCCCCCAAGTATGCCCAGGATGCCAAGCTCCAGGTGTGCCTGGCCCCGGGTTCACTGGAGTCGGGATGCATGCCACAAGCATGTGATAGGAGACGCCCCGCCTTCAGAGAGCCAGTTCTGAACAGGAAATAGCACCATTCACAGGTCAGGGGTGAAAGTGAGATGGGGGAAATTAAAGAGGGAAAACATAACTAAAATGAAAAACAAAGTAAAGTAAGATACTGTGTGATACTTCATAATGATAAGGGGACTTATGCACCAAGAAGACATAACACTTATTAATATCTATGCTCCCAATCAGGGAGCCCCGAAGTATGTAAAGCAATTATTAACAGAACTAAAGAGAGAAACCGAACAAAACACTATCATAGTATGAGACCTAAATACTCCACTTTCGGATATGGACAGATCATCCAAACAGAAAATCAATAAGGAAATAACATCCTTAAATGACACAATAGACCAACTGGACATAATTGACATTTGTAGAGCCTTCCATTCCAAAACAGCTGCTTATACATTCTTTTCTAGTGCTCATGGAACCTTCTCAAGGATCGACCACATACTGGGACACAGAGAGAGCCTCAACAAATATAAGAGGGTTGTAATCATACCAACCATATTCTCTGATCATAATGCTCTGAAACTAGAGATCAATTGCAGAAAGAAATCAGGAAGAACCATAAATACATGAAGATTAAACAACATGCTACTGAAGAATAACTGGGTCAGAGAAGAAATAAAAAGATATCAAGAGATACAAAGAAATGATTGATAATGTTAGTACACCATATCAAAACTTTTGGAACACAGCAAAAGAGGTCACAAGAGGAAAGTTCATATTATTATAGGCTTATCTCAAAAAATAAAAGCAAGCCCAAATAAACAACCTAAAACTTCATTTAAAAAAAAAAAACTAGAAAAGGAAGAATAACTGAATCCTCAAGTCAGCAGAAGAAAAGAAATAATGAAAATTAGAGCAGAAATAAATGAAAGTGAAAACAAAAAAAATTAAATGCAACAAAGAGCTGGTTCCTTGAGAAGGTTAATAAAATTGACGAACCCCTGGCTAGACTCACTAAAGAAAAAAGAGAAAAGAAACAAATAAAAGGGAGATGAAAGAGGGGAAATTGTGACTGATATCGCAGAAATACGAAGGATCAAAAGTATATAACAGCAAATTTAATAACCTAGAAGAAATGGACCAGTACTTAGAAGAATACAATCTTCCTCGACTGAATCAAGACCCTGAAAATCTAAATAGACAGATCATAAATAGACAGAGTATAGAAATGAAAACAATCATCAAAAACCTACCAAAAAGTCAAATTCCAGGATTCGATGGCTTCACCAGTGAATTCCACCAAACATTCAAAGATTTAATACCTATTCTCCTCAAACTCTTCCAAATAATCAAAGAGAAGGCAATACTTCCCAACACATTTTATGAGGCCAATATTATTCTAATACCAAAACCTGGTAAAGATAACACACACAAAAAAAGAAAACTATGGACCAATATCTCACATGAAAACAGATGCAAAAATCCTAAAAAAGATACTAGCGAACCAAATATAGAAACATATTAAAAAGAGTATACACCACAATCAAGTGGGCTTCATCCCAGAGACACACGGGTGGTTCAACATATGCAAATCAATTAATGTGATACACCACATAAAGGGATTAAACTATAAGGATCATATGATCATATCGATGGATGCAGAAAAAGCCTTTGACAACATACAGCGTCCATTTATGATCAAAACACTTAACAAAATCGATATAGAATGAAAGCACTTTAACATAATAAAGACCATATATGACAAACCCTCAGCCAACATTACACTTAATGGTTAAAAAACTAAAAACTTTCCCTCTTAGATTAGGAACAAGGCAAGGCTGTCCACTATCACCACTGTTATTGAATAGAACATTGGAGGTCTTAGTGAGTGCAATCAGACAAGAGGAAGATATAAAAGACATCCAAATAGGTAACAAAGAAGTCAAACTGTGACTATTTGCAGATAACATGAGTTTCTACATGGAAAACCCTAAAGACTCCATAAGAACACTACTAGAAACAATAAGCAAACACAGGAGAGTCTCTGGATACAAAATTAACATTTAAAAACCTTTCTATACTCTAATAATGAAGTATCAGAAAAAGAAGTGGAAAACAATTTCTTTTGCAATTGCAACAAAAAGAATAAAATACCTAGGAATAAATTTAATGAAACATGTGGAGGACCTATATAATGAAATCTATAAGACCCTATTAAAAGAAATCAAAAGAAATACAAAGAAATGAAAAGTTATTCAGTGTTCTTAGATTGGAAGAATCAATATAGTTAAAATGACCATATTACCTAAAGCATTATGCAGAATTAATGCAATTCTCATCAAAATCTCATTGGGATTTTTTATAGAAATAGAACAAAAAATCGTCACATTTGTATGGAAGCACAAAAGACACCAAATTGTCAAAGCCATCCTGAGAAAAAAGAATGAGGCTGGAGGCATCACTCTGGCTGACTTCAAATTATACTACAAAGCGACAGTAATCAAAATGGCATGATACTGGCACCAAACAGACACACGAACCAGTGGAACAAAATTTAGAGTTCAGTAGTAAATTCATATTTATATGAGCAAAGAATTTTCAACAAGAAATCCAAAAACATACACTGGAGAAAGGAAAGCCTCTTCCATAAATGTTGCTGGAAAACTGGAAAGCTACCTGCAAAAGAATGAAACTAGACTGTTGTCTATCACCCCACACCAAAATTAACTCAAACTGGATTCAGGACCTAAATATAAGACCTGAAACAATAAAATGCATAGAAGAAAACATAGGAACTGAACTTAAGGACCTTGGACTTAAAGAGGATTTTATGAATTTAACCTCAAAGCAAGGGAAGTAAAAGTTAAAATAAATTAATGGGACTACATCAAACTAAAAAGCTTCTGCTCAGCAAAAGAAATCATCAGGGTAAAGACATAACCCTCCAAGTGGGAAAATATATTTGCAAGCAGTGCCTCCAATAATGGTCTAACATCCAAAATATACAAAGAACTCATACAAGTCAATGACAACAAAAAACACCAATGATCCAATCAAGAAATGGGCAGAGAACCTGAACAGACACTTCTCCTTAGAAGACATACAAATGACCAAAAAGTATTTGAAAAGATGCTCAACATCGCTAGCTATTAGGGAAATGCAAATCAAAACCGCAATGAGATACCATCTCATACCTGTTACAATAGCTATAATCAACAGGACAAATAATAAGTGTTGAAGAGGATGCAGAGAAAAATTAAACCTCATACACTGCTGGTGGGACTGCAAATTTGTACAGCCACTATGGAAAACGGTATGAAGTTTCCTCAAAAATCTATGACCTAGCAATCCCTCTACTGGGTATTTACTCCAAAGACTTTAAAACCTATATCCAAAAAGATATTTGCACACCAATGTTCATAGAAGGATTATTCACAGTGCCAAGGACATGGAAGCAACTGAAGTTTCCTACGATTGTGGTACATGTGTACAATGGAATATTACTCAGCCATAAGAAGAGATAAAATATTGCCATTTGTGACAACATGGATAGACCTTGAGACAAACATGCTAAGTGAAATAAGCCAGACAGAAAAAATTGAAAATCACATGATAAAACTTATACGTGGGATATAAACCTAAAAGCAACAAATGCATAGAACAATCAAACAGAGACTCATAGACATGAACTATAGAGTAGTGGTTACCAGAGGGTAGGAAGTGAGGGAGGAGCAGGGAGGTAGACAATTAAAGGGGGTTAAATATAGGAGGGTAGAAGAGGTTGAATTGGGCTAAGGGGATCAAATATATGGTAGCTGAAGGAAACTGGACTTTGGGTGGTAAACACACAATAGGATATACAGATGTCAAATTATAATGTACACCTGAAAATTATATAATTGTTTTAACTAATGTTACTTCAATAAACTTTATTTTAAAAAATTTAAAAAATAAAGACATTGAGTGGCCAAGTGAATTAAAAGACCCTTACCATATGTTGCCAACAAGTGACTCACTTCAGATCAAAAGTTACATACAGACTAAAAGTAAAGGGATGGAAAAAGATATTACATAAAAATGGAAATAAAAAAGCTGAGGTAGCATTACTTATACCAGACAAAATGACTTTAATACAATGGCTATAATAAGAAAGAAAAACCCAGTAATTCCATTTATGGGTATTTATCCGAAGAAATCCAAAACATTAATTTGAAAAGACATGCATCTATATATTCATTGCAGCATTATTCACAATAGCCAAGATATGGAAGCAACCTGAGTTTCTATCAATAGATGAATGGATAAAGAAGAAGTGGTACACATATACAATGGAATGTTACTCAGCCATAAAAAAGAATAAAATCTTTCCATCTGCGACAACATGGATGGGCCTATTATTATGAGAAGTGCAATAAGTAAGACAGAGAAAAACAAACACCATATTATTTCACTTATATGCAGGTTCTAAAAAACAAAATAAACAACAGAAACAAACTCATAGATATAGAGAAGATTTTGATGGTTGCCAGATGGGAGGGTATGGGGAGATGGGTGAAAAAGAGGAAGGGATTAATAAGTACAAATTGGTAGTTACAAAATAGTCAAGGGGATGTAAAGTATAGCATAGGAAATATAGTTAATAAAATTGTAATAAGTATGTGTGGTGTCAGATAGTTTTTAGATTTATTGAGGTGATCTCTTTGTAAGTTATGTAAATGGCTAATAACTGTTGTACACCTGAAACAACCATAATATTATATGAATAGTCAACCATAATTGAAAAATTCAAAAAGTATTTAGAAAAGAATACATTAATACTTTTAATACAACATATTTAAAGACAATTATAACTTATGGATACAACATTGGTGTAATGCTGCTCTACCTCTCTACTCAGTAATATGGTATAAGTATTTAGTTATTTATTATACAGTAAAAAATTGAAAATTCCTTATCCTATGTCCATTCTGCCACCATGGAGATTTAGCAATTTACCTAAGATGTGTGTCTGCCTTAAACCACTATAGTACTTTGAAGTTGACATAAGGTAATTTTAATTTTCTTAGCAGCTTACCTATTATTTGAATTTATTAGTTCTCTTTCCAAAGATCTTCTCTTTTGACACTAGAATAAGCAACTGAGAACAGAAATGTACAATATTTGCTTAGCAAAGGAGACTAACTACAATGCCTTTCGAATGTTTTGCTTTCTGTTAAAATCATGTTGAAAATATATTTAAACAAAACAAAACAAAAAACTAACTCCTCCCAGAGTTCACTGGTCAGTGCCTTGATTGCACTTGCAAAATTAACTATTAATATTATTTTATAATGTGGCTATGACACTCTAGGTAATTGCTCTTGAGTATATGGCACCTTTGTAGACATTACAATAGAATTCTAAATTGGATCAGAATTACTGCCTAGTTTTAAAAGTATGTGAAGATGAACTACAAGTACCCACATAGTACATTATTATTTCAAATAATCTATACTTGAATTCATCAAGAACTTTTCCAAAACAAAAATAATCTTTAACTTTGGAAATCTAGCTATTAGAATCATATCAGTTTGCCAATTCACAAAACAAACAATATTTGCTGTGGTCCAAGATTGTTCTGCAGTGATACCAGAATTATATTGTGCTTTACACGATATGCAAGAGAACCTCAAAGCATGAAAACTGCCAAAGCAAAGCATTTTACCAAAAAACTATTTACAAAGGGAAGAGTCAAATAAAAGAAGGAACCCATCCTTTTTGTTTGTTTGTTTATGCACGTAAGTACCTTATGATCAAAATTACCAGTTAATTTAAACTCATTCCACTTTTGAAAGAGGTCAACTGTAATTTTTTCAACCATTTTCTTTTAACAAAACAACTTTACTCCTTAAAGATAATATTGCTAATTTTCAAAAAGTGCCTTACAACTTTAGATCCTCATCTAGTCACTCTGTCCAAGATAACACTTCAGGTCCCTCACGGCAATGTTTTTTGGAAGCAACTATCCTCAACTGCAGCTACTCCAGGAAGAACAGATAGATCATAACACATCCTTGCTTTTATTACAAACATTTTAGGTTTCATCATATTTATTTTAAAAGAGGCATCTCATTCTGGGTGAAGAGTAGTTAGTTCGTAAAATCTGTTTCCATTGTTGTCAATCAGCCACTCTATTTGACCACTTCAAGACTGATACCACTTTAGAAACCAAGTGGAGAGTTTGCTAGTTGTTTATTATTATTATTATTATTATTATTATTATTATTATTATTATTATTATTATTTAATACCAGTACTGTCTTCCTAAATCTTTTATGTCAGGAGTCAGAAGTCAGACACACGACTTTCATAAGCTCTCAACACGGGAGAAGCAGGAAAACTGTAAAGGGGCCACACCAGCCCCTGTTCAAGCCTTGAGGCATGGAACGACAGCTACCTGAAAATCCACTCTTGAGAAGCCTGTGGGCAGGCTGAGCCTCTTGAGATCAAGTATGGGAGAAAAGGGCGAGCTCGGCACTAAGAAAATCTCCCCAAATTAGGTATCAAGCTACACGATTGTACGTAGAATTATCAGCATTTATGGCATCTAAGAAGCAGAGCCAGGCCTTAAGCACCGACACTGCATTCCTGGACGCCGAGGCCAAGACCAGAGAGTGGTGGTTTTGAGAAGGAAAACTATCTCAAAGGAAATAGGGAGCCACGAGCAGAGCAGATGTAGAAGAGGCGTCAGAAGCTTCTGCAGGAGAAAGCAACGCTTTGGTCGCCTCCCGGGAGCCCCGGAGGCAGGAAACGTGCCCCAGCACCGGGCTATGCGGTGCCACTACTCACCCCTACTCTCCTACGGTCCCCGTCGTCACCCTGCTGGACTCAGCCCCTGCAGGGGGTGCCCCTCCCCCACCCGCTGCCAGAGTTGGGCTCAGCGGGCGAGAGGAGGCGGCGGCGCAGGTGTCCGTGAGCTGGGGCCAGAGACGTGCCCCAGGAGCAGCTGGGTGCAAGGAAAGTAGCCTGGTGCCTTGTGCTCCCTGGCGCTGCCAACTTCACCACCATCGACGTAGAGGGGCGAGGGGAGGCAATGGAGGGAAGGCCGTCGTCTAGCAGCTAGGACCCCCGGTCCACTCAGCGACGCGACCCCCAGGCCTGATTCCCGTCCCTCAGCCCCCACGGCCACAGAGCAGCAGCGGCTCCCTCTCGGGAGGTGGTGGCAGCTGCATCCTCATGCTCCTCCTCCAGCGCCTCTGCCTACACACAGACCCGGCGGTGTTACAGCCGCGGCGCCCTGACTGCTGTCTCCTAGCAACCGCGCGCATGCGCCCCACCCCCGCCAGAGACCGCCGCCAGTGCTGGCGCCACTGTCCCGGCTCAATCCTCCACTTATGAAAGGGCTCAAAAGCCTCCTCCTTAGGGCCTGGATGAAACATGGTCAAGGTAGGGGTGTGGTGGGAAGAGGCCGGGGGACTTGAATATGATCGTCTCCTGGCCCCTTGACAGTCACCTCGGTGGTAGAGAGTGACGGTCCTAACAACCTCCTTACATATTCTTTAGTCTCTCCTTCTCCAATCCAATCCATCCTTCACAAAGGCTTCCAGAGGAATGTTCTAAATAATTTCTCTGTCACTCATCTGCATAAGTCCTATGGTTAAGGAAAAGCCTCCCTAATAAGGGCCTAATAGTTCTTGACTATTGCAACAGCATCCTCTCTGGTCTCTCTGCCTTTAGACTTGTCTTCTTTCCATCTGTTCTCATATTTCTACCAGAGCGATCTTTGTGAAACATAAATCTCCTACTCTTACTTCCCTCCTTTTTACAAAATGGGCTTTTGAGTTAGAGCCAATTTTGAATCTCTGTTCCACCACTGAGTAGCTATGATTTTTTCAGCTAAGATGCTTAACCTGTATGAATCTGCTTCATCTGTAAAATGGGAATAATTTTAGTGCCTATAGAATAGATATAAGGATTAAATTAGAGCATGCACTTAACATATATAATTTACTCTGGCACAGATTAAGCACTCAGTAAAAATTAGAGCTATTTTTCAGTAGATCTTATTGCCTATAATAAAGGATAAAGTACAAACTCCCTAACTTAGCAGTCGAGGTCCTCTAAGATATTGCCTCTATTTTTCTAGCCCTATCTCCATTCCACTGCCCTTTCAGCATCTAGCCACAGACCAGTCCTTGCAATTTTTGAAATACATCTTTATAAAGTGTTTACACATATTTCCCTAAGGTTCATCTGAAGAAGAAATCTATGCAAACTTTCCAATTAATTAACATGTAAGTGGTCATGATCATTCTCAAACTATACATGTTAATTTAAAAATATTGACACAGAAATGACATGTAGGTAGTGACTGTTTACAAAAATTGTGTGGTTTTCTGGGGGCTTATTTACTTGATCATTTTGAAATTAGGCTTAGAGTTTCTGTAATGTGTAATATGTTCAGCAATTTTGAACTTAATACAATGAATAAATACATTTATAAATATCATGTGCTTCACTAGATATTTATTTAATAAAAGGTTTTAATATTTTAGAAAGTATAAAAATAGCTGTACCATGTGTAAGAAGTCTCAGAGGCCCAAAAAGAACTGCTAATGAAACTTTAGTGGAGGGCTCAAATGGAATATAAGACTGAAATGAAAGTTTATGAGGACTAGACAGCCAGAAAATATTAAAGAAAGAATAACAACTGGAAAGGTGAAAAAGAGTGAATCACTCTAAGACCAATTAAATAGAAGCACCAAATGGAAATAATCAACAAACTGTAATCAACAGGAAAGAGCATAACATAGGGAATATGTATTATAACTGTGAATATGGCAGTGAGCTTGAATAGAGTTCTTCCACAGATTATATATTTTTTCTTCCCTATGATACAGACATGCCTTTCGGGTTCAAAGGAAGAAATGCCATAATGTTCAATCTTTTTCAAGGATCATCAAGGGCTCACAGATCTCTAATAGAATTTGCTTAGATCTTCAAAATCTGTATTTAGTTATATAAAACCTGTTCTCTGTACACTTATTGAACTCATTCTATAGCACATATTTATTATATTCACAGTGAAACAGAGGAATAAATATTTAAATTTTGTTAGTCTTTAATTTTCCATATTCCTTTCTAGATATAGAAATGTGTCACTGCTTCATTTTAACTCCTTCAGTATTTTTCCTGGAGTTTCAATATAAAATCTGAACTCCTTTACATACATCAGCCTATCTGTCTCTACTATGTTGGTGAAGTAAAAACTCCTATCAGTAATAAGAGACCTATCCACATTGGTATGTAAAAATATTTATTATTGAGTTAAGTACAACACAGTACATGTATATAGCTAGCCTTCAAGAGACTGCAAAGTGAGGATAAAATTCCACACAACTTATACAGTAAATCAAATACAAAGTTCACTTGTGAATTGAGGTAGCTATTCATTTAGTTAATTGGCTTCCTCCAAACAAGTAGTAAAACTCTTTATCTTCCCCAAAATACACCTTGAATCTTCCTTGAAGAAAAACAGTTACACCTGAAGATGGGCTCCTATAGTAACTCTGTAGATATCTTTACATTGCAAAAGGAAATGTGGCTCATGACCTTGGAAACATGTCTACATTATAAAACTGGACACTGAGCCCTTCTAGTCCATGGAGAAATTTATCTATATTCCAAAATTTAAAGAAAGGATTTGGGCTCACTATGCCCCCCATGAAGACACTCTAAAAAGTGAAGGAAAGGAAGATACTCTCTTTTTACACACCTTTATTTACTTTCACAGTTCAATGAGTTCTTCCAAAACACAACTCCATGCAGGCACAGTAGATGGTGCCTAGTAGATCATAAGAAAAGTCTTTCTTAAATAATAAAGTCATAGACGACTTTGGCATTGCTCTGGGTATTGACAAATGAGTTAGAATTTTCCAGAAAGGTATAAAAATAGTCCATGAAAAGGAAAAGTATGTTTATGGTCCAGGAAATATGTAAGTTCATGGTATGTTTGGTTAAAGTAGAAACATTTAACTTATACATACTATATTTATGCTTAGGGGCTGAGAAGCATAAGGGTGTAATGGAGTTGAGTACAGAGAAATAGATTGGAGACAGATTGTGAAATGCCTTAAATACCATCTCAAAGAGTTTGTACATGTCTCTATATATGATAGCTAAAATAAGGCAATGTACTAATACTTGTTTGGAGGTTGGGGAGAAATATTAGATAGTACCTCGGCACCAAAGACCTTATAATCTGATGGATGCAGGAAGACGAAATAACAAATAATATAAATAAAATACCACAAGTTGACATATTTTAGAGGGAGGAAATAGGATTGGGCATAAACTTTAGATAAAGTTACTAAGAAAAGTTCCTTGGATGATTTCCTCTTGACCTATAATGTAAAAGTTCTCCATAATTGGAGTCATTTCTAGAATTCCATACACTTAAAATCTGTGTATCCATATGATGTGGTTCTTCCCCACTTTGTTCCCTGTTTCCATTCTGGCTCCCTTGAAGAAAATCACTCTGACTTTTTAATGCAAATTGATGTAGTATCTCATCTCACCACTTGGCACCACTTGACAATCCTTTCCCTTTTTCTTGGTCAAGCCCTCTCCAATTATTCTCATCTATTATTTCAAACCTTATTTATTCTCCACTCTGACTGATGATTTCATCACTCACCCTTCAAACCTACCACCCAACTGATTACTTCATTACCTACACTTCTTAAAAATTTAAAAACTCATTTTTCTCACCTACATTCTGCATCTGCTCCCATATTATACTTTGATCCCTTCAGTCACATATAGACTGTGTAAAACTAGATTTTCCAACTGACTTTCTGATTCTTATCTCAGCAAGCGATCTTACTCTATCACTTTTTCTTTCTGTGTCAATACCTTACACCTCTCCCTTTCTACTGACTCATTCCCCTCAGCCTATAAACATACTCAAAACTCTTCTATCCTTAAAATGAATGCTCTTCTTTTATCTTAGAGCCTCCTCTAGTTTTCCTGAAGTCTCTCCTATTACCCTATTGCCTATTCTTATCAGCTAGAGATCTCAAAAGTGATTCCATTTACTGCCTCTATTCCTTCACTTCCTATTCACCTTTCAGCCATTGTAATGGGAATTTCACCTACAATTCTCTAATGAAACTTGTTAAGAACAAAAATTACTGACAAATTTCTCTATGCAACGGGCACTTTTAAGCCCCTTTCTATTGGATCTCACTGCCACATATGATAGTGTTGATTATTTCAGTATGCTTGAAATTTTCTACTCATTTGACTTCCAGACACATTCTCCTTTTTCTTTTTCTTTAGTTTTTTTCATTTATGTAACATTCATAGATTCCTCTTCTTCTACCTACCTCTTAAATGTTTTTATTATCCCATGATTCTGCTCATGGCCTATTGCTTTTGTTCTATTTTCCACACTATTACCTATATATGGATAACTTTCAAATCTATATTTCTAGTTTAGACCTCTCTCTTGATATCTCTATCAGTAGATCCAACTGTCCACCAGACATCCTCACCTGGATGCCCCCCAAGCAATTCAAATTCTTTTTTTTTTTTGCCACAACTGAACTCATCATCTTCCCATGCTAATAAGTTATTTTTTGTTAAGGAAGATCCAAAAAAAATCTCACCAAATAGAGACCCTATTATCACACAATAAATTCACATTCTCACAAAAACATGAAATGACTAGAATATGACCATTTTATGTCAGTTATGTCAAGACTACTATACCTTTTCCTGAAAAATAGGCTGCATATATGTACCAAGGAAGAATAATTTGTATCACTGGAATGGAAGCTCCATTAGGACAGCAATCTTTATCTTTTTTACTGCTGTATCTCTAGTGCTTGGAATAGTACTTGGCACATAGTAAGCCCTCAATAAATGAATTAAACTGTATATCCCCTACTTAAAGAGTTTTCATTTGGGAATTTCACTACATTGTAGCAGACTATATACATATGTATACATATATTCATGTTAATATTCATAGATTAGGGAGGAATGTTTTCTTTTTGTATCTGGAATGAGGCAAAAGGAAATTTTAACTGCATTTCACCTAGCTTTCTGCCTTGGGAAATAGAGAAGGGACCGGTGGGGGTAAAAACATTTCATCTATCACTTGAAACAGTCCTTCCTTAGAAATTTGGAATGTAGACTAAGAGATTTTGGCCCACTTTGGCTGCTTTCTTATGCTGATGATGTATACTTAAGAACTATTGGCAACAGCCATTTTTATGCCATATGGTCTCGGAAATAGAAAAAGTTGGTCTGCTATGAAAGATGCAGAGATGATAAAGGGAGACTCCAGATAGCAGTTAAGACCCTGGTTCCAGCTTATTCCTTAAAACCACCTGCCTTAATGTTCTTAGGTTTTATAAGAAAGTCTATCTTCATGCTAAATTTCTTTTGTTCCTCAATCTAGTTTAAATTGAATTTATCTTCCTTGCAAAAACAAACAAACAAAAACCACACTGTTCTCCCATATCATATTGTTTAACAATCCTCTGCCTTTGCTTATTCTTTTCCCCTTAACTGGAGAACTATAGTTTCCCTGACAACCATTTGCCTGAATAATTCCTATTTTAGTAGAGAAGGTAGAACTCAGGACCCCTCCTTGTACCTGTTTTTTTTTTTTTTTTTATCATGCTCTATCCTCATTTTGTTCCAACAAAAAGGAATACTGACAATATAGGTCAGATGGCATGATTGTGACTGGGTCAGATTTAATAGCAGGTAGGATCATTGTTTGGAAAAATGTCCCATGTCCATGCATGGCCCTTCCTTATTTCTCCTCTGTCTCCATTGTTGTGGATATTGTAAGAGAGCCAATGCCTACATTATAGCAATTTCAGCTATGCTATTCTCTCTCTCTCTCTCTCTCTCTCTCTCTCTCTCTCTCTCTCTCTCTCTCTCTCTCTCTCTCTCTCTCTCTCTCTCTCTCTCTCTCTCTCTCTCTCTCTCTCTCCCCTGCCCCCCACTCCGCTAACTTCCTCCCCTTCTCTTGCCTTCTCCTTCTCTCCCTCCCTCTACCTGTCTCCCTGATATTAATTCAGAATCTTGTGCCATGTGGCTGGCGAGAGAACAGTAACAGTAACATTTGGATCTGAACTTGGGAAAAGAAGTACCATCAGGGAACCTCACTTATATTTTAAATTGGCCACATTTAAACCACGTTTTCTCATCGCTCTACACCAGGAAATATTTGGTGGAAATTCTTATATTTAGTAATCACAGTTGCAGCTGGTATTAGGAGGAAAATAAATTCTGTCCTGAAGCAGGAGATCCCTTGGTGAATGTAGACTGAAGGGATGGCTATATTTCTACTGAAACTAGATTAGAAGGCAGTCCCATAAGGAGAAAGGAAAGTTCTGCATATGGGCAGCCAGGAAAGGACCCTTTCAATAGAAAGAAATTTGGTGCATGTATTGGAAGGACATATCTTTCTCTCCCATACCCCCAATGCTCTCTGTCTCTCACTTGAAGCTGAATAATTTTATATTTCTCCAAGATAAGTCACATCCTACTATGGCAGGAAAATTTACATGATAGAAAAACACTTGTTTTTCTATTTAGTAACCAAAGCCTGGATAATTCGAAAGCTGATGGAAGAAAATACTGTCATGAATCTGTTTGGTAAGGGCCAATTATAGCAGCAGAGAGCTAAAAAAAATGAAATTGTGCAATACTTTAATAAATATGGAAGCTCATTTGATCTCTTGACAATTTTACTCAGTTAAATTTTATTTAATTGGTTATAGACACTCACAATTAGTTCAAAATGACAAACATACAACTGAAGTTAAAGAAGTTTTTGTTGTTGGTTATTTTTTCCTTGTTCACCCTCTATCCTTGTTCCTCAAGCAGTAAGAGTGGTAACAATAACATGGGAACATTATTTTCGCTCAGAATCATCATAAGCACTTGCTCCTACATTTTATGAGTGTGGTACTGAAATTTGAGAAAAGTGAAACCTAAAGGAGACTTGAAGTTGTATGAATTAAACTTACAAAGTGCTAGAAAAATTATAATCCCAGTGCAATGGAACCAAATATGTGGCTGTTAAAGGGAACCAGAGTCCACCCAGTCATCTGGGTGATACCTCTTCTGACCAAGGTAAAGAAAAATATAAAAATATATATATTGGGAAGAGATCATTTTTAGCTTTAATTTCTTTGGGAATTTAATTTCTACAAAAAAAGCAGGTTTCCATATGGGACTCTATCTTTTTTCTTGATTCTTTTAAAATTTTATTTCATTATTAGTTTCAAGTATACAGTACATTGGTTACACATTTATATAGTTTATAAAATGATCCTCCTAATTGCTCTTTCTCTCTCTGGCTCTCTACCTAGCCATTGCATTAATGCTAACTGCATTCCCTGTGCCTGTGCTCCCCAAACCCTTGACCATCTATCGACTACTAATTTTTACCCCCAACTCCCCTCTGCTCTGGCCATCACCAGATTGTCCTCTATTTGTGAGTCTGTTTTTGATTAGTTTGTTCTTTTTGTTTCTTAGATTCCACATATAAGTGAAATCATATGATAATCTTTGAATTTTTGTATTGTTAAAATCTAAGACATTGCTGAGCTAATGTTGCATTATCTGGACTATGCTACCATGATGTACTCACTGAACAATTATAGATAAGCATAATTTGAGATAGGAAATAAAATAGTGGGTAATTTTTTTTTTATTTGCTGCGCTGCTGTGTTTCTGGGAGGATAAATAATGATGAATGTTAGGGAGATGGTATCACAAAGGGAGGAACATAGCTTCAGTGATATTCCCATTAGCTCTTCTCCCTCAAATGGAGTAATTACCTTTCTAACTGATAATCTTGGCTATTAATCCCAGAGAGTTAAGAGAGAAGAGTTCTTGATTCCTCTACTCACATCAGAAAAATCTCTAACAGATAGTTTCTACATCTTTTCTTAGTTTTTTTTCCCACTTCCTAAACAGGATAGAACAGCAAACTGATAGATCAGATGGGAAAACACTGCCTGGATCACATTTACTTGTGAGCTGAGGAATGGGTTTACTAGACTAAAGACCTGGCAGCTGGGCATGGTCTTATTCTCAGCTGTTCTTCCTTCCATTCTCCTGGGATTATCAAAGTTTTTTCTCTTCACCTAAGGTTCCTGTGCTGTGCAAGTGATAAAATGGTGGCAATATTTTTATTCATGCTGAGTTGGGATGGCAGCAGCCTCTGTTAGGCCTCAAGCCTATGCCATGCACTTTAAATCAGGTTTTCCAGAATTCTGTCTTGGACATATTGGGTCCAGGTCTCACTAATAAGAACATGCTCTGTTTACCATTTTTTATTGTTCTTTCAGGGGAAAACTGAAAAGAGTAAGACAGAAATTGGGCATTCTTGGGTATTCTAGCCAATACCAACAAAGTCTCTTCACATCCTCAATACTAATTATCTTCTAACTTTGTTGTATCAAGTACCTTTGGGATTATCTGCCCAGAAACTCTCTCTAGGAATTTTGCTCCTCTTATCCTGTTCCTTCACCCCACCTATAAGGTTGAATAACAACTGCCATGTTATTACAACATGATCATAACCCTTAAGCATAGTTTATTGAATCAGGGGTGAGCACATTATTTCAGGTGGGCCTTTTCCCTGGTGTCATAAAGCAGCACCAGCTATACCTTCCCCTTATTAGAAAAGCAAAAGCTTTCCTAGGAGCCCCCCAAAGTTGATTCCATCTTATTATTATTGATTGAAGCTGGGTGCACGGCCACCCTGACTTTAAGGAAACTGGAAATGAGAGTATCTTGCCTAGGGGCAGTAACATTACTTCTCAGAACAATTTTAGGGTTGTGTTGGCAAGGAAAAAAAAGTGGGGGGAATGGATAATAAGAAAGCAATTAACATGGTCTGCCACACTAATTCATTTATTTATAGATATAACACAAAAACGAATTTGCTAAATAGAAACCTAATTTCTTTGCAAGGAAAGTGATCCATTTAAAAGAGGCCTCTTTTGTTGTTGAGTTCTATGAGTTCATTATATATTTCAGATATTAATCACTTATTGGAGTTGTTATTTACAAATATCTTTTCCCATTTGGTTGTTACTTTTTTGTTTTGTTGTTGGTTTCTTTTGCTGTACAGAAGCTTTTTAGTTTGATATAATCCCATTCATTTATTTTTGCTTTTACTTCCCTTTGAGGTCAAATTCATAAAATTTTCTCTAAAACCAAGGTCCATAAGTTTAGTACCTATGTTTTATTTTGTGTATTTTATTGTTTTGGGTCTTATATTTAGGTCCTTGACCTATTTTGAGTTAATTTTGTGTATAGTTAAAAATTGTAGTCTACTTTCATTCTTTTGCATGACGCTTTTCAATTCTCCCAACACCATTTATTGATGAGGCTTTCTTTTTCCCATTGTATGTTTATGGCTCTTTTGTCAAAAATTATTTGCACATATATTTGTGGATTTAAAAATGGGCAGAGGACCTGAACAGACACGTCTCCCAAGAAGACATACAAATGACCAAAGATATATGAAAAGATGCTCAACTTTACTAGCTACTAGGGGAATGCAAATCAAAACCATGATGAGACACTACCTCACACTGAGGTTAGAATGGCCATTATCTAAGAGACAAATAATAACAACTATTGGAGAGGTTGTGGAGACAAAGGAACCCTCATACACTACTTGTCGAAATGTAAATTGGTACAGTCACAATGGAAAACAGTCTGGAGATTCCTCAAATAATTAATAATAGAATTAGCCTATGACCCAGCAATCCCTCTTCTGGGCATTTACTTGAAAATTTGAAAACATTTATTTGTAAATATTTATTTGTAAACACACACACACACACACACACACACACACACACACACACACACCTCTATGTTCATTGCAGCATTATTCCCATTGGCTAAGATATGGAAACAATTGAAATGTCCTTTGCTAGTTGATTGGATAAAGAAGATGTAGTACATATATACAATGGAATACTATTCAGCCATAAAAAGATGAAATACTGCTGTTTGTGATAACATGGATGGATTTTGAGAATATTATGCTAAGTGAAATTAGTCAAACCAAAAAAAAATCAAGAACCATATGATTTCACTCATATGTGGAATATAAAACTGAAAGCAACAAACAAATCGATAAACAAAACTCATAGACACAGACAATAGTATGCTGTTTAATAGAGGTAAAGGGTGTCAAATATATAATGATAGAAGGAGATTTGACTTTGGTTGATGAACACACAATGCAATATACAGATGGTGAATTATAGAATTATACATCTGAAACCTATATACTTTTATTAACCAGTGTCACCCCAATAAATTTAATAAAATTAAAAAGTAAAGAGCACTCTTGTCTTAAAAATAAAAAAAAATTAAAAGGGGGCTCTTTGTTTGGCCACATATCTTTTATGGGTTAGGTAGATAAGCTAGTAGGGAGGAGCCAGGGAAGACAGAAATGAACTGCAAAATAGAGGAGTAAGTGTTTGAAACTATGAGAGAAATCTGGGAGGGAGTGGCCTAAGAAAAAAATGAGAGGAGGAGAAAGATGATGGAAAAACCACATGGTTTGTGCTCTGAGCTTTCACTTTTAACTCCAGATCTTCAATAAAATATAGAACTCATGAAAAGGTTATTGTGAATAGATTTCTTGTGAAATTATTAGGAAATTGAGCTCTTCATATAAATTTTTTGGAGTAGAACACAGACAGCATGTGTAGATACAGGAGGCATAGACCAGACAAAGAAAAAAAGAAGGTATTAAACCTCACTGATAAGCATAGAAGAGTAGGAAGAGTCAGGAATTCACACATCACAAAATGACAGAGTCAAAAACCAATTATTATAAGAACTATGAGAAGGAAAGCAAGCTCAGCCAATAATTGATTTGTATTTCTTGTCTCACTGAGTGGTGAGCTCCTTGAAAACTGGAATAATCTTATTCATCATTGCACACCAGCACTTAGCCAGATGCCTGGAACTTAGTAAATAGTCTATAAATATTTACTGAATTCAATTGAACTGACCTGCCCTATATTATAATTCTCAATATCCCTATCCTAACTCTCTTAGTAAATTGAATCTCCATTAATAGTGTGCCTGATTCATATTTTTATTGAATAAGGCATCTTGAACATAGTAGGTGTTTAAAGGGCCAATTTTTAGAGCCCTACCTTCATGAAGAAGGATAAAGTTCCGGTAATCCAAGTCCCATTTCCAGTTTGCAGGTTCTGATTTCTTGACAGCTTGTTTCCCTTAGGCCAATATGAAAATGTGTTTTCATTCCCAAGCAAATATTAAATGATGGCAGGAGAAGGTAGCACAGATATATGCTGTGTGGCAGAGGAAAACCAGCTTGGGATTTCAATTTGCCACCGATGATCCCCAAAAGTAAACAGTCAAGCAGATAATCAAGATTTGGCAGTATATAGCCATTACTCACAATTAGAAACTGTAGTTCATTTATTATAACTGGGTGTAGAAAAACCACTGGAATGATAGGCACTATAATGTTGAGTATGAAAATCATTATAAAGTGAAGTTATGGGTGGTTTTCTTCTTCTTTATCCTCTTTATGCAATTAAGCTGCAGAATATGTTCATAAATGCTCTTTCTATTTAGTTCACTTTTGTCAACAAGAATAGAATTAACCTTTATTGAATGCCTATTATGTGTCGAGCACTACACTAGGCTCTTTATAAATGCTATGTAATCCTTGATAATGTCTTATTCAATTTTATGGATGATGTACCAGAGTTCTAGAGAAGCAAATATATATCCTCCAGACTACAGCCAGAAAGTCCAAGTATAAAAAATTTATACACAGTTTTGTCTGGAGGGCTTGAAGAGACAAGGATTTCTGGGCCCCACTCCCAGAGATTCTGGTTAAGTAGGTTTAGAGTTGATCTGAGTTTGCATTCTAACAAGTTCTCGGGTTATCCTGATCATGCTCTTCTAGCAAATCACACCATGAAAACCATTATTCCAGATAATCTAAGTATTGTGAAAGCCTTAAGTTATCTAGTCTTGAACTTCCAAATCAGTATATTAAGACACAATAGTATGCCATAAAAGAATGACAGGTGTGCAGAGGTATTGAATTCCTTTTTCCCTCAGGATGGTTGAGTGGAACCTGAAGTAACTGGTTATCTTGGGCCACAAGCAGCCTTGTAGTTTATCTGCAGTGTGCCATAAAAATATTATTTTCTATAATGTGAAAAGAGTTAGAAATCATTGATGTGGTCCAACTACTCATATGATACCCAAGTACTTTCCTCAAAATCTCCAACAGATAGTCATATAGCTTTTGCTTGAATACCTCCAGAGATGAGAAACTCATTTACCTATTTTTATTTAATTCCACTTTAAGACTTTTTAACCTAAATGTTAGAAACTGTTTATTCTACACAAGCAGACAGCTTGGAGAAAAGAGAGTAGAAGAAATATATCTGAATTATGCATTGTCAGTCCATGGCAAAAAGTGTGATATTTGGGAGATTTCCTCATTTCCTTCCTATATCAATTTTTTCTTGTGAAATGAATTGCCTACAATATCTAGCTGCTTAAAACTGCTTATTACCTCACAATTTCTATAGGTCAGACAACCAGCCACAGCTTGATTGGGTCCACCATGTCAGGGTTTCTCACAGGCAATTAAATATTGAGTTATTGGCCGGGTTGTAGTCATCTCAAAGCTCAACTTTGGAAAAATCTACCTACGAGTTTACATGGTTGCTGGAAGGATTCAATTACTTATAGATTATTAGACTGATGAATGCCTTGGTATTTTGCTAGCTATTGGCCAGAGACTACTCTTAGTTCCTTGCTACATGAGCCACTTCGATAAAGCAGTGTGTTTCATCAAAGCTATAAGCTAAGAATTAGAATATTCTAGCAAGACAGAAGTCACAATCTTTTGTAACCTAATCTTGAAAGAGATATCCCACACTTTGGCCATAGTCTCTTCATCAGAAGCAAGTCACTTGGCCAGAAGCCCATATTCAAGGGGAGGGGATTACATAAGTTAATGGAAAGTAGGAGGCAGGGATCATTGGGAATCCTCTTAGAAGTCTACTTATTACATAGACCATTCCATAGTCCTTCTTGAGAAGATATAACAGCCATAGCCCCAATAAGGCAGCCCTTCTCATTATGTTTCCTCATTTTCCTGGATTGGGCAATGACTTAGAATAGGCTAAAAAGAGCTGGGTTGTTTGCTGCAGGAAGCTGAGCTGGCAGGTCATTGTAGCAGAGACTTTTAGCTACCAGTACAGTATCCATTTTCATATTCTTCCTTGCTAGCAGACCTGAAGTAAGCTAGGCACATTACTACCAATGTAGTCTTTCTTCTGGAGGAAGACACTATCTTGCAAGGTTGTTCTCCATATAAACATCCTGGAAAAGAGAGTTGAAAATAAAAAGGCCATTAGTACCTCTGCTTGCAAAATGTGCAGAAGTATAAGATCCATGAAGAATTATCTCCTGACACGTTGGCCATTCCTTGCCATTAAGGCCAAGATTCTAATCTCCAGAGAAAGTAAGACCAGTTTCAGGATGGTATTTTAATAGAGTCCAATTTTGTTTGGATGTTCCATGTGATAAAAAGTAGTTTGCTCACAGCTAGAGATAAGGAATGTTCTGGGAAATGACATGAAATGAAGCTAGAAAGTTAGGCAAAAGCCAACAAATAAGGCATTCTGAATTTTATTCTGAAAGCTATAGGGAGCCATAGATGGAATTTTATGGCCAAGAGAAGAAGGATTATATAGAGGCAGGTGAATTACAGGATTAGTGGAAGTGCATAATAAAATTAGCATTTTAGAGAGACCACTCTGACAGTTGGGTGAGGGATGAATTGAAAGCAAGAAAGAACAGGTAAGCAAGACTGGAAACTGTTGCATTAATCAAGATGTGAGATGATGGGGTTGAACCAAGGTACTGGGAGTCAAAGTAGAAAGAAGTGAGTGGATTAAAAAATTTTGAAAGAGAAATGGTGAACAAACCTGAGACCTTATTTGAAATGAGGCATGAGGGCAAAGGAAGAATCAATGATGACTCTTGAGTTCCTTTTTTGGATGCTATAGAAGATCTTTGTGGGTTTTTTTGTTACCCAGCATTTATCATTTGGTAGTATCACTCTCATTTTTTTAAATGGCCTCTCAACACCATTGCATATAGACTTGTTAAGATTATCAACCAAAGAAGATGCCCTGCCCACTCTAGCTAAAGGGTAGGCTCATGACCAAAGCTTGGCCAATTAGACTGTCTTCTGAAACTATAAAACTTGAATAAAGTGATGCATGAATGGGGAAAAATATTTGAAGTTGATTTACTCAAGTGATAGCACCGTGAATAAATCTTCAGGTAGTTCTTGCTATCTGGTCTCTAGAGCTACCCTAGTTCTTATGCTTTTGCAAACTTTCCATTGATTCTGGAGCTTTCAAATAGCCTTACATTTCCTTTACCTAAATTAGCCAGGGGCATTTTCTGTTGCTTGAAACCAAAGAAACCTCCTTGACACAGGAGTTTTAATGAAAGTCATTGGTACTCTCATTCTGGTTATTATTTCTCAGCATTTTTTTCAAACCCACACTTAAGACTTTGCTTGATGAGCTGGGACACTGCAAACCAAATTTTCCTTTGGCAATTGGTTTTCTGTTAGGCTTTGCCAATAGGGGGGCACAAAAAGGATACTGAAAAGCTGGCAGAGGGAGAAGTGACTTTTCCTTCTTGTTATGATTTCTGATTCTTATGTTGTTCCAGCAAGTGCCTTTCACTAGTCTGTGGCAGTTAGTTTCAGTAGCATTTGTTTCCAGTCTTCATTTTCTGTCACATACCCAGAACTCCTAAAACTAGCCTTATCATGCTCCCTCAGTGACCCCACCACAAGCAGAGCAGGGTACCTATCTTGGGGAACTGGGACTTAGTTCTCAGAACTGCTGTTTTAAATTTCTCAAGTCTGTTAATCTCAACCTCTTCCCTTTATTCCTCTAGCCTTAGAGATGATAATTGCTTCCTGCAGTTACTACCTCTGTGATACCTCAGTGTCTCCTTTTTTGGCCTTTTAATTTATCCAATATAATTTTTATATTATATTTATTATAGTCTTTATTTTTAATGTTTTTTTATTTTTCAATATAGTTAGCATACAATATTATATGATTTTGAGATGTACAACATAGTCATTATCCATGTATATAATTTACGAAGATATTGCCCTGATAAATCTAATACCATATGACAATGTACAAATTATTACAATATTATGGACTATATTCCTTATGATATACTTTACATCCTCAGGACTATTTTGTAACTACCAATTTGTATTTCTTAATCCCTCTCACCCTCCATCTCCCTTCCATCTCACAACCTGCAAAATGTTCTCTATATCTCTAAGTTTGTTTCTGTTTTGTTCATTTATTTTATTCTTTAGATTTCACTTGTAAGTAAAATCATGTGGCATTTATCTTTCTCCACTCAGCACAAAATGAGAGACAAAGAAAAATTTTCCAGATGAAACAACAGAATAAGCTCCAGAAAAAGAATAAAGAAAATGGAGACGAGCAATCTTCCACATGCAGAGTTTAAAACATCGGTTATGGTTATAAGAATGGTCAATGAACTTAGGGGAAGAGTAGATGATCTCAGTGAGAACTTTAACAAAGATAGAGAAAACAAAAAAGAACCAGTCAGAAATAAAGAATATAATAATTGAAATTAAGACTGCCTTAGGAATCAACAGTGAATTAGATGAAGCAGAGGATCAAAACAGCGATATAGAAGATAACATAGCAAAAAAACACCCAATCAGAACAGCAACAAGAAAAAAAAATCCAAAAAAATAGGATAATTTAAGGAGCCTCTGGAACAACTTCAAACATAACAACATTCACATCATAGAAGTACCAAAAGGAGAAGAGAGAGAGCTGAAAATCTATTTGAATAAATAATGATGGAAAATTTTTCTAACCCGAGGAAAGAACTAGACATACAAGTCCAGGGAATGCAGAGTCCCAAACAAGATAAACCCAAAGAGGCCCACACTTAGACACATCATAATTAAAAAGCCAAAGGTTAAAGACAAAATGAAAAAAAAAATATTTTTAAATTTTGTATTTTTCAATTAGAATTGACATTCAACATTATTTTATATTAGTTTCAGGTCTACAGCATAATGGTTAGACATTTACATAATTTATGAAGTGATCCCCCTGATTAGTCTAGTAACCACCTGGCACTATATATGGTTATTACAATATTATTGAACACATTTCCATGCTATACTTTACATCCCTGTGACTATTTTTTAACAACTTGAGTATCTTAACCCTTCACTTTTTTTAACCAGCCACCCGAACTACCATCCCATCTTGCAATCACTAGTTTGTTCTCTTTATCTATCAGTCTATTTCCATTTTGTTTGTTCATTCATTTTGTTCTTTATAGTCCACAAATATGTGAAATCATGTGGTATTTGTCTTGCTCTGTCTGACTTATTTCACTTAGCATTCTACCCTCTAGGCCCATCTATATTTTTACAAATGGTAAGATTTTATTTATTTTATTATTAGTTTCAGGTAAACAGTACATTGGATAGACAATTATATAGTTTATAAAATGATCTCCCTAATTGCTCTTTCTCTCCTCTGGCTCTCCACTTATCCATTACATTAATTACATCCCCTATGCCATACTCCCCATCCTCGTGACTATCTATCAACTACTAAGTAGTACTTCTTTAACCCTTCACCCCATTCTCCCAGCCTCCCAACTCCCCTCCCCTCTGGCTGTCACTAGATTGTCCTCTATATTTGTGAGTCTGTTTCTGATTAAAAAGTTTGTTCTTTTTGTTCCTTATTCCACATATAAGTGAAATCACATGGTATTTCTCTTTCTCTGTCTGACTTATTTTACTCAGCATAATAACCTCTACATCCATCCTTGTTATTACAAATGGTAGGACTTCATTTTTTAATGGCTGAGTAATATTCCATTGTATATGTGAGCCATAACTTCTTTATCTAATTATCTGTTGATGGGCATTTAGGTTGCTTCCATAATTTGGCTATTATAAATTGTGCTGCCATAAACATAGGGGTGCACAGATCTTTATGAAGTATTGTTTTGGTTTTCTTTGGATAAATGCACAGAAGTGCAATTGATGTGTCAAAAGGTATATCCAATTTTATTTTTTTGAGAAACTTCCTGTTTTTTCATAGTGTCTGTACCAATTTGCAATCCCACCAACAATGTATGAAGGTTCCTTTTCTCTCCAAACAACAACACTTGTTGTTCTTTGATTTATTGATGATAGCCATTCTGACAGGTGAGATGATATTTCATTGTGGTTTCAATTTGCATTTCTCTGATAATTAGTGACATTGAGCATCTACCATATGTCTATTGGCCATCTGTATGTCCTCTTTGGATAAATGCCTATTTAGGTCCTCTGCTCTTTTTTTCTTTTTAGTTTATTGGGGTAACATTGGCTAATATAATTACATACTTTTTGTGTGTGCATTATAGTTTGACATCTATATATTCTATTGTGTGATTACCACCCAGAGTCCAGTTTCCTTCAGCTACCATAAATTGACCCCCTTTACTCACTTCAGCCTCCCCCAACTCTCCTATATTTGACCCCCTTTACCCTGTCTATCTCTTCTCTCCTTCCCCACTCCCTACCCTCTGGTAACCACTAGTTCGTTGTCCATATCCTTGAGTCTCTGTCCTGTTCATTTGTTACTTTTAGGTTTATGTCCCACATATAAGTGATATCATGTGATTTTCAACTTTTTCAGTCTGGCTTATTTCACCTTCTGCTCATTTTTAATTGAATTTTTTTGGTGTTGAGATGTATGAGTTCTTCATAAATATTGGATATTCACACATTATCAGATGTATTATAGGCAAATATCTTCTCCCATTCAGTAGGTTGTCTTTTCGTTTTGTTGATGGTTTCCTTTGCTGTGCAAAAAGCTTAGTTCAATTCATTCTCATTTGTTTACATTTCTTTTTGTTTCCCTTGCCAAAGGAGATATATTAGAAAAAAAAATATTACTAAGAGTAGTGCCAAAGAGTTTGCTGCCTATGTTTTCTTCTAGGAGTTTTATGGTTTCATGTCTACAATTTAAGTCTTAATCTATTTTGACTTTATTCTTGTATATGGTGTAAGAAAGTGATCCAGTTTCATTTTCTTGCATGTATCTGTCCAGTTTTCCCAATATCACTTGTTGAATAGACTGTCTTTACCCCATTGAATATTTTTGCCTCCCTTGTCATAGATTAATTGAGCATATGGGCATGGGTTTATTTCTGGGCTCTCTATTCTGTTGCATTGATCTACATGCTATTTTTTTATGCCAGCACCAAGCTGTTTTGATTACTATATCATTTCAGTAGAGTTTGATATCAGGTAGTGTGATACCTCCAACATTGTTCTTCTTTCTCAAGATTGCCACGGCTATTCAGGTCTTTTATGGTTCCACATAAATTTCAGGATAATTTGTTCCAGTTCTGTGAAAAATGCCATTGGTATTTTGATAGGGATTGCATTGAATCTATAATTTTCTTTGGGTAGTCTGGAAATTTTAACTATGATAATTCTTCCTATCCATAAGCACGGTATGTTTTCATTTATATGTATCTTCTTCAGTTTCTTTCTTCAATGAGTTATAATTTTCTGAGTACAGGATTTTTTTTTTTTTACCTCCTGGTTAAATTTATTCCCATTTATTGCTTTTTTAATACAATGGCAAATGGACTTGTTTTCTTGATTTCTTTTTCTGATAGTTCATCATTGGTGCACACAAATGCAATTAACTTCTGAATATTAATTTTGTATCCTACTACTTTATGAATTCATTCATTGGCTCTAACAGTGTTTTGGTGGAATCTTTAGGGTTCTCTCTATATAGTATAATGTGCAAATAATTGGTTTTACTTCTTCCTTTCCAATTTGGATGCCTTTTATTTCTCTTGTTTGATTGTTGTGGCTAGGACTTCCAATACAACAATGAAGAGGAGTGGTGAAAGTGGGCATCCTTGTCTTTTTCCTGATCTTAAAAAAGTGCTTTTAGCTTGTCCTTGTTGAGTATGATGTTTGCTGTAGGTTTGTTATATATGGCCTTTATTATTTTGAGGTATTTTCCCTCTATTCCCACTCTTGGGATTTTTATCATAAATGGATGCTGGATTTTGTCAAACGTTTTTCTGCATCTATTGATATGATCATGTGATTTTTATCTTTCAATTTGTTAATATAGTGTATCACATCAATTGATTCATGGATAGTGAACCAACTTTGCATCCCAGGAAAAATATCCAACTTGATTATGGTGTACAATCTTATTTAATGTATTGCTGAATTCAGTTTTCTAAGATTTTGCTGAGGATTTTTGCATCTGTGTTTATAATTTTCTTTTTGTATGTCTTTGGTTTAGAATCAGTGTAATGGTAGCTTCATAAAATGAGCTTGGGAGCCTTCACTCTTCTTGATATTTGGAATAGTTTGAGAAGAATAGGTGTTAATTAGTCTTTGAATGTTTAGTAAAATTCACTTGTGAAGCCATCTGTTTGAGAATTTATGTTTTGGGGGAGTTTTTTGATTAGCATTTTAATTATATTAGTATTAATTGGTTGGTTCATATTTTCTGTGTACTCTTGACTCACTCTTGGAAGATTATATATTTCTAGGAATGTATTTCTTCAAATTGTCTAATTTGTTAGCATATAATTGTTCATAGCATTTTCTTTTAATCCTTTATTTTGTGGAGTCAGTTGTTACTTCTCTTTCATTTCTGATTTTATTTATTTAGACCCTCTTTTTCTTGATGAATCTAGTTGAAGATTTATCAATTATGTTTATCTCTTCAAGGAACCAACTCTTAGTTTCACAGATCTCTTGTATCGTTTTGTTAGACTCTATTTTGTTTATTTCCACTCTGATCTTCATTATTTCCTTTCTTCTATTCACTTTGGGTTTTGTTTGCTGTTCTTTTTCCAGTTCTTTTAAGTGTAAGGTTAGATTGTTTATTAGGGAGTTTTCTTGTTTGTTGAGGAAGAATGCATTGCTATGCATTTCTCAATTAGGACTGCTTTTGCTGTCTCCCATAGATTTTAGTTGTGTTTTCATTTTCATTTGTCTGTAGGTATCTTTATTTTTTTTCTTGATCTCATTGTTAATCTATTCACTGTTGAGTGGCATGTAATTTAGCCTCCATGGGTTTGTATATTTTTCAGTTTTTTCTTTTGTAATGGATTTCTAGTTTTATATTATTGTGGTTGGAGAAGACACTTGATATGATTTCAATCTTCTTATATTTATTGAAACTTGTTTTGTGGCCTAACATGTGGTCTATCTTGGAAAATGTTCCGTGTGTACTTGAGAAGAATGTATATTCTGCTGCTTTGGGGTGAAACACTCTAAATATATCAATTAAATCCATCTGGTCTATTGTGTCACTTAAGTTCACTGTTTTCTTGTTGATTTTCTGTCTGGAGATCTGTCCACTGTTTCCAATAAAGTGTTCAAGTCCCCTGCTATCAGTGTATTACTATCGATCTCTCCCTTTATGTTGGTCAATATTTGCTTTATATATTCAGGTGCTCTAATGATGGGTCCATAAATGTTTACTAGCATATGTCCACTTCTTGGATTGATTGTATTTTATCATTATGTATGTCCTCCTTTATCTCATTATAGTCTCTTTTGTCTAAGTATTGCTACCCCAGCTTTTTTAAAATTTCAGTTTACATGAAATATCATTTTTTATCCCTTTCACTCTGTGTGTGTCTTTTGATCTGAAAAGGGTCTCTTGTAGACAGCATATGTTTGGGTCTTATTTTCTTATCCATTTGGCTATCCTATAGCTTTAGATTGGAGCATTTAATTTATTTACATTTAAAGTATTACTGATAAGTTCATATTTATATTATTTTACAATTCATGTTTATGTTATTTTTTCTTCCCCTTTTTCTTCTTAAAGAAGTCCATTCAACATTTCTTGTAATATTGACTTGGTGGTGGTCAATGCCTTCAGCTTTTTCCTGTCTGGGAAACTCTTTATCTCACCTTCAGTTTTAATTGATAGCCTTGCTGTGTAGTGTGATCTTGATTGTAGGTCCTTCCTTTTCATCACTTTGAATATTTCATGACAATCTCTTCTGGTCAGCAAAGTTTCTGTTGAGAAATCAGCTGACATTCTTATGGGAGTCCCCTTGTAAGTAACTAGCTTCCTTTCTCATGCTGCTTTTGGGTTCTCTTTTTGTCTTTAACATTTCCCATTTTAATTATGATATGTCTTGCCATGAGTTTGTTTCAGTTCACCTTGTTTGGGACTCTCTGAACTTACTGGATTTGTATGTCTATTTCCTTCACCAGTTTAGGAAATTTTTCAGTTATTATTTCCTCAAATAACATTCTCAACTCCTTGCTTTCTCTTTTCTCCTTCTAGCACTCCTATGATGCAGATGTTGATATGCTTGATGTGGTCTCAGAGACCCTGAAACCAACCTAAATTTTTTAAATTCTCTTTGCTTTTGGTGTTTCAATGGCTATTTTCTGCTACCTTGTCTTCAAAATAGCTGATTCAATCCTGTGCTTCATTCAATCTACTGTTAATTCCTTCCAGAGTATTCTTCACTTCAGTTATCATACTCTTTATTTCTGACTGTTTTATTTTATGGTTCTATGTCCTTTTATGATGCTTACTATCTCTTTGTTGAAGTTCTCACTAAGCTCATCTATTCTTTTCCTATGTTCATTAAACATCCTTATAACCAGAGTTATATCTGTATCTGGTAGATTTCTTGCCTCCATTTTATTTGGTTCTTTATCTGGAGTTTTCTCCTGTTCTTTCATTTGGGACATGTTTCTTTGTTTTCTCCTTTGAGCTGCCTCTCTGTGTTTATTTCTATGTATTAGGTAGATCTGCTATGTCTCCTAGTCTTAGCCAGGTGTCCTTATGTAGCAGATGTCTAATGTGACCTGGTGGCACAGTCTCCCTGATCACCTGCACCACATGCTCCAGTAGTGACCCTTGTGTAGTTGTATTAGCCATCCTGTTGTAATTGAGCCTTGATTATTTTTGGAGCATCAGTGAGTGGGATTTACTCTCAGGTTGACTGGCTTTGAGAATTGGCCATGCGCACAATGTATGAGCTGCTGCATGGCAGCTGACCCCACAAAGTGGGGTTTTCTCCCGTTGCTTTGTGTGCCTGTTGAGAGTAATCTTTGGGTATGCCACTTGTGGGGCTAATCAGGTTGTGTTCTTTTGAGGTCTAACACTAGCCTCTGGGTGGGTGTGTTGGTTCTGGAGCCCCTTGGGATGAGTTCCTGTGCAGACTAAGGTCAACCATTGCCTGTGACTGGCCCAGGGATAACTGATAAGAGCTACAAAGCTCTCCATTTTTTGTTGCTGCCTGAGCTGGACATGGAGGTGACAGAGGCTACATGGTGAACCAAGGCTGACTGCCACCAGTGCCAGGCCTGGTGCTCCTCAGCTAATGGCCCAGGGACCCCTAGGCTTGAAGTTGCCTGCCAGCTGCCCATAAGGCTTAGCACCTTAATGAGCATCAGGGGCACCAGAGTTGGATGAGGCAGGGTCTCAGGATGCCACCAAGGTGGGACAAGTGCTATTCCTAGGTTGGTGCAGATTCAGATTTGTTGCCACTGCTAAGACTGTGGCCACTTGCAAAAGTCTCAGCTTACACCAAGGCCAGCTGCTGTCCACCTTGTGCTCACAGACCCCTGAGATTTATTCAGTAAATACTACGGTTAGGGCCTGTGCTGGTTGCTGGCCACTGAAAGTGCCTCCTCAGGTGTATGAAACAAGACTTGTTGATTATTGTGGAAGGAACCTTCTGCCTAGAGCACAGATTGAGGCTGATCACTGGGGCTGATTGCTTGGTAACCACCTGAAATTACCACCGAGCAATTTCCCAGTTGGGTGGGAAGAGGTCTCAGGAAGTCACTGGGATAGAGCTAGCAGATCTCTCCAGGCCACTGCAGATTCAGTTTGGGCCGTGTTGAGGGAAGGCTCAACACAGGCAAGATGGTGTTTGCCTGCAGGCTACACAGGAGAGAAGGGCTCAACAAAGGAACATGATGGCTGTCCCAGCAGCTCTTGCCATGAAGCCATGCAACTCAGTCTTTTCCTGTATGTCTCTGGTGCCCGCCGAGCTACTGTTTCCCCTCCCCAAAGCCCAGGGTGGGTGTCTGGGAGTGAGAGAGTCTGTGCACGGGCCCTTGATGAGGACACCTGGCACTCCAGCTGCCTTATGTCTCACTTAGATGAATGGAATCCTAGTTGATTTTCATGTCCAGATATTGTGGAGACTGTGCTTGCTGGCACTGGTGCTCTAAGACAGAGATCCATGTTTAGGGCTGGGACCCTTTTTGTTCTGGGGGGACCTCTGCAGCTGAGATACATTTCCCAATTCTCAACTGCCATATGTGTGTGCAAAGCTAACCTGTGAGCAATTGAGTCTGTGTGTTGGTCCATTAAGGGGACAACTGAATTTCCAACTTCTTTCTGTCTCACCTGGATGGCTGAAATCCCCACTGATTTTCACAGTCTGATTTTGTGAGGACTTCTCTTTCGGCACTGGAACTCTGGGCTGGAGAGCCTTGGTATGGGGCTAAGGCCCCTTGTTCCTCTAAAGGGGACCTCCATAGCCAAGATATCACTCCCAAAGCTCAATCACCACTGTGGATATGGGACCAGCCCGCTTCACATCTCCTACCAGTCTTGATATAGTCTCCTCTTTATATCCCCAGTTATATGAGTTCTGTTCAGCTAGTCTTCAGATTATCCTCCAGATTGACTATTTCATAATTTAGTTGCAATTTTAATGTTGTCACTGGAGGAGGCATGCATAGCATTTATCTATTTCTCCATCTTGACTAGACAGCAAAGAGAATATTAAAAGCAGCAAGAAAACAGTAATTAGCTACCTACAAGGGAGTTCACATAAGAATATCAGCTGATTTCTCACCCTAAACTTTGCAAGCAAGAAAGGATTGCCATAAAATATTCAAATTGATGAAAAGCAAGCATATACAACCATGATTACTCTACTAAGCAAAGCTATCATTTATAATAAAAGGACAGATAAAGAGTTTTCCAAACAAGAAAAAGCTACAGGCATTCATCAACATTCATCAGCACCAAAACAGTATTACAAGGAATGTTAGAGGTATTTCTTTAAGAAGAAAAAAAGGTAAGAAATATGAATAATAAAATGTCAATAACTATGTACCTATCAACAATTACTTTAAATGTAAATAGATTAAATGCTCCACTCTAAAGACATTGGGTGGCCAAGTGAATAAGAAGACCCTTACATATGCTGCCTACGACAGAATCACTTCAGATTGAAAGACACCCACACACTGAAAGTTAAAGGATGGAAAATGATATTTTATTAAAAGGGAAGCAAAAAAAGAAAAGCTGGGTTAGTAATACTTATATCAGACAAAGTAGACTTTAAAACAAAGGCTATAACAAGAGACAAAGAAGGACTCAGAAATCCCATTTCAGAGTATTTATCCAAAGAAACTGAGGACACTGCTTTGAAGAGACATGTGAATCTATGTGTCCATTGCAGCATTACTTATAATAGCAAAGACACAAAGGCAACCTGTGTGTCCATCAATGGATGAATAGATAAAGAAGAGGTGGTACATATATAGAATGGAGTATTATTCAGCCATTAAAAATGAAATCTTGCCATCTGCAAGAACATGGATAGACCCAGAGGGTATTGTGCTGAGTAAGTCAGACAGAGAAAGACAAATTCCATATGATTTCACTTATATGTAGAGTCTAAGAAAATAAAGAAACAAAACAGAAACAAACTCATTGGGTCAGAAAACATTTTGATGGTTGCCAGATGGGAGTGAGGCTGAAAGGTGGGTGAAAAATTGTAAGGGATTAAGAAGTACAAATTGGTAGTTAAAAAATAGTCATGGGATGTAAAATATAGCATAAAGAATATAATCTATAGTATTGTAATAACTAGGTATGATGTCAGATGGATACTAGATTTATCGGAGTGATTACTTCATAGGTTATATAAATGTCTAATCACTATGTTTTACACCTGAAACTAATGTAATATAATATGCCAATTATAACTGACAAAAAATTTAAATATTTCTAAAAATAAGTAGCTACACAGGCCCATTAGTTGCCCAGCAATCCTGAAGAATACAAATGACTGAGATAGAATATGAGACAAGCTATTCCAAACCCTTTGTGTTAGAAATATGGGAACAGAAGCCTAGAAGAGGGAACATATCTGCACAAGGTCACACAGGGAGTTAATGGCAAAGCTAGACTGAGAACCCAGGTCTCCTGCCTCCTCCTCTTCTCATTTGAGTGATTCTGAATAAATGAGAAATAAATGTAAAAGGATTGGTGACTAATACTCCCAGTAAGTTGATGAATTTTAATATATATGTGTATATATTGCAATGTTATTTTATACTCGAGGAAACAGACCCACACTGGGCTCGGCTGGTTAGTGGTGAAGAGTCAGTCCCTCAACACAGTTCTTCTGCTTCCTTAGCATGTCTTTTTTTTTCTTTTTTTGTCTGTTCATGGAAGCTGAACCATACAACTTTACAAAACCTGCATACAGTCATTTAAGGAATAAATACAACAAAACAGTTGTTCACGTGATTTCTCACCTCTCCTGGTCAGAATGCAAGTGCTCTGGGAACCAGCACATAAGGGTAAAGTTTAAGGAAAGAGAATGACTGCATCCTTTAGAATAGGATAAATAGAAAAAGGACAAGGGCAGATGGGTTAAATGGCACACATTTACTGGGGATTGAGGAGGTGGATGACACAGGAATGCACAACAGAGAGGGCTCTAGGTTCACATCTTATTGGGCTTGGAAAATGGGACTTTTAAGCATGTATCCTCTGTTAGATATTTTCTTTTTAGTTACAGGGGGCATTAGTGAGTTCCAGCCTATCATTTCAGATGAGAATACTGAGGTCTAATAGAAGAAGAGACTTTCTCAAGTACAGACAGAGAGGCCGTTGCAGAGCTGGGATTTTATTACAAGGGTCCTGAACTAAAAAATCTGTGTGTCTTCTCCTCTCTTAAGTTCTGGAGAAAGCTGGTGAATGTATTCTATTCAGTAGGTGTACACTAGGCTACTTTTGTAATATGGTTTTTCACAGTACAGTTTACACACTTGCAGTTGGGTTATCCTCCTCTGTCAGCTCTTCTTTATACCTGGCACTTTGCATATGGGGGATCCAGGTCAGTAAATTGGATAGGTGAGATAAGATAGAGGAGTGAGAAAGTTCAGTGACACAAAGCTATCAAAAGCAAGAATCATAGTTGAAACATTGACTGAAAATACCTAGCACAATCCATGTGGGAGAATGCAAATGATATACTAATCACTCACAATTACCATCTACTAGGGGAATCTTGGGTAAGGCTTCAATTATTTCTCCTTCACATTATAATTATTGGGAAAATTAATTAATGGAGTATAGAACATGAAAAGTTTACAGAATGTGAAAATGGGATTACTCATTTCTGCCCATAATTCACTGGTTGACCCCAGGCAGGCCAATTACCACTTTTGATCTTCAGTTTTTCCATGTTCCACTTGTGGGGGAACTTCCAACTCCAGTATCCTCTGGTTCTCTTCCAGTCTCTCCTATCTTAGTGAATGGCACTATCCTATGGCCCAGGCTAAAAATCCAGGAGTCATTTTAGATCCCCTATTTATGAGCTAATGATATCAATTTTGTATCCAATACTGTTTCCAGTCTTTTTTTCTTCATGTCCACTCTTAGTACTCCAATCCAAGCCACTATCATCTATGTCGTAGAAAACTCAATAGCCTGCTTCCATTCTTGCCCCATACAATCTATTTCCTCCCAGCAGTCAGAGTGATTTTAAAAACTAGATCATGTTACTTCCCTACTTAAAACCCTAATGGCTGCTTATTTTAGTTAGGATAATATCCAAACTCCTTACTATGGTTTATAAGACCCTGTTGTCTTTGCCTACTTCTTTAATCTACTACTACTCCCCTTAATCAGCAAGAACTCTGCCTTCTTTCATAGGCCAAGCATGTTCCTGCCTCAGAATAATTGCACTGGATAATCCCTCTGCCTGGAATACTCTTTCTCCAGATCATTGTTTGGCTGACTCCTCCTCAGGTTTCTACTCCAGTGCCATCTCTGAAGAGAATCCTTTCCTTCCTATCTAAATCATTTCCTTCCTATCTAAATTATTTCTAGAGCCATCTCTGAAGATAATCCTTCCCTTCCTATTTAAATCCTTAGACCATCCTATCTAAAACATTCTCCCTTCTGCTACCACTCTATTTCATTATCTGCTTTTAGTTTATTGACTGTATTTCCACCTAAAATTATATTTATTTGTGTGTTTTCTATGATTATTGCCTGGCTCTTCCCACTAGAATGTAAACTTCAGAAGGACAGGAATCTTAGGGAAACAATAGAACATAGTGGTTAAGAGCATGTCTTCCAAAGCAAGAATGCCTAAATTCAAATTCCAGTTCTGCCACTTAGTAGCTGAGTGACTCTGGGAAAGTTACTGCTCAGATTCCTCTTCAGTAAAATGAGGATAACAGTAATACTTTACATGGTCATTGGAAGCATTAAACTGTCTTAATACATGCAAAGTATTGTATACCCAGCACCTAGAAAAGTGTCTGGCATGTGCTAGATGACCAAGAAATATCCAATGGCTGACTGCATGAATGAATTCTTGATGCCTCCTGCTCCTTTGCTTTTTTCCTGCATAGTTCTCCCTCAGGACTCTTCCTTCAGGAAGCTCTACCCTAACTGTTCCCTTGCTCACTGCCCAGGATTAATTTGATTCTCCTGTTATGTGTGCTTACAGAACCCAGACTTCCTCCAATCTCTAATTGCTGGGTATAGCTATATATTTATGAGTGTGATCTTTGTACTAACTTGCCTATCTAACTAAACCACAAGTTTGGTGAGGGCATGGCCTATGTCTGTCATATCAACTATGGGATCTCTGCTGCCTTTTGCTTAGTTCATGACATAATAGATACATAATAAATATTTATTGGCTGAATGACCCAACAGCTTTGGCTCCTTTTTCTCTTAGAAATGCCAATTAAGAAACATTACTTTAAAAATTTGGTAGTTTGCAGCATATTTTGAAAGGCAATTCAGATTGAAAGACGTTGCAGCTCTGCCTCCTAATTTTTTTTTTTGAAGCACAGAAGAGATATATAAATTCAAACATTTTGGCTTTTACTCTTTAAATCTTGATTTATTCCCAGAGAGTATCATGTCTTCAAGAAACTGGCTGTCTTCCTCTGCTAATTCCTCGTATTATAATTGTATTCACCACAAAACAGCCTTCCCTCCTTACCTGTTTCTTAGCAACAAGGGCGATGTCGATCTCTATAGGACTAAGATTTTTATTATGACCTCAAATCAATCAGTTTTTCTAATAAAATAATTCATTAGAACTCACTACTAGCATAACTCCTAAATATTCTATCATTATCACAGACTTCTGATCAATTGAGAGTTATTGAACACTTACTATAAGAAGGCTACCAGCTTAGCTTGAAGATATTTTAAGTACTGCTTCAGAAGAAAGAGCAGAAGACTATGATTTCATTTTATTCCCCTTTCTGTAATTTTTCCTTCCTCTCATTGCTAGCCCAGTTTCTTGTAACTCAGCAAAGACAAGATGACACCTGTTATTAAAGAGTTCAAGAAGCCAAGACAAAACCATGGAAGCTAAGAGGCTTATGAACTCTTTTCTTAATTGGACACCCTGATTGTTACAAATAGCATAAACCTCCATCCAAGCTCCAGGTGCCTTCAAGGCTCCTTCTGCTATATTAACTGTCATCTCCCTTTAATATCCATGGATTGTCAGCATGAAACACGCTTGGCCTTCAGCAGCCTCCCTGTATTGGAGTGCACCATCTGAGGTAACAGAGGCATTTGTATCCCATGGGGGGGGGCAGTAGCAGCTTTATACAGGCCATGTGTAGCTACAAAAAGAGCACAGAGCCCTGTGTCAGGAGTCCTGTTTCTGTGTCAGACAGGCTGAGTGACCTTGGATAAGTCCTTCGCCTCTCTTGGCCTGTTTCCTTATCTGTAAAATAGGGTCTTAGTGAGATTTGAAATTCAGACTGTAAATCTATTAGCACACTTAAAATTAAGCCACAAAGCCACATCTAGACCCTTACCGGGCATGTGAACATAGTGTTGGGTTAAGAGAAAATAGATGGTGGAAGAAGAGACATTAGTTTTAAAACCTCAAAGGCCATTCCTAAATTGCTTTCTAAACATCTCCAAATATATCCTATATTTCTCCTCAAACCAGAGATAACTCATATTGTAAAGCAATGTGTGTTTTATATAAATATATATAACCTCGTTTTACTTTTGGTCTACAAATTTTTAAATATATATTCCTTTTCTTAATCTGCAAGTAACTTGGTCCAATATGAGCCCAGGTTCTATCTTTGTAACTTATTATGTGGCCTTGGCCAAGCTATTTTCTCTGAGTCAGTTTTCTTATTAAAAAAAGGGGGGGAGGAAGAATCTACTTATACCTTTTACAGTTGTTATGAGGATGAAATAATGGACTACATATACAACCCTTTAGCACAGTAGCTGATACATGCCAGGCACTTACACAGACTTTTCCCTACTCTCTCCTCTTATAGGAAAGGTCTGGGGCCAGGTCTTGGCTCTGGATTCTATGGTTAGGTGGCTTAGATTCAGTCTTTATGAAAACCCAACTCAGTAGTCTTCAAATGACTGCTGGTGGCACTATAAGACAGGAATCTTCAAGACCATTGAGAAATTGTTGGACTAGACACCAGGAAAGTTCTTAGGTCTGGAATCCAAAGAAGAGAAGAGTTTCAATTTCTTACCTAGATAACCCTTAAAATTAGTGTGGACAGCCAGAATGTCCTGAAATTCATGTCCCACTAACTTTTCTCCAGCTCCTAAAAAACATCAAGCCCTACATTCAGCACTATCTGGGGATGATCTCTTTGAGTACTCGCAAGACTTTTTGAGGTGGGGCTAACTAGTTCCATTTTCCATATGAGAAAACTGATGCCCAGGAAAAAAAGGGGTCAAACTTAATCAGAGAGAGCTCCCACTCATCTTTAGTTGGGAGTAAGTCAGAGTCCTCCTTTTGTACAAAGCCCAGCTCTCTGGGATTCTCTGTGCTCTCTGAGGAAGTACCTTTTACATGCTCTCATCTCCTCTAAGTCATTCTCTACTTTGCCTCTAGAGTCACCTCCCTAAGACATCCCCCAAATCTTATCACTCCTGTGCTTGGAAAAATAAAATAACTTGGCGTGTGTGCTTGTACAATTAAGTCCAAACTCCTTAGTGTGACATTCAAGGTCTTTCTCAATACAGCTCCAACATACTTTTTCTACATATATCTCCCACTTCTCTTTCCCATCCCACATATGAACTTTATGCTCCAGATGCCTTGACCTACCTGTCTTTTCCTTTCTATGTGTGTTATGCCCTCTCCTGGGAAGTCCATCCTTCCCAATAGTCTGGCAAATTCTCAGTCACTTTTTGAAACCCATTTACATCTTCTCTGCTCAGGTTACACCTTATCTATTCCTTTATTATGGCAGTACATTGCACTGTAATTAATGTTACCTTTCAGTGTCTCCTGCTCCTCAAAGGCAAGGACTTGCTTTTATTTATCTTCGCCTTCTCCAGTGCCTTCCGTAGTACCTCCTTCATTGGCAGGCAGAGTTCAGTAACTAGAATGAATGGTAGGTCTGAAGGAACGAAGTCACCCCTCCAACCCCCAGCTTTAGCAGCTGCTCCCCACTCCTTCCCACCTCTACTCCACCCCACCCTATCTCCATCTGACTGCCAAAACCACTAGTTCCCAGGCAGCAACCTGAACACTCAACATCTCAAAACGAATTCCCCTGCAGGGTTTCTCGCCAGTTGTAAAGTATCCACTAAATAGCAACTCCTGGTGACCTTTTGCGGGTGAGTAGGCGTGTGGTTCCCAGGAGGGGGTGATTGTCTCTTATCTCTCCAGTTGCCTCCTGGGGTATTTTCGCCCTATTTTTTTCTGCGCACGAGACAGACGAATATCACCATTCCCTTGCACTCCTTCTAACCTTTGCTTAATTATGTGACAAATTGATTTAAAGTGCGGCTGCAGGAAGAGAAACAGGCATTACTCGCTTGGTCTTCTGGGACTTGTAGTCCTGCAGGTCCCCAGACTGCTCAGCTGGCCCTGGAGCTGTGGACTACAGCTCCCAGGCCTTCTCCGAGTCCCTACCGCACAGACTCAGAGCCCCAGGCCCAGAGGAGGTGGTTACATTGTGTCTATTGTATCCCTGGGATTGTGTCGTTTGTACCTTTCTAGGACGTGAAATTGAGAGTGACAAGCATGGCAGAAGAGCAAGAAATAATGTGCAAATTGGAAAGCATTAAAGAGATCAGGTAAGTGTAATGTTACAGCGCCCCCAGCCCCCCTCGAAATTCCCCCAAATCCCTCGCTGAAGGAGAAGGCTGAGTTACCTTGGAAAGTATCTATTGTTGGGCTACTTGGGGAAAGGAACCCATACACCACGGATTTGTGGGATGGGAAGGAGGCTGAGGAGAGTCGAAATAGACTAGTAGAGACACAGAGAAACAGAGACTGATGGAGAGAGACCTCGCTAGATGTGGCTGAGAAAGCCACATGGAGACAAAACGCGCGCGCGGGCGTGTGTGTGTGTGTGTGTGTGTGTGTGTGTGTGTGTGTGTGTGTGTGTGTGTTGATCCCCAGACAGCCTTATTCTTCTATTCTTCTTGAGGTGGGAGTTGGGGGTTGGCATTATTGAATCTATTATTATTATTATTTCAGTATTTGTTGGCTCCAAGGTGTATTTAGGAGTCGAGATTTTTTTCAGTCTCCCATTTAACTTCAGGATCGGGAGCTTGGATGAGCCTTTTGAGAGCAGTATAGCGCGCGTTGGGGCTGGTGGCAGCTGCCTGGGGGTGCGGAGGAATCCCAGTAGGCCCCTGTTGGGAGGATGGCAAACGCTCGCGTGTGTATATTTTTTGCTTTCGCTCATTCGCCAGTTTCTTCCTCCCCTATTCCATGCTCAGGAAGGAAAATGGGAGCAATGGAGACTGGGAAGGAGGTTGCTGCATTACATTGTGAGATCACAGCAGTTGCTCTGAGGCAGCAGAGGTGAAGGGCAGGCAAAGTGGGAATTGCCTGAGCCCCCTATTTGCTCTGGTAGGGCTTTGGCCAGGTGATGATGTTTTCCTTGCTCAGAACACAAGTGGGCTGCCAGGTCCAGCACCAGGCCTTCCTTCACCTGTCTTCTCTGTCAAAGCAGCCCCTCTCCCCTTGCCCCAGCTTCCACCCTCATTCAGAGTGTGGCATGGTTCCGGCTGTCTTCTTTTAGTGTTTTTCAGGAACCTGGAGAAAAAGAGGGGGAGGATATCAAGTGTGGCAATTTAATTTAAGGCATAAAACTTTGACCAAGAGATTTAAATTAACACTTGGAGTGAATGCCTAGGATGAGACTCAACACATTATAGTGGAGGGGGGGAAGCACCTTGACATTTTTGCCCTTTGGAGGGATTGCATCTTAACTTTTACAAGGGAGTAAAACGAAGGGGACTATTATTGAACCCCTGGTATTCCAAGTCCTTTAACTGATTATCCCTCATTTCAGCAAGAGTCCTCAGAACTTTCAACACCTTTACGACTTGGAAAATAGAGGCTCAGAAAATTTAAGTAATTTTCCCAGAGCCAAACAGCTTGAAAATGTCAGATTTTGACAAGAACCCAGTCAATCTGTGAATAGGCTCTGGTCTTCCCACTTTCTCCTATGGAAGGTCTGATAAAGGGTGGAGAGAGGGGGCATGTTTCAATTTTTTTTTTCTGCAAAGATATCAGGAGATAGAGAGTGAAATACCTTGATACAGAAAAAGGCCAACCATCATGACAATGCAGCTAATAAGAAGCTTAAGTAGAGAGCCTAAACTTTGACACTTACTGGACTTAAAGGAGCCCCTGCCCAATACTAAGAGAAGGAACAGTTAGTGGCTACCAAATAAGGGCTATGAATTTTACCCTCACCAGTGGTAAACCAGGCATTCCTACCACTACTAGCTGGGATAGGATCATCATAGGCCTAGAGAGAGGGCTGAACTCCCACCCATAACCAGCATTTACAAGAAAACCCTCCCCAATATGGATGTCAACCAGATACCCTAGACTTCTTTTGCCTCCCTTCCCTACAAAAGGAGAATGTAAGAGGAGGCCTACAAAAATGAAAGATTTAAAATATACATAGTGTTAAAATTTAATCAAAAAATATCACTTGCCATACCAAGATTATCAGCTTAAATGACAAAAGTAAACAGATGCCAGCAATAAAATAACACAGATGTTAGAATTATCTGACAATGATTTTAAAACAGTCATCCTTGAAATGCTTTGATAAGCAATTGGAACACACTTGAAACAAATTATAAAATAGAAAATTTCAACATATAAATGTAAAACATAAAGAAGAACCATATGAAAACTTGAGAACTTAAAAACAATAGCCTCCCCCAACCCCCAACAAACCTCTAAAACTAAAATCTCTGCTCAACAGCAATATATAGGAGGCAGAGGAAAGAATCAGAGAACTTAAAACAATAGAAGTCACCCAATCTGAATAACAGAGAGACATGAGATTCAAGAGAGAGAGAGAGAAAGAGAGCATTGAACAGAGCCTCCAGACCTTTGGGTTTATTAACACATTCATGTTAATAGTTGTATTCATGCCAACAGAATCTCAGAAATAGAGATGAAAGAGGGTAGAACAGAAAAAGTAGTTAAAGGAATAGTGGCTAAAATCTTCCCAAATTGAGCAAATAACACAAGCTTCCAGATTCAAGAAGCTAAACAAACACCATCAGGATAAGCCCAAAGAAATTCACACTAAAACACATCATAGTCAACTTTCTGAAAACAAAAGGCAAAGACAAGATCTTCAAAGCAGCCAAAGAGAAACAACACCTTACCTATACCTTCAGAGGGGAAAAAAATAGAATGACATGAGATTTCTCATCAGAAACTGACAGGGCCCTAAGAGGAAGTGGCACAACATTTTTCAAGTGCTAAAGAAAAAGAATCATCAGCCCAGAATCCTTATGTTCAGTGATATTTTTCAGTAATAAAGAGACAATCAAAACATTCATAGATGAAAGGAAATAGGGAATTTATCAGTAGGAGGTCTACCCTAAAAGAATGACTAAAGTAAGTTCTTAAAACAGAAAAGAAATGATAAGAAAAGGAACCTTGGAAGAAAGAACACAGTAAGCAAAATCATGGGTAAACACAACAGAATTTCTTTCTCTATTGAGTTGTCCAAATTACGTTTGATGATTGTATTAAAATTTATCATAGTCTCATAGTCTCAATGTATGTACAGGAAATATTTAGGTTATTTATGTTATAAACGGGAGTAAATGGATGTAAAAGAGGTCAAGTTTCTGGATTTCACTTGAACTGGTAAAATGATGATATCAGAAGACTGTGATAAATTATGTATATATAATGTAATACTGAGAGAAAACACTAAAGAAGCTATAAAGAGATATGCACTCAAAAACATTGTAGATAAACCAAATGAAATTTGAAAAACTGTCACCCACAGGAAAGCAGGACAAAGAAAACAACAAAAAAAAGCTAAAAACAAAACAGGTAACAACAACAAAAACAGACTTAGCCTTAAGATATTTATCATTTTGTTGAATATAAGTGGTTTAATTATACCAATTAAAAGACAGAGTGGATTTAAAAAAAAATATGACTCGACTATATGCTGTCTACAAGAAGTGCAATTCAAATATAATGATCACTTAGGTTTAGAGTGAAAGGGATGGAAAAAGATGCCATTCAAACATCAATCAAAAGAAAGCAGGCTATATAATATAGATAAAGCAGATTTCAGAGCAAAGAAAATAGCCCAGGGCAGAGTGGGGCATTATATTAGAAAAAGTCAATCCACCCAAAAAGACATAACAATTCTAGATGTATATACAACAAAAGTGATTTAAATTATCCTGCTTTTAACAATTTTACAGTACTATACAAAGATTACATCACTCGGTTTAAGAATTTTAAATAGGGAAAGTACTACAAATATGGACTTGATGTTCACATATGAAAAAGTAAACATGTATAAGGGGTGAAGACGCAAAGGAAGGGGTAGAAGGAACTGGAGAAAGGAACTAACATTTGTTGGGCAGCTACTAATTTCAAAGCTCTTGGCTCATTTAATACTTTATTTTTCTAATGGAAGTCTGTGGTTGGAATTATCCCCATTTTACAGGTAAGGATACTGAGGCTCAGAGAGATTAGGTAATTTATCTCTGGTAACATAGCTAGGAAAGAGAATATGTTCTGCTATTCACATGACATATGCATTTCAACAAATGCTGATAATCTGATTAACCATTATTCACAGTTCTTCAACTGCTCTACTCCTAACCCCCTTAAAGGTATAAGTAGAGCTACCTATTTCTGTTTTTTAAAAATGATAATAATGCTATATCTGGGCTGAAGTAGCAGGGATGACAGCAATGTCACCTAAAGACCCGCTTAAGTCAAACTGAGAGCCAAACATATCTTCAGACACAGGCCCAGAAATATATTCATACTCAGTGCTCATGCACACCAATGGCAGAATTTGGAGTGGGAAATGTCTCAGAAATGGATTATTCTGCCACAGACCATTTCCCACTCCTGACTCTGACCACATACCCAGCCTTATCTTCCTTCCCAATCCCAACCACATTCCAACACTATGCTCTAGACTTCATCCCACAAATCCCACACTGGTCTATTTTGTGCATCCATTCCTTAAGATTTCAAGTGGTGATTAAGAAGCATGTGGGTATGTGGAAAGGGAAAGAGAGAAACAGAACAAAAAAGGAAATAGAAAAGAGGGAAGAAAAGGAGAAGCCATGAGGCAGAGTAAGTGCAGCCACCACTAGATGAACCTGAGCCTCTCACTGCTCCCCAAATGCATACTAATATCTCCTTAGCATGCACATACCGTGCATACACACACATTGCACACACCCATGCCCTGATGCACACATATCCATATATAATGAGCTTCTCTCAAGAAAGGGAAAACTCATTTTGGAAATAAATATTATAGTACTGAGTATATGCTTTTAAGTATAAGCTTCTGCCCTGGGTGCTCTATCTCTCTACACATTCTCCTGGGTGACCTGCTATACTACCATGGCTTCAGATATTATCCCTGAAGTTCCCAATCTCTATCCCCTAACTTTTTTCTAAGCTTCAGCCTAATACATCCCACAGCTTACTAGGCTTGTCCACCTTGTTGTTCCACAGACATAACTCAAATTGGCCAACTCTTAAGACTTTGTCTCTCCTTGCCCCAATCCAGCTTCTCCCCCTAACCCTCTGGTTTAATGCCGTTATTCTCTGCACAGTGACCTCAGATTGAAACCTGAATGTCAATGTTTATTACCTTTTCTTTTTTATAACTTGCTTCTAATCAATTAGCAAGTCCTACTCTTTCTACTTTCAACATCTGACTCAAATTCCTTCCCCACTCTCCACCTTCACACTGCCCCATTTTTAGACCTTCATCATGACTGGCCTGGATATTTGTAATGTTGTATCCATTTTCACCTATAGAATTACATTTTTTTGTCTTTATTCTCTGTACTCCCATCTCCCAGGCCATTCACACTGCTATGAGAACTGCCTTCCTGAAAAACTGGTGTTATTATATTATTCCTCAAACATATTTACTGACTTCCCATTGTCTATAGCAGTATTTTTTAAAACACAGGTCATGAACCATTAGTAGATCATGAAATGAATTAGTTGCTAGTAGTAGCAGTTTTAAAAAATATTTTAATAGAACAAAGTAAGATAGAAAACATTAACATACATTATATAAGAAACAGTAAGTATTCTTTGTGGAAACTTTTGTTTCAGTTATATCTATGTATGTGTGTATTGAGTCACAATGTTAAATTCATTTATCACTATAAGCCCTTTCTTACTGTATGTCTAATGGACAGGCATTTGCCTACATTTGTTGCTATGGTATTCATGCCCCTCTCCCCCACAAGTCTGGCCCAGATCTACCTTTCCAATCTTATCTGCTACTACTCCTTTTCATTCACTCTATTCTTTGTCCGCATAGAAGTTCCTCACTGTTTCATAAATTTCCATTACTCCAGGCCTTTGCCAATGATCCCTCATTCCACTGCTGTAAATCCTACTCATTCTTCAAGGAAGATCCAGAACAAACACTACCTCTTATTCAAAACCTTCTCAAATTCCCCAGTCTAAATGAATCACTACCCCTTTGCGCTCCCACAGAGAGATTTATTATAGCACTCAAATTATTCTGTCTTATTGTTTTAAATTGACATGTGTCTCCTTCCTTCCTTCATTCAGTCATTGCTGTAGCAGCTTCAGCAGGCTCCTTTGTCACCTGGCTTGAAAACACTCGGTGACAGTTGCCACTGAACAGCAAGTCACAGGACAGCTGGGACCCCCAGGACTTAGGGATGGACAGGTCAAGCCAAACAATGATGATCACAGGAGAGAAAATGGAAAAAGAGTTGACATTTGGTAGTGAGCTATAAGAAAGTCTTCAAGGTAACCTGTTCTAAGAAACCTGCTGTTTTGACAGTAGCTGATTTCTCAGATGAACAAATAAATATTAAATGGAAGAACACTTGATATTTAGGCAGTATTCTCACAAGACTATAGGAGGAAGAAAACATTATTTTTTTTCTTCATTCAGTGACATTTATCAAGCACCTGCTCTGGGCTATACACAAGGCTGGGGACCACTAAAATGAATTAGTGCTGTTCTCAAGGATTTTGAAATCAAAGTGAACAGCTCTGATCTCTTTTCTGAGTTCCAGACTCACATATACAACTTCCTACTTAACCAGTCCCACTGGATATATCACTGGCATCTCATACAGGCCCCAACAGAACTCTCAATTCCATATCACCCTGCCCCAAACATTCTCCTTTGTTAGTCTTCCCAAAGAGTTGGAAATGTCCTCCATCCCAAAATCTGAAATCTGCCTTCATCCCTCCTTTTCTCTGATCCCCTGTATCTGAAATATTAGCACAGTGATTATCAAACTTGAGTGTGCATTAGGCTTTACTGGGAGGGTTGTCAAAACATAGGTTACTGGGTTCCATCCCTAGAGTCTCTGATTCAGTAGATCTGGGTGGGACCTGACAATTTGCATTTCTAACAAGTTCCTAAGTGTCCTGTTGCTGATGGTCCAGGGATCACACAGGGGGGACCACTGCATTAGTAAAACCTGAAGGATTGTGCCTATATAATATATTCTGGATCTGTCCACTTCTCACCATCCCCTTAGTTCATCAACAGATCTGAGCAGTTTTCCACCCATCTCCACTAGCCAGTGTCTTTACTTACTCTGCACATCTTCAAGTCCTACAGGTCCCAGCTGTCCTACTGCTTATTTAGTGAGTGTTGGGGCTAAGTCACCTCTGAAGCTGTATGACAGATGAGCTTGTCCCAGGAATAAATCATCTATTGCCTTAGAATATTTCCTCTTCATTCTTCCTCTTCCACATTAGCTAGCAAAGAGCCACTGGAAAGAAGTTAGCCATCTGAATGTTTTTGTTTTGGCCCAGGACTCTGTCTGGAGAGGCTGTGACCTAGGGATATCAGGAATCCTAAATCAATAGTTAAGTAGGACTGTTGCCCCAGTGATTGTGGGAAACCCTAAGGAAATATCCCTTGTTTTTCCTAGGATTCTGTGGTCATACCAGCTGTGCATTAGCCTTTTAAAAGGATTTCGTTAGGAAATTTTCTACATAAAATTAGGTCTTTAATGACTTGGGTGCTTCCCTCATTTGTAGGGCCAAACATTCCACAGATTTCATTTCTTGGAATGATCCAGGAACTCTGCAAGGCTACACTGAGTCCTGTTCCTCAGGTAGAATTTCCAATGTTCTAAGATGTCCTATGATGCACTCTATTTCACTCTGAAAATTAGTAACTGACTCAGGACAGGGATTTGCCTCATTGGCTTGTTTTCCATGGCTTGAAATCCATAATATGAGAAAAATTTCTTAGTATGGCTCAGCACATTTTATTTTTTACTTCTTGACTTTGTGATCTTGGGCAACTCATTTTACTTCTCTCAGCTTCAAATTTTTCATCTGTAAAAATGAAGCTAAAATATTTCATTCATATAGCCATGATTAGGATTACATTAACATGTGAAGTGCCTAGCACATTTGCTGAATGTAGTAGACCCTCCCCCGTCCAAATAATAATAGATATTATTAAATAAAGTCTTTATTAACATACAATTCCTTCCTAGTTCATGGTACTCATAGACTCTTAATGTTAACTGAATAAATGAAAGCCCCCTCCACCCCCATGATAGTATTTTTTTTCTTTGATTCTACTGAAATTACAGTCAGTACGCTGGACTTACCACCTACTTGCATTGCATTCATTTTTATCCTCTAAATGTAATTGTTGAGTCCCACTGATAGCCAAAGCAGTGTGGTAGATGATACGGGGTTTACAGAAAGAAATATGGTATAGTGCCAGTCTCTAGAAGGCTCTTTTCAAATTACTTCACGTGTAAGTCTATACATCTAGAGGACCCAGATGACCATAGCTGCATGTTCTTGGGGTAGTTTCTTTTCCATTCTGGACATTTATTTCTTCATCTCTAAAATGAAGAAGATGGATTTTATTGGTTGCTTGAAAATAATGTTCTGAGGAGCCCTGGGAGTACCAGGGAGGTATATCAAGGGCCACTTTGGTAGAGTCATCTGGGGTTGAATTTGAAGAGAGAATAAAGATTCTAGGGGTCCCACTTACACTTTAACCATAACAGTTAAGATCTGATCTGTTTTCTAAATTGAATCAAAATTATTATATTTGAAGGAAGGGATCTACTCATTCATCACCTACAGGATCCATCACACTGTTAGATAAATGGTACTTGCTTAATAAAATTTTTTTGGTCTGCTCATTTGATAGAAAATGTAAAGAGAAGGAAGCTAGTGTGTGTGGGGGGCATTTAAGCAGTGGCTAGCATGATGCCCACTCTATAGATCTGGGAAAGGAAGGACCTTTTACTTAATCTTAGCCCAAACTACCCAGTTGCCAGACAGAGCATGGAAGACTGGGCATTAGATATTAAACCTAAAGAGTGCAGTAAAGGCAATCAACCACAAGAGTAACAATTCCTTATTTCTCTTTTTTCATTATTAACCTTTCCATTCCTCTTGGGAATGTCAATTGAATAATTCCATTAAAAATCTATTTCCTCTACACAAGCCTTTTGACAAGTTATTTATTGTCCTGGGAAAACAGGAGCAGAGGAGTAGAAAGAGCTTAGAATTTGGATCAGATGGTATTGTGGGTTTAGATTTAATTCTGTGTACTAAAAAGCCATTATAGGATATGTTTTTAAAAGCTTTATTGAGTTATAATAACATACCATAGAAACCATCCATTTTATGTCTACAATTCAATGACTTTTCATGAATTTACAGAGTTGTGCAACTATCACCACAGTACAATTTTGGAACATTTCCATCATCCCAAAAGAGCCCTCATGCCCAATCTCAGTCATTCTCTGTTGTTCCCCCAAAGTTTCAGGCAACCAGTAATATACTTTCTGCCTCTACAGATTTGCCTGTTCAGGATGCTGCATATAACAGCATATTGTTTTGAGGCTCCTACACATTGTAGTATGTATCAGTATTTATTTCCTTTTAATTGACCAAGAATATTCATAGAATGGGTATACCACATTTTGTTTATTCACTTACCAGTTGACAGACATTTGGGATGTTTCCACCTTTTGGCTCTTTACAAATAATGCTGCTCTGAACATTTATTTGCATGTAAGTCGTTCAAGGAAATATATTTTCATTTCTCCTGGTTAGATTTCTAGGATTGGAATTTCTGCATTATATGATAAATATGCATATATCTTTTTAAGTCTCTGCAAAACTGTTCTCCAAAGTGGTGGTGCCAGTTTCTATCCCCAGAAGCAGAATAAGAAGGTTTCAGTGTCTCTGCATCTTCAACATTTGTTGTCGTGGGTCTAAAAAGGACATTGCCACCCAAGTGGTGTGAAGTGGTAGTTCTTAGTTGTTCATTGTAGTTTTAACTTGCATTTGCATAGTGACTAATCCTATTGAGCATCTTCTTCATGAATTTGCCACCTGCTTATCGTCTTGGTGAAGTGTCTATTCAAATCTTTTCCCCATTTATCAATCAGACTGTTTTGCTTACTTATTGTGAATTTTGAGTGATCTTTATATATTCAGGATACAAGTCCTTCATCAGTTACACATGCTTTGCAAAGATGTTTTCCCAGTCTGTGATGTGTCTTTCCATTCCCTTAACAATGTCATTTGAATTGCAGTTTTTAATATTAATGAAGTCCAATTCATCAGTATGTTTTTATGGAGTGAATTTTATATTGTATGAAAGAAATCTTTGCCCAAGCTAAAGTCACAAAGATTTTCTCCCATGTTTTCTTTCAGAAATTTTATTTTTAGGTTTTAAACATAGGCCTATGATCCATTTCCTCTTAGTTTTTGCATATGCTGCAAAGTATAGGCTGAAGTTTATTTACTTATTTTGCACGTAGATATACAATTGCCTCAGTACCATTTGGTGAAAAGGTCATCCTTTCTCCACAGTATTCATTTTGCACCTTTGTCAAAAATCAGTTGTTTGTATTTTGTGGGCTTATTTCTGGGCTCTCTATCCTGCATCATAGGTCTATTTGTGTATATTTATGCCAGTGCTTTACTGTTTTGATTACTGCAGCTATATAATAATTCTTGAAATCAGGTAATGTGAGTTTCCCAGCTTTGTAATTCTCTGAAGAGTTGTTTTGGCTATCCCAGGCTCTTTGCATTACTTTATTAATATTAGAAACCAGTATCAATTTCTACTCCCAAAAAAGCATGCTGAGATTTTGATAGGATTACATTGGTTGTATTGATTAATTTGTTGGATTTCACCAGTGTTTAAAATAATGTTTTCCTGTTCTAGGATCCAATTAATGATACCACACTTTATTCAGCCAGTTTTCTTTTAAATAGTATTAGCATAGTGTATGCTATTCCATCCTTTTACTTGTTTCTTTATATTTAAAGTAAGATTCTCATAGGCTGCCCATAGTATTGTTTTTATTTTGTTTTGTTTTGTTTTTAAATCCAGTTTAATCTGCTTTTTAATTGGGGGTGTTCAGACTATGTATAAAATGTATAATTTTTATGGTGACATTGGTTAACAAAATCAAATAAGTTTCAGCTGTACACTTTAACAGTAAGGCATGTGTGTGTGTGTGTGTGTGTGTGTGTATACATACATACATATATATACACATATATGTATGTATGCATATATATATATACACATATATATGTATATATATATACATATATATGTGTATATATATATATATATATATATATATATATATATATATATACACATATATATATTTACACTGCGTTTACCTCCCATAGTTAGATTTCTTTCTATCTCCACATATTTAACCCCCTTTACCCTGTCTAACTCCCCCCTCACCCCAACCCCTACTCTCTGGTAGCCACATGTCCATGAGTCTCTGTTTGTTTGTATTTCTCATTTGTTGCTTTTAGGTTTATATGTCATATATAAGTGATATTATGTGATTTTCCACTTTTTCTGTCTGGCTCATATTCCTTAGCATGACTATCTTGAGGTACATCTATGTTGTCAAAAATGGTAGTATTTTATCTCTTCTTATGGCTGAATAATATTCCATTGTGTGTGTGTGTGTGTGTGTGTGTGTGTGTGTGTGTGTGTGTGTGTGTGTACCACAGCTTCTTTATCCAATCATCTATTGTAGGACACTTTGGCTGCTTCCATGTCTTGGCCACTGTGAATAATGCTGCTATGAACATTGGTGTGCAAGTATCTTTTTGAATATGGGTTTTCAAGACTTTGAGGTAAATACCCAGTAGAGGGGTTGCTAGATCATATGGTAGATCAATTCTTAGTTTTTTGAGAAACCTCCATACTGTTTACCATAGTGGTGTACCAATTTGTAGTCCCACCAGCAGTGTATGAGGGTTCCTTTTACTCCACATCCTCTCCAAAATTTGTTATTACTTGTCCTGTTGATTATAACTATTCTAACAGGTGTGAGATGATTTCTCATTGCGATTTTGATTTACATTTCCCTAACAGCTAGCGATGTTGAACATCTTTTCAAATATTTGTTGGCCATTTGTATGTTGTCTAGGGAGAAGTGTCTGTTTAGGTCCTCTACCCACTTTTTGATTGGATCATTTGTTGTTTATTGTTATTGAGTTGTATGAGTTCTTTGTATATTTTGGATATTAGGCCCTTATCAGAGACATTGGTTGCAAATATATTTTCCCATTCGGATGATTATCTCTTTAGCTTGTTGTTGATGTCTTTTCTGAGCAGAAGCTTTTTAGTTTGATGTAGTCCCATTAATTTATTTTACCTTTTACTTCTCTTGCTTTTGAGGTCAAATTCATAAAATTCTCTTTAAGTCCAAGGTCCTTGAGTTTAGTTCCTATATTTTCTTCCATGCATTTTACTGTTTCAAGTCTTATATTTAGGTCTTTAATCTGTTTTGAGTTAATTTTGGTGTGTTATGATAGATAGTCTAGTTTCATTCTTTTGCAGGTGGCTTTCCAGTTTTCCCAGCTCCATTTATGGAAGAAGCTTTCCTTTCTCCACTATATGGTTTTGGCTTTTTTCTCGAAATAATTTGCCCATGGAAACATGGGTTTACTTTTGGACTCCCAATTCTGTTCCACTGGTCCATGTTTCTGTTTTTCTGTCAATATCATGCCACTTTGATTACTGTTACTTTGTAGTATAATTTGAAGTCAGGCAGAGTGATGCCTCCAGCCTCGTTCTCTTTTCTCAGGATGGCTCTGGCAATTCTGGGACTTTTGTACTTCCATGTGACTCTGATGATTTTTTGTTCTATTTCTTTAAAAAATGCCAAGGACATTTTGATGGGGATTGCTTTAAATCTGTATAATGATTTGGGTAATAAGGTCATTTTAACTACGTTGATTCTTCCAATCCAAGAACATGGAACATCTTTCCGTTTTTTTGTAACTTCTTCATTTCTTTTAATAGGGTCCTATAATTTTCTTTATATAGATCCTTCACATGTTTTGATAAATTTATTAGTAGATATTTTATTCTTTTTGTTGCAATTGCAAAAGGAATTATATTTTCAAATTCTTTTTTTGACATTTAATTGTTAGAGTATAAGAATGCTATGGATTTTTGGACATTGATTTTGTATCCAGAAACTTTACTGTATTAGCTTTTTTTTCTAGTAAGTATTTTTGTGGGGTCTTTAGGGTTTTCTATATAGAGAATCAGGTCATCCACAAAGAATCACAGTTCAACTTCTTTGTTTCCTGTTTGGATTTCTTTTATATCTTTCTCTTGTCTGATTGCACTTGCTAGAAACTCCAATGTTATATTGAGTAACAGTGGTGATAGTGGACAGCCTTGCCTTGTTCTTGATCTTAGAGGTAAGTTTTCTAGTTTTTCTTCATTAAGTCTAATGTTGACTGAGGGTTTGTTATATATAGCCTTTATTATGTTAAGGTACTTTCCTTTTATACAGATTTTGTTGGTGTTTTGATCATAAATGGATGCTGTATCTTGTTGAAGGCTTTTTCTTCATCTATTCATGTGATCATATAATTCTTATTTTTTAATTTGTTTATGTGTTGTTATCACATTAATTACTTTAAGTATGTTGAATCATCCCTGTGCTCCTGGGATGAAGCCCACTTGATTGTAGTGTATAATCTTTTTAATATGTTGCTGTATTCAGTTCGCCAGTAACATATTTAGGATTCTTGCATCTGTGTTCATGAGAGATATTGGTCCATAGTTTTCTTTTCTTGTGTGTTATCTTTGCCAGATTTTGGTATAAGTGTAATATTGGCTTCATAAAATGTGTTGGGAAGTATTGTCTTCTCTTTGATTTTTCGGAAGAGTTTGACGGGAATGACTATTAAATGTTCTTTGAATATTTGGTAGAATTCACTGATGAAGCCATCTGGTCCTGGACTTTTACTTTTTAGTGGGTTTTTGAAAATGTATTTTTCTAAGTACTGGTCCATTTCTTTAGGTTATAAAATTTAGTTATATACTTTTTCATAGTATTCTTGTATGATCTTCTGTATTTCTATGCTGTCTATCATAATTTACCCTCTTTCATCCCTGATTTTGTTTGTGTTCTTTTTTCTTTTTCTTTAGTGAGTCTAACCAGAAGTTTGTCAATTTTATTAACTTTCTCAAAGAACCAGCTCTTTGTTGCATTTATTTTTGCTATTGTTTTTGTTTTCAATTTTCTTTAATTTTGCCCTAATTTTTGTTATTTCTTTTCTTCTCCTGACTTTAGACTTCAGTTCTTTCATCTCCGGAATTTTAAGATGAAGCATTAACATTTTTATTTGGGCTCATTTTTATTTTTGGAGATAGGCCTGTAATGATACAAACTTTCCTTTTATGACTGCTTTTTCCGTGCCACAAAGTTTTTGATATAGAATACTGTCAGTATCTTTTATTTCTATGTATCTCTTGATCTCTCTTTTTATTTTTCTTCTCTGCCCAAGTAATTCTTCAAAAGCATGTTGTTTAAGCTCCATGTGTTTGTGATTCTTCCTGCTTTCTTTTTCAGTTGATCTCTAGGTTCAAAGCATTATGATCAGAGAATATGGCTGGCATGATTTCAACCCTCTTATATTTGTTGAGGCTATCTCTGTGTCTCAGTATGTCATTGATTCTTGAGAATGTTTTATATGCACTAGAGAATTTATAAGCAGCTGTTTTGGGATGGAAGGCTCTGTAAATGTCAATTATGTCCAGTTAGTCTAATGTGTCATTGAAGGATGTTATTTCCTTTTTGATTTTCTCTTTTGATGATCTGTCCATATCTGACAGTGGCATATTTAGGTCTCCTACTATGATAGTGTTTTGGTTTGTTTTTCTCTTTAGTTCCCTTAGTAATTGCTTTACATATTTCAGGGCTCCTTGATTGGGAGTATAGATATTAATAATAAGTGTTATGTCTTCTTGGTGCATGATTCCCTTTATCATTATGATGTGTCCTGCATTATCTATCTTTACACTTTTTATTTTGCAATCTATTTCATCTGATATTAGCACCACTACTCCTGCTTTTCTCTGAATGCAATTTTCTTGAAATATCATTTTCCATTTTTTCACTTTGAGTCTATATTTGTTTTTGGAGCTGAGATGAGTCTCCTGAAGGCAACATATGGTTGGGTTTTTGTTTTTTGATCCCTTCTGCAGTTCTGTGCCTTTTTACTGGTGAGTTCAGTCTATTTACATTTAGGGTGATTATTGAAACATGAGGTCTTCTTATAGCCATTTTATCTTTTCTTTCTGATAGCTCAGTGTTTCCTTTGCTTCCTTGCCCTTGTGTTTGTGTTTTCTTTTTTTTTTTTTTTTTTTGGTTTGCTTCTGTGGGTTTTCTCTCTGGTTCTTCTCGTTTTATGTTATATACTTCAGTTCTGAATCTTTGGTGTGTGATTACCACTACGAATGTGTAAAAGGAAGTTATATATATATATATATATATATATATATATATATATATATATATATATATATATATATATATATATATATACAGTCGCCCATTTTCTTCTGTGTGTGCCTTATCTCCATCCCCCTTTATCAATTTGGATCTTTGAATCATTGTTTTCAGTCATTGTTATCTCAATTTGTCCCTGTGTATGCTGAATGTGCATTACTATTTTGCTATAGCAATTCTCTTCTTATTGTTTAGGCTTATAATGTCCTGTTCTTAGTAATGGTTGCACTCCTCTGCTTCTTTTTGCCTGAAGACACCTTACTCCTAATTATGGTTTTTTTTTGTCATTTTGTTTTAGGTGCGCTGACCCCTTTCATTATTTCCTGTAATGCAAGCCTTGTAGTGTAGAATTCCCTCAATTTTTTCATGTCTGGAAAGGTCTTTATTTCTCCTTCATATCTAAAAGTGAACTTAGCTGGATATATTGTTCTAGGATGATATTTCCTTTCTCTTAAAGTTTGAATATTTGAGTCCACTCATATCTGGCTTGTAAGGTTTATGCTGAGAAGTCCAACGATAGTCTAATGGATTTTCCTTTATAAGTTCCATGGCTGCCTTGAGAATTCTATCGTTGTCCATAGTTTTTGATAACTTTAATAAAATGTGTCTTGATGAAGGCCTTTTGGAGTTGAGATAATTGACTTCTTGAATTCCAAGCTCCAGTTTATTCCTTTGACTTGGGACATTCTCACCAACTATTTGTCTGAAAATGCTTTTATTCCCTGCTCCTTTTTCTCACCCTTGATAATGCCCATTATTCTTATGTTTCCTCTCCTCATGGTATCAGCTAGTTCTTGTATTTCTCTTTCATTATTTCTTATTTTTTGGTTTCTCTCTTCTTCTGATTTATTTCTAAATTTCTGTCTTAAATATCACTGATCATTTTCTCCATTTTGTCGACCCTATTTCCCAAGCTTGCTATTTCATTATTCAACTCTTGCAGTGTGCTTTTTTTTTATCTCCAGAAGATCAATTCTTTTTTGTTTGTTTGTTTTGTTTTGTTTTGTTTTTAGGGTTTCTTCTCCTTGCTAAAGAACTCATTCTGCTCATCTGGTTGTTTTTTTTTTCTTTCAATTTCTGAAATTGTTGATATGACTCATTTTGGAACTCACTGAGTTTTTTCAGAAGTACCATCCTGAATTCTCTGTCATTTAAGTCACATATTTCTATGTCTGTAAGCTTATTTTCTGGAGATTTTTCTCTTTCTTTCTGAGATACCTTATCACCTTGGTTGTTCATGGTGTTTAATGGACTATTCCTCTCCCTGAGCATTAATGGAAAAGTATTCTGCTTTTTTTCCAGCAAGAGGACTTATTATATAAAGGTCTCTCTTCAGCTTGTTGCAAAGTAGGCTCTTTCTTTTGGTTTCTAGTAGTTGGAGTCTAAGACTCTTGGATCCCTGCTTTGTATAATGCTTTAATAATGCTTTTTTAAATTTTCTTGTAGATATTTAATTACACTCACTACCCTCAGTCTCATTCCCTGTCAGTAGTAAACAACAGTTTCAGTAGCATTTGCTCTGATTCCCCTGGGGCTCTGCCGTGTTTGTTCTCAGAGGATATGGAGGGAGGGGCCCCCTGGGTTGGGGTTGGGTGTTGAGGTTCATCTTCAGTTTTGCAACCATGGCTAGTAAAAATCAACTGTTGTTTCTCTGCTGTCTTGCTTCTCTGTTTTCTGCCCTGATGACTATGCCCTGCCACCAGCCATGTGGAGCTGACAACTCTCCCAGGTAGGACTATTCGGGAAACTCGTTGCACCTTCCTCCCTCCCCCTCCTCCTAGAGGAAGTTCTGAAGGCTTCAAGAGGCAGCTTCTTTATTTCTCCCAGTCCATGGCCTGACTCCCAGAGTTCTGACCTATGGTAGCTCTTATGCATAGATTCCATGCTCAGAGGTACTGGTGTGCATTGTGTGTGTGTGTGTGTGTGTGTGTGTGTGTGTGTGTGTGTGTGTTTTGTTGAATTTTAGATGTTTAGCTTATTGTTGTTTCAAGGGGAGAGATCTGGGGACATCTCTCACTCCGCCATGTTTCTCTAAACTCCGTAGACCATTTATGTTTAATATGCTTGTTGATATGGTCAGGTTTATATCTACCACCTTGTTGTTTTCCATTGATCCTGTCTGTTTTTTTTGTTTGTTTTTGTTGTTTTTGTTATTCTTTTTTTCTGTCTCTTCTTGCCTTCTTTTGAATTAAGTATATTTTATGGTTCCATTTGATCTCTTTGTCTAACTTAGCTATTATTCTATTTTATTTTAGTGGTTACTTTAGGGTCTATAATATACATCTTTATCTTGTCATACTTTATCTTCAGTTGTTCTTATACTACTACAAATATAGTGTAGGAAACTTACAACATTATACTTTTAGTTCTCCTTTTCTGGCCTCTGCTATTACATTGATGTACTCTTTAGTTTAAACTTTTGATTATCTTTTTTAAGTAACTTAAATAATGAGAAAAAAGTAATTATATTTTTCCATGTTAGGTGCTCTATATCCCTCTGCTATCATTTTCTTGCTGCTTGAAAGACATCATTTAACACTTATTGTAGAGCAGGTTTTCTGCTGATGTAGCATTCCAGCTTTGAAAAAGCCTTTATTTCACCTTTGTTTATAAAAGTTAATTTTCACTGTGTAATAAATTGTATATTGGCAGGTGTTTTTTTGTTGTTTGTTTGTTTTTTTTTACTTAGTACTTTAAAAACTATCTACCACTATTATCTTGCTTCCATTGTTTTTTGTTCCTGTGTATGTAATGTGCCTTTTTCCCTCTAGCTGCTGTTAAGATTTTCTCTTTACCATTGGTTTTGAGTAATTCAATTGTGATATGACTTTGTGTAGTTTTAGTCTTGCTTCCTGTGCTTGAGGTTTGTTGAACTTTTTGGCTTGGTGCCTGTATAGTTTTCATCAAATTTGAAACATTTGGTGATTAATTTTTCAAATATTTTTATCTTCTCTCTCCTTCTTGATCTCTAGTTACTTATATTTTAGCCACTTGAAGTCCCACAATTTACTGATGTAATTTATTAAAATATTTTTTTGTACATATATCATTTGGGAAATTTTTTGTTGCCATGTCTCATGTTCATTAATCTTTTCTCCTTTAATTTTCTAAATTAACTGATGTGGTTTTCATCTTAGACATTTTAGTTTTCATCTCTAGATATTATATATATTTTTGTCTACTTGATGCAGTCAGTATTTTCTCAAGTTTTGTGAACATAAATAACACAATTATAACTATTATTATTTTGGCTTCTAATTCTATCAAACCATGTCATCTTTGGTCAGTTTTGATAAATTATTCTCAATGTTATGGGTTGCATTTCCCTGCTTAATTGCATACTTGAGAAGATTTGATTGGATGCCAGACATTGTGAATTTTATCTTGATGATATTACACATTTTTATATTCTTTTAAATATTTTTAGCTTTCTTCTGGCATGTCATTAAGACATTTAGAATCAGTTCTATAATTCTGGGCTTTTGCTTTTCAGCTTAGCTAAGTGGGAACATAGCGGCATTTAGTTTAGTATAAGGCTCATTTTTCCGAGTAGTGATGCAAAAACGTTTTCATTGTACTTTAATGCTTTATTAATTGTGAAATTTTTTTGCTTTGGCTATTTGGATGAGTCACTATTCCCTGCCTTGTGCAGGCTTGGATCACTGTTCCCTCTAATCCTTTTTGCATAGTTCTTTCCTCGGTTTGGGATGGTTTCCTTACACATGTGTGCTGGTCAATACTTAACTGAATGTTTACATAGGATCCTCCAAAGATTACAGCATTCTCTCTCTACAGGTTTTCCCCCTCCAAAGCTTGTTCCAGCAAAATACAGAAGCCTTGGCTTCTCCAGACTCATAACTCTATTTCCTCATTTGAGGTAGACTGCCAGGTTCTGTCTGATTTGCCCATCCTTGCTCTACAGCCTAGATTATTTCTCTAGGCATAAAATTGGGGCAATGTTTAGGCTTATCTAAGCCTTTTCATCTCTCAAAGATCACCGACATTATTTGCCTGATGTCCAATGACTTGAACACTATTGTTTCATGTTTTGTATGGTGTTTTTGTTTTGTTTTAATTATTTTGCATGAGAGGGTAATTTTGGTCCCTGTTTATCTTGATCAGAAGTGGAAGTCAAAGTTATTCCCCAAATTTGGCTTTAAATATCAGATTTCAACATTTAAGACACATTTTATATTTAAAAAATATAAAGTCATGGTGTGTCTTAACTACAATACTACCTTTTAGTTGCTATTGGCCAAGACATAATTGTATTGTTGTCAATGCATGAGCACATGAGAAGTTGGCCATGGCCATTCATAATTATCATTCTTTTAATTTACTCATGTGCATGATTGCCAATGTATGTGTTTAGTTTAATTGTCATTGAAAATATCTTCAAAAATATTTCATCATGGTTCTCCCTTGAAATGAAAAGTTATTGTGTAGGAAGGAATGACTCAGACTAGAAACTTCAGATAAAAATAGTGTCTTAAATAAGTCTACAAGAGCTCTTTCAACAAGTATTAAATTGACATTTAAATAATAAGAAAACATTTTGTCAAAATTAGTAGCATTTTCTCAGTAGTGGATGAAATAATGTGTACCTTATTTTCAATGGCATCTTAAATTAAATTTGATATAGTAACCAATTAACCAGCATATTGGTAAAGCTAATCCAACTGGGTTCCAAAATAGCATTGGTTAAAACAAGAAAGAAGATCATTTTATTCTCACATTATTAGTCTTGGAAAAAGCTACCTGTGGTTTGTATGGTCACTCAGTGTTGAGATTCAGGCTCTTTTATGTTGTTGCTTCACAATGTATGGGGTGTTACCCTCATCTTTATGATTCAGGATGGCTAAATGTTATGTACATATTTAGGCAGTGGGAAGAAGGCAAAAGGGAAGTGAACAGCATGCTTATTACGTGTAGGGTCACAACCTATAAGTTGTATGTATCACATGTGTTTTCATCGCATTGGCCAGAACATTGTCACATGGCCACAAATAGCTGCAAAGGAGATGGGAAAATGTAGTCCTTATTCCAAGCATCACACACACAGATTAAAATCAAATGTTCTATTACTATCGAAGGAGGAGAGAATGAATTTGGGGAGACAAAAGACATCTGTGTTCTGTGACCCTAGGATTTTCAAATTGTTGGAGCTGCCTATAGATGGAATGAATTGTCTAGAGATGTAGTGAGAGCTCCATGACAAGTTGTTCAAAGAAGGCCTAATTGAACATTTGGCAGTGATGTTATAGAAGGTAGTGGTTGGGGGAAGGAACAATAGATACCTGTGAAAGTCTTTCCCAGCCTAGAGATTCGCATTTGCTCAGGTCATACCAATTGGTTTGGCAGTCCCTGGAACAACTTGTTCCATGTTTGGTTTCACTGCAGAAGCCTAAATAAATATAGAGATTCTTAGAAAAGTTTCTCATTTAACCCCCAGAGATCAGAGATGTGGCATTGGGGGCCAGAGCTGCAATAATTGGGTGAAACTCAATCAAATCTTGAAATAGAGCTACTGGTGAGTTGGGCAGAGGTTATCTAAGAGAAACAGGATACCTGCTCAAGGTGCACTCTGTTGTAGGTGTACATTTGGGTGGATCCCCTAAAGTTCCCCATTGCTCCTGCTTTTTGAGTATAAACACAGATATATGAGCCCATATGTACCACTGTAGTGTGAACTGGTGTAGCCATCCTACAGAGCATATTGTCACTGCTTAGATGAAATAAAAATATGCATTACCTGTGTCCCAGAATCCCCACTCCTGAGATACAGCTCCTTAAATTTACTCTGAAAAGTACAAAGATATTCATTAAAGTGGTGTTTGTGGAGGGGAGAAATGAAAGCAGTAAGAATCTGTCCTTGGAAGAGTGGACAGGTAAAATGTGGTGGATGACCATACTTGGAAGCAAATAATCCTGAATCATAACATCAGAATGCTACTTAAAAACTATATATTATCATTTGTTTATACTGTGTATGTGTGTATAGAATTAGTCTGCTTAGTCCACCACAATAAAAGTCCTTATCGTGGCTTTAATAGCAGACATTTATATTCTCACAATCCTGGAGCCTAGACATCTATGGTATAGGTGCCAGCAATTTTGTTTTCTGGTAAGGGTTCTTCCTGTTTTATAGATAGCTGCCTTTTTCCTGTGTCCTCACAAGGCTGCTTTTTTTCTAATGTGAGAAAAGAAAGAGCTCACTTATCTCTTCCTCTTCTTATATGTGAACCAATATTATCATATTAGGACCCCACTATGATGACCTCTTTTATCCTTAGAACTTCCTAAAAATCCTCTCTCTAAATATAGTGGAGATTAGGGCTTAAATATATGTATTTTAGGAGAGTATAATGCATTCTCTAACATTCCACCCTATGCCCCCCAATACATGTCCTTCTCACATACAAAATTCATTCATCCCATCCCAGCAACCCCAAATGACTTAACCCATTAGAGCATCAGTGTCCAGTCTAAAGTCTCATTTTAATATCATCTAAATTAGGTTGGGGTGAGACTTTAGGAATGATTCATCCAGAGGCAAAATTCCTTCTCAGCAGTGAAACTAGACAGATTATCTGCTTCCCATGTATAATGATAAGACAGGCATAGGATAGACATTCTATTTTTAAAAGAGAGAAATCAGAAAGAGGTAGGTATGACAGGTTCGAAGCAAGTTCAGAACCTAACAAGGCAAACTCTGTTAGATTTTAATGGCTCAAAAGTAATCTTCTTTGCAACAGAAATTGAGGAAGATGAAAATAAATGGAAGGATATATCATGCTCATGGATAGGGAGATTTAACGTCATTAAAATGTCCATACTATCCAAAGCAATCTATAGATTCAATGCAATCCCTATCAAAATACCAATGACATTTTTCACAGAACTAAAACAAATAATCCACAAAAGACCCCGAATAGCCAAAGCAATCTTGAGAAAGAACAAAGTTGGAGGTATTACACTACGTGATATAAAACTATACTACAAAGCTACAGTAATCAAACAGCATGGTACTAGTACAAAAACAAACAGATCAATGGAACGGAATAGAGAGCCCAGAAATAAATTCACACTTATATGGTCAGTTGATCTATGACAAAGGAGGCAAAAATATTTAATGGGGTAAAGACAGTCTCTTCAACAAATAGTGTTGAGAAAAATGGATAGATACTTGCAAAAAAAAGAAACTAGACAATTTTCTTACACCATATACAAGAACAAACTCAAAATGGATTAAAGAATTTAATGTAAGATCTGAAACCATAAAACTCCTAGAAGAAAGCAGACAGTAAACTCTCTGAAATTGCTCTTAGTAATATATATTTTTTCTGATTTATCTTGTCAGGGCAAGGGAAACAACAGAAATTATAAATAAATGGGAATACAAAAATCTAAAAAGTTTTTGCACAGCAAAGGAAACTTATCAACAAAACAAAAAGACAACCTACTGAACATGAGAAGGTATTTTCCCATGATGCATCTGATAAGGAATTAATATTCAAAATCTATAAAGAACTCATACAATTCAGCACCAAAAAAATTCAATTAAAAAAATGTTCAGAAGACCTGAATAGGTATTTCTCCAAAGAGGACACACAAATGGCCAATAGACATATGAAAGGATGCTCAATGTCACTAATCATCAGAGAAATGCAAGTTAAAACCACAATGAGATATCACCTGACACCTGTCAGAATCGCTATCATCAATAAATTAACAAACATCAGGTGTTGAAAAGGATGTGGAAAAAAGGGAACCCTCATATATAATTGGTGGGACTGTAAATTGTTTCAGCCACTATGGAAAACAGTATGGAGGTTCCTCAAAAAAAATAAAAATAGAAACTCCATATGATCCAGCCATTCCACTGATGGATATTTCGCTGAAGAAATCCAAAACATTAATTCAAAAAGACATACACACCCCTATGTTTATTGCAGCATTATTTGTAATAACCAAGGTATGGAAATATCCTAAGTGTCCATTGGTAGACGAATAGATAAGGAAGAGTTGGTGTGTGTGTGTGTGTGTACACACATACATACATACATACATACATACATACATACATTGGAATATTACTCATCCATAAAAAGAACAAAATTTTGCCATTTGCAACAATATGGATGAATTTAGAGGGTATTATGCTAATTGAAATAAGTCAGAGAAAGACAAATACCATATGATTTCACTTATGTGCGAAATCTAAAAATAAATGAACATACAAAACAGAAAGAAACTCATAGACAAAGAGAACAAATTGATGGTCTATAGATGGAAAGGAGGTTGGGCAGATGGGTGAAAAAGGTGTAAGGGATTAAGAAATATAAATTACCAGTTATAAAAATAGTCACAGGGATGTAAAGTACAGAATAGGAAATATAGTCAATAATGTAATAAATATGTATGGTATCAGATAGGTACCAGTCTTATCGGGATGATTATTTTATGAGTTATCTAAATGTCTAATCACTACATTGTACATCTGAAAGTAATATATTATTGTATATTAACTGTAATTGGAAAATAAATTAATTGGAAAAAAAGAATAATTTTCTTCAGCTGAATGCTTTGAACAACATCACCCTCCTAACTATTTGGAGTAGTCCCATCCCTGTAATTCTTCAGTTATCATTATTCTCAGGCACTATTCTGTGGCATTCTGGCACACTGAAACTAAGGAGTGGAACCCACCACCAGAAACTTAGAAAGAAACTTTCTTGCTCCTTGGGACTGTTAGGTCTGGACCTACAGTAGGAGTGGCATCCTTGATGACCTTTAAATAATTTTTGCTGTCATTCTTCCCTTTACATTAAGGATAACATATGTTTGTAGCTAAATAACTCTATCGTCTTGTCCTGTAGAATCCCAGAATTACAAAAACTCTTATTTCATCCTCTCCCTGCTCCCCTTGGTCCTTACTGATAATATTTATACTTCTATACTCCCATCTCTTTTCCTTACTTCTGCTGAGATACCTGATTAAAATCATGAGTACTCTCCTCATGGAATGATTTTTTATTCACACACTTTGTGAATGGAAAATTTCACTCCAGGACATGCTTTATCATATTTTTTTGCATTATTGATAGAATGAGAATTTTCCAAATCTTCAAGTTCTGGTACCATGTTGCTTAATGATTCTTTTGATTTATCTCTCTACACTTGCATTTTACTATGAGCACCAAGCAGAAGCCAGGCCTCATCTTCTACAGCAATTGGATATCCATAAACAGAAAGCTGAATCTCAGCCTAAACATCACACTTTATACAAAAAAATACCTCATAATGGGTTGTAGATAAAAATGTAAATATAAAACTTTCAGAAGGTAACATAGAAGACAATCTACAGAACTTAGAACTTGAGAGAGTCTTAGACATTACCTATAAAAGAAAAAATTGATAAATTAGACTTCATCAAAACAAAAATTAAATGTTCTGCTAAAGGCCTGGTTAAGAAGATGAAAAGACAAGCTACGGACTGGCAGAAAATATCTGCAAACCACATATCTGACAAAAGGTTCATATTTGGAATATATAAAGAATTCTCAAAACTCAAGTATGAGGAAAAAAATTCTAATTAGAAAATGAGCCAAAGACATTCACATATTTCATAGAAAAGGATATACAGATGGCAAATAAGTATATGAAAACATTTTCAACATCACTAGCTATTAGGGAAATGCAATTTAAGATCATTTTGAGGCATCACCACTTACCTATTAAAATAATTCAAGTAAAATGTCTGGCCAGGTGGAGGAACTGAACCACTCCTACATTGTTGGGGGACATGTGAAATAATATAGTCACTCTAGAATATAGTTTGACAGTTCCTTAAAACACTAAAGATACAATTGCCATACAACCCAGCAATTGCAGTCTTAGTCATTTATCCTACAGAAATTAAAAAAAAAGAATTTTCACAGCAGCTTTATTCATTATTGCCCCAAACTGGAATCAGCCCAGATGCCTTCAGTGAACATTGTTTAGCATTAGTGCATGGTGATAATGAAGAGCATACCAACTTTAGTTGTGTTTTTTTTTTATTCTCTACACACAATATGCCCCTTTATTGTCTGTACCCAGGATGGACTGTTCTCACTGCCCTGCCCTTGGTACACCACTGCTGAGAGGTAACAGTAGTACCATCAAAGCCTTCATTAAAACTGCTGTCCTTCCACTAAAGCATGGGCCAGGCACCCCCCCACCCCCGCCAAAATGACTTTAGAAATAGCAGCAAATAGAGGCTATTTCTGAAATCTGTATTCATAACACTCTTTCCCTTTCCTAAATGGGAGTCTTGGCCCTTCTGCCCCTTATTCAGGGTCTCTAGTCCTTTCTACAGTGAACAATTGAAAAAGGCTCCAAAACACCTTGGACACAGGATGACTTGGTGACAGCCATGCTCCCCAGAAAGAGAAAATACAGTTGGCACTGTGAGGAGGGCTTTATGCTTCTGATTTTCCATTTTTAGGCACCACTTGATTGTGACCCTACCAGGTAAAACACTATTGGTTTATTTGGACTTAATCTGATATTGTAGTATCTCCTGCCTGACATCATGGGGTTCCTTTAAGCAGACTTAGGCATAGAGGGAGGATTAGATAAAAGACACTCCTCTAACCTGGAAGGATATACTGTTCTGATTACTGTGAAGTGTCAGTGGGGAAAACCTCTCACCCTTGATTTAATTTAGTAGTAGTAGTAGTAGTAGTAGTAGTAGTAGTAGTAGTAGTAGTTGCTTACATCTTAATTGAATTGGTTACAAATTAGGAAGTTTAGGCCTAGCCCTATAAAATGTCATTTTATATATAGACATTATGAGAAAGCTCATGCTAATGATTATTATTATAATCTTAGTAACTGACGATATAACTTGCCACTCATGCACACACACTTACATACACATATATACACACACCTGACTCGCTGTGGGCTCTTTATAAATAAGTAAAGGAGATAACCAGAGCAGAAGAATTAGGCACAGTGGGGAGGGAAGTTTGACAATCATTTGTGTACCACCCACCATGTGTCACATACTCTGCTTGGGGACTTTACATTCTTAGACTATTTAACCTTCGTTGTATAACATGTAAAGTAAGTGCTATTATTATTCTTGTGTTACTGATGAGGAATTGATGTAAGAGGGCTGAGAGAAGTGAAGTGATATAATCATATCACTCTCCTGATGTTAAAAATTCTACAATGATTACCCTTTCCTGAAAGTATAAAGATCCTAAGTCCTCATCCTGATCTCCAGGCAATATTCTGTCAATCTGCCTAGTTTCTTCTCAGACCCCTTCCCTCTTGCAGTAGACACTCCAGCCATACTTTTTTTCATTTCCTCTAATGTGCCATACTCTTTTCTGCCTCAGGGCCATTGTTCATGTTATCCTCTCTGCCTGGACTGCTCTCCTCTGTGTCCACTTGCATTTGCCAGTTACCTCCTACTCATTCTCCAGGTCTTAGCATAGATGTCACATCTTTAGGTCTCAAGGAAGCTTCCACTGACTTCTTTCTTTACTCTCTAATGTCCCTCAGACTATGTTAAGTCCCTTTGTTGTATCCTTCAGTTGCATTCTGCATCTCATCCCTACTACTCATCACATGGCTTTATATGTAATAGTGTGCTCAGGATCCATTATCCTCATTAGATGAAGCTTCTTGTTCACAGACCATTGTATTCTCTTCTCTATCCCTAGTATTGTGCCTGGCACATGATACTTGTTTCATAAATATTTGTTGAATGAATGTATATTTAAGTTATCTATAATTGGTATATAATAGGTACTCAATAAATATAAATTATAAATATAGTTGTTATTAATATTGTCCAGGGGCAAATATCTAGTTGGGGCAGAACCAAGATTCACACCAAGGTCTGAATCTAAAACCCATTTTTCTTTTTACAGTATGGCTCTGTGTGCAGAAATGAGTTCTAGACCCAGAACTGCCACTGTCTGGCTGTATGACTTGGAGTAAGACACTATATCATTCTGATTCTCAGTTTTCATCTCATCTATAAATTGAAGTAGGGATAGGCAAAGTTTAGATTCCTTTTCATGTAATCTAGAGGAGAACAGAAGCCTACATAGGAGAGGCTCTAAACAGTTAATTAATTGACCAAGAACCCTTAATATCTTTATGCTCTCTAGCCTGGGTAACCCTACTCAGGCTGTGTGGAGTAATGGGTGATGTTAGAGAGTCCTGGGCTTAAATCTTAATGTCCTTTTTGCTAGCTCTGTGGTCTTAGGTAAGTTTATACCCTGACCTCAATTTTCTTCTTTACAGATGGTATAATAATGTCTACATTTTATGCCTTCTTAAGGTAAAAACAATATAATAATATGAAAAGAAATTTTTGAATATAGAATGAAAATTTTCCCACATGATCCTACCCAAACAATTCTTTCTGTGCTTCTGTCATTGACAGCCACCTTATGTGGCAGGAGCCACAGGCAATATTGAGAAGGGAGAGAGAGACAGAAGACTTAAGCAGGCAGTGGTCAGAGGGCAGTCTAGGGTGTGGAGCAAGAGCCCCATGGGACGGGATGGAGCAGAGGATAAAGCCAGCTACTGAGGAAGAAAAAATGAGATGCCAAATCTGAGTAATGGACAATGGCAAGGCGAGACTTGAGAACCAGAAAGTAGAGAGCCAGTGGAGGATAACCGTGTACCCTTGAGGGGCCTTCTTCCAAATTTTTGTGACCTTTTCATTTAGGCAGACTTCACTTAGTATATGTGCTGCCAAAGTGAGCAGCACTCAGATGGTCTTAAAGATCCTTAAAATTGTACCCCTGTTGGTTCCTTTCTTGTTTAGTCACATGCATGTATATTTTGAAATTGCAATCTTAGCATATATACTTTTTGATTGCATAGCATATCTTCAGCATTTTTCATGTCACAAGTTTTCATAATGATTGCTTTTAATGGCTGCCAAACATTCCAGTTTTGCCAATAACCCAGAAAGCACATTCCTATGTATTAATTTTTTGCTTTCTTGAATTATTTCTTTAGAATACATCCTCAGGTGTTGATTACTGAGTTAGAGGGTAGGCAATTGATATATAACAATGAGAAACAGGTTTTATTTTTCTAAGAAATGAGCTTCAGTTCTTCTTTTCTCCTTCCTCTTCTGGAAATGATGAGTGGACCTTATAGAGCCATGTTGTCCAACATAAAAGCCAATAACCACATGTGACTGTTTAAAGTTTGATTAATTAAAATTAAATAAAATTTGAAATGCAGTGTATCAGTTGTACTAGTCACATTTCAAATGCTCACTAATTACAAGTGCCTAGTGGCTGTACTGGAAAGTATAGATACAAAACATTTCCATTATTGTAGAAAATTTAATGGATGGTTCTGCTCTAGAGGTTCTCAAGAGGTTATAGTTAGCATCTGGGGTGGGAGCTAAAACCTGTCCAATGTCTGCAAATGTCCCATAAAGAACAAAATTATATCCATTTGAGAACCAATGAGGTTTTATTTTAGATGAAAGACTCTCCTAACTTTTTAAGGATGGATTCATGTTGCCTCTTCTTAGAGAGAGGCAAGCTTAGAAAGATGGCTTAGGAAGAGCCCTGGCTCAGAGACTAATTATGTACTCCATTTTCATTTTCCTCCCTTCTCCTCCCAATATGTATCCTGGTTTTGGGGAATTGCAGGAACAAAACCATGCAAATGGAGAAGATTAAGGCTCGTTTGAAGGCTGAGTTTGAGGCCCTTGAATCAGAGGAGAGACACCTGAAGGAATACAAGCAGGAGATGGACCTCCTGCTACAGGAGAAGATGGCCCACGTGGAGGAGCTCCGACTGATCCATGCTGACATCAATGTGGTATGTGACTGGCTGCCTGAAGCCTACTTCTGGGCAATTTGAGGAATAAGTAATAGTGAGTGCTGTAGTCTTTCCTTAAGTTGCTGTGGCTAGCTTGGGGAGGTCGGCATCAGGCTGTAGTGGAATTAGAGAATCCAGGACTTCTGAGATCCCACCTTAGCTCTTTTACTGATAGACTGTATATCACTGGATAAATCCCTTTTTCTTTCTGGGCTTCATTTTCCCTTTCTGTACTATGAGAGGGATTAAGTCACCTCTGAGGTCTCTTTCAGCTCTGATGTGCTTATTCTGGGAGTCTGGGAGTTAGAGCTAGCCTTGGTGAAAAGCAGAACAGGTAGCTGCCTATGGGGTCTAGCCTAAAGGTCTCCAAACTTCTAACCAAGCCAAACAAATTATTTCTGCTGGTCTGCAAAAGTGGGACCCCTCATTAGAGTCTCCCTTTTGGAGATTCTTGGAACATGAAGAATGAACTTTCTACTAAAGTGATAAGTTTTCAACTTTTTGGAATTGCTCAAAGTCTGAATAATCATCTGTCTGGGATGTGGTATTGATGATTCTTTCACCAAGAGAAATGTTGGAGGTGTTGGCCTATAAGGTCTTTTCCAACTCTTAGAGCTTATGATAATGAGAAGTCTTTTTTTTTTAATTGCTTTTGAATGAGTTAAATTTCTATTCTTGGGAAAGTCATTTCTATGCCAATACTTATTTCCTAACTTTGCTAGGCCTAGGTTTTTAAAGGAAATATGAATGCAATTTGGACAGTAGGTATTTTGGATTTTCTGTGTCATAAGATCACAGGATTCCCAGGTCTTATGAGGAGCTGGCTTTTCTGCTGCCAGATAACCCAAGGATACAGGGCCAATGAAATTAATAAGATATTAGCCACAAAGAGGCTGAGAATATAGGTCAGTAGATGTCAAACTTGAACATGATTGAGAGTCACCTGGAGGGCCTATTAAAGCAGATTGTTAGATTGCACCCTAGAGTTTCTGATTCAATGTGGCTGGGCTTGTGCCTGAGAATGTGTATTCCTAATGAGTTCCCAGGTGATGCTGATGCTGCTGACATAGTGACCACATTTTGAGAATCACTGATCTAGGGGAAAAGCCTCTAGCTTGGATGGCAGAAGCCCTGAGTTTTTATCTAGGCTCTACCCCTAAGAAATATTTCTCTGAGGAAGTTTTCTCTCTCTGTCTCAATTTCCTGATCTGTAAGATGGTGGTAGGGTCTACTAAATGAGCTCTAAAGGCCTTTCCATCTCCCAGGTGCTATATTTATATAATGCATGCCATTTATTGAGTCTTTACTCTGTGTTAGCCCCTGTACTGAGAGCTTTAGGTAAATATAATCATTGACTCTTCACCAAGATTATATGAGGTAGATACTATTATTATCACCATTATATATATGAAGAAATTGAGGCTTGTCTAGAGTCATATACAATGCATAGCAGATTGAGGACTTGAGCACATATTGGTCTAGCTCTGGAACCTGAGCTATTATCTACTCACCTGTATAGCCTTGTCAAGAATTTTGGTGTCTACCTAACTCTGTGTTCCAGATGGAAAATACCATCAAACAATCTGAGAATGACCTAAACAAGCTGCTAGAGTCTACCCGGCGGCTACATGATGAATATAAGCCACTAAAGGAACATGTAGATGCCCTGCGCATGACTCTGGGCCTGCAGAGGCTCCCTGACCTATGTGAAGAGGAGGAAAAGCTCTCCTTGGAGTAAGCTGCCTGCCCGCATCCCTGCAACATACACCACACACAAACACATGCATATACAGAGCCTGGTCTGAATGTCAGGGTACCCAGTTATAACCCCAAGCCTATCAGTGGCTGACTCTTTGTATGACCTTGGACATGCCTCTATGCTGGGCTGTTACATTAAAAGAAGGATTATTCAACTAGAATTAATAGATAGCTTTTAAAATTCTTTGTGTTATTTTAATAATACAAGACTCTTCGTGTGTGTGTGTGTGTGTGTGTGTGTGTGTGTGTGTTGTGTCTATATTCTTAAGAGGTCACTTCCCAAGTCAATGTCTAGAAGAGATGTCCAGAAACCTTTGAAAACACAGAAGGCTGAGCTTTCATGATCTCCAAGGACTAGCCTCTTCATCTTAAGACCCAGAGTTAAGAACTAGGCTTACCTTACAGAGAGACAAAGTTCAGTTCAGTAGAAGGAAACACACTTCCTTAAATCAGAGCAAGCGGAAGTGGTGAGTTTGTTATTCCTAGAAGTATGTCAGTAGAAGCCTGAGGACACTTAATAGAAATAGTGCAAAAGAACATGGGATTCAGGGTAGGTGAATAACCTCTGGGGACTTTGCTAACCTTGGGATTTATTTCTGGATCTGTTGGAGCCAAAGAACAAGATGATTACCCTTCCCGGCAGACAATGAATCTGATACCAAGGGAGAAGAACCTTGTGTTGGGGAGGGTACAGGAACTTTCTATAGTGAGCCACAGTCCAACTCCTTTGATTCTGTGGCAAAGAGTCCTTAAGAGGGGCAAGGTTCTCCTTGTTTTCAGAATGATCCAGCTAATGTCTCTCATCTCCAAAGTTACTTTGAGAAGCAGAAAGCAGAGTGGCAGACGGAGCCTCAGGAGCCTCCCATCCCTGAGTCCCTGGCCGCTGCAGCCGCTGCCGCCCAACAACTTCAAGTGGCTAGGAAGCAGGACACTCGGCAAACAGCCACCTTCAGGCAGCAGCCCCCACCTATGAAGGTGAGTGAGCTTCATAGGGGCTGTAGAAGAAGCAAGTTATGCTTAAGCAGCTCCATGGAAGGCTGGAGGATATTGGCCTTATTTATTTGAGACCTTTCTAAAACATCCTTTGCCTGGGACACAGAAGGATAATGGTATATGTGCGAGAGTGGATCTGCTGGTTTTGTTGCCTCACATTCTCAGAGGAGTTAGAATGCAGAGAGATTGGCCATGTCTGCTAAAGTGTAATTTTTAAAAAGTTAGAAACATGATTTGCACAAAAATGTAATAAGCATATATCATTAATGAGGGAGCCAGCAGGATTACAAAGTTGGTTCCAAGAGCATTTGAGGAACAGATAATTATGTAGTCAGGAAAAGAAAAGAATGCTGAAATAAGTTTGCAAAGTTAAAAACAGAACTGGTTAATGTCCCACAGGGCAATAAAACTATAACCTTTGTGATTGTCTTTTCTTTATGACAGAAATAGTCTGCATCTCTATCGGACAGAAAACATTCATAGCTTATCAATATAAGTCACAACATCTGGGCCCTGATCAATAGTAAATAGTCAAACAAAGGGACATTCTCCTAGAGCAGGGGCCAGCAAACTAGAGCCCACAGGCCAAGTTTGAACTGCTCCCTGATTTGCAAATAAAGTTTTATTGGCCAACACGCATACCTGTTTATATACTGTCTGTAGATTCTTTCATGTAAAAAAGTTAGTGTTGAGTAGTTACAACTAAAACCATATAACTTGAAAAGTCTAAAATATTTACTATTTTGGCCTTTACAAAAAAATGTACTGATATCCTGTCCTAGAGAATTGATCCTTAAGTGGGCTTATTAAACCATGTTCCAGTATAATGCTAAATGGATATACAATTCTCATTTTGCCGTATTTCCAAGTTTTGGATATTTTCCCTTAATACCCCTTTTTAACCCTTACTTCCTTATATCTTTTACATTACTTATATCTAGCACTGATCTCTCTACTTGGGTCTCACTCACTGATTACTGCTCCTTCCTGTTGAGAAAAAAAACACTATTGCTTTCTGGACCCATGGAGATCAGAAGCACAGACTAGAAAAATCTGACTACTAACTTTCTTTGTCTTGTGTACCCCACCAGGCCTGCTTGTCATGTCATCAGCAAATTCACCGGAATGCACCTATATGCCCTCTGTGCAAAGCTAAGAGTCGGTCCCGGAACCCCAAAAAGCCAAAACGGAAGCAAGATGAATGAAGAGAGGGAGAATACATGGAGCTTTGCTGCTCATAACCCTTCCCTTGGCTGGTGATTGATGTCCTAATGTGAAACAACCCTTCCCCACCTCTACCAAGTCTCCTGTTTAATGTGATAAAAGCACAATCCATTGCTCACTTTGTTCTTATTTCTTTCTGATCTTGGGGTTTAGTTTAGGAAGAGATGTGATTCAGGTGCTAATGAAAGTGTGTCTGATGATCCCTTCTTTCTACCTGCATTTCAACCCCTGCCCTTGTTTGGAGCTAAGGGAAGGGCAGAAGGCCCAGATGTAATTCTCTGTCTCTTGTGCCTGAGGCCTACGACCAAGGTCTGAGGGTTGGGGTAGAGCCATATCTTGTTTCACGTAAAGGCTCCAGTGTGTCCGCTCCCTGTACTTTTGCCTTAGGCTCTGAAGGGACAACAGTCTTCTAGCTGGACTTTCCAGTAGGCTTGGTGCCTATGTCTGCACTAAGGTCATCTCAAATCAAGGCCCAGAGGTAACTTGGAAAAGCCCTCTTTTTTATATTATTTTTGGAGGCCTGGGTGTTATTATAGAGTTCGCCACGCTATACCCATCCTCAGTCTCCCAGATATACAAAAGTTCTCAGGTACCAGGCTGTGTATCTGGAGATCATGAGATCTGCAGGCCTTTCTCTCATAATCCTAAATTTTTCAGATCTGTAGTAGAAGTTCCCCACAGTGAAATCAGGGAGCTGGAGCTATACCTGTTCCGCAAGTCCTGCCTAACTGGCTACCTAAGTCATTGGACTAAGGGCTCTGTTATAGGGGCTGCCATAGGCTGAGAGGCCCCAGACTGACAACTGTGTTGCCTTTTGTTTAAAACCATTAATCTGGCACTTGCTCAATGGTATATCTTAGGGTTCAGAGTGGGTTGAGATTTAAGTGAGTGCCAATTACTTTATACATGCAAGTGGGTGGAACTTCCCATCCATTCATCCCTCCTGTCCTTAGGTCTTCTCTTATGTAAGGCAGCCTCAGCTCACATCAGCTGCTGGCCACCCCTCTTCCTTTGGTATGTGCAAGTGGCCTTTCCTCTCAAAGGAAAAGGCCCAGGGCTCCCTGAGCCCTATAGCTCTACTCCACCAAAGCCAGATCCCTAGTAAAGTTACTCTCAGACTTAAGGGACAGAGATGGGGGTTGGCTGACTGTAAAAGTTTTAGCTCTAGGTCTCAGTCCCTGGCTGGGGAGGGAGAGATATTTTTCCTTCCTTCTTTAACTGCAGGTTTAAGTTGCCACAGTGTCTGTGTGTTTATAATATAAGAGATCCCGCTTCTCTTTGAAAGTAAGAATGTTATGCCTGTATAAATTCTTTTAAATAAACATTTGTTCATTGAAGTAAATGCTGTCTGAGTGCCTATAAGTAACAAGTAATAGAAAAGATGTAATGCCCTTTCCATTTCTGGGTAGCTCTTCTTCATTCTTATTCATGCCCACTTACAAATGAGGAAACCAGGCACACCACTGCACAATAGTTATCATAACTTCCATTTATTCAGTACTTACTCTTTGCCAGGCCTTTATTAAGATGCTCGATATAAATGATTGTATTTGATTTTCAAAAAAACTTTTAAAGATAAGTATTCCTATTGACATTTTTCCAGAAAAGTAAACTGAAGTTCAGAGAAGTTAAATAACTTGTCCATAGTTAAACAAACTTCTAGTAAGAGACATTTCAGTAAACTGGACCCAGATTTGTCTGAGTTCAGAGACCATTTTTTTCTACTTTTTCTGCATGATCATTTTTTAAGCTTTCTTCCTCTTCCTCTTTGGAATGCCTTGATGATAGGAGTAGTTAAAATAACTCTGGACTAGAAATCTGGGACTAGGGGTCTAGTGACTAATGCAGGAATATAAAGGCCTGGTTTCCTGTAGAGAGAGACTAGAGAACAACTGGGAAGGGCTATTCCAGCTTCAAAGCTTTACCTAGAGTGGACTGAAGTTTCCATTAAGACTGTGTTGCAGTTCAACAGCTCACTCTTCCAATTCTGCCTCCTTTTCTTTTCCACAAGTATTGATCCCAAGGCCCCCTAATTAATATCCTGAATATTAAACTGTCCTAATGTTCCCAAGAAACCCAACAACTAAAAAAAATCTGTGCCTCAGTGTCCTCATTTAATAAATGGAGAAAATAATAATACCTATTTATGGGGCTATTGTGAGCAATGCCATAGTAAGCTTTCAATAAGTTTGTGCCTCTGGTATCAGGTAGATTGGCTGACAAGTCAAAAGAAATATTATTCGTCTTACCTGACATTATCATCCAAGATTTTGTTCAGCTACATACCTGCTTTTGAGATGGCCCAGGCTCACTCTGGGCAAAGGGAAGACATTCAGCTGTGTAAGTTGGAGTATACCTTAACCTGTATAGGCCTCTGAAGGTTTCTATAAAGTATAGGAGTAGTATTCATTGCTTTGCATCTGTGGCACAGTGGAGGTCAGATTTGCCAATTAGGTTGCAGCACCACTCGTCAAGTCAATTATTTTGCAGGATCAGGTCTTAATAGCAAGGGGACACTTGTTTCTTGAGCACCTACATCTTCCATCCACTGGATAGAGTGTACTATCTCATTTAGTTTTCCCAGTTCATTTATCTACTGTGAAACAAACCACCCAAAAACTCAGTGCCTTAAAACAATCACCATTTGTTTGCTTGTGATTCTGCAGTTTGGGCAGAATTTGCTTGGAATGACTTATTTCTATTTCATGTGGTTTTCCCTCAGACAACTTGGATGGGGCTGGAGGATCCCAGATGTCTGCACTCATATCTAACACCCCAGCTGGAGTGGCTGAAAAAGCTGTGGAGTGGCTGAGCCCCACACCTCACTTTATGCTATTTTTTCTTCTTCCCTTTCTCCATTTGGCCTCTCTTTCTATGTAGAATAGTCAGACTTTTTTTTTTTAAATGTGGCAGCAGGCTTCCAAGGAAGTAAGAATAAAAGCTGCAAGATTTTCTTTGGCGTAAGTCCAGAAGTCATACAACAATACTGCTGCTGTACTCTATGGTCAAAGCAAGTTACAGAGCCAGCCCAGATTTAAGGAGTAGGGCAAAGAGTCTCCACCTCTTAATGGGAGGAGCTGCATGCATGTTACAGTTGGGAAGAATCGTTGACTATATTTGCAGATAATGAACCATACTTTCCTTGTAAGGAAAGTGTTATGTGTGTCCATTTTTATAGATGGTAAAACTGAGGCTCAAAAGTATAATTGTCCAACAAATAACTAAGAAGGGGAAAGGAAGAGTGAGATCTATATTTGTCTGCTTCTGTAGCCTGTGTTCCTTTAGCCTAAGTGCAGTGCTGTAGGTAATTCCCAGATCTGGTTAAGAGAATAAAGAAGGAAAGAGAAAGTACAAAAATAGAGTGAAAGAAGACAAGCAGGATGGAGAAGATATAAGGAGAGTAAGTGAAGTTATTTGTTTATTGGTAAAATGCTTTACACTTAAAACACTTTCTTCAATGTTCTCATTTGATGCTTACATTAATAACACTGTACTAGTAGTAGATCATACATTATTATCATTCACATTTTACAGACCCAGATCGAGAGATGACTCTCTAAAAGTCACATGGCAAGTTAAGAGAAAAGCCATAACTAGAAGCCAAGCATTCCAATCTGGAAACAACACGCCTGGGTCCCTCTTTACATATTTGACACAGTGAGGATAAACTGTATGCATGTTTTGTGCCAGAGGCAGTTGCTTTTACACTGAGGATAGCTTACTTTACAGGGGGAGGCCAGGCAATTTTAGCAATTATGCTTTTAAAATCCAATCCCGTGGTACTGTTATGCACTCAACTTCTTTGCAATCATCAGCATCTTGCAAGGGGACCTCTAGGAAAGCTGTTAATTCAGGCTGAGTGTCCTTAGGTTAATTATTTAATCTCTTTGGGTCACTCTTTTCTCATATGTGAGGAAGAAATAGTTCTAGTTCTCTCATAGCATTGTTGTGAAGGTTAAATGAGCCAATACATGTAAAGTGCCCAGAACAGCACCTGAAAAGCATTCAGTAAACGGAAACTGAAAAAGAAAATGATATTGATTATGACTGGCTTCTCGAGAGGCCAAAGATGATGATGATGAAGGAAGGAGGAGGAAGAGAAAAGAGGAGGGAGAGAGAGGAAAGGGTACAATAGGAAAGGAAAGGATTGCCCCCTGCAGGACTGCCCATGGAGGGAAAGGTGATAGCTGAGAGTCATAGTTCCTTTCTGCGAACTTGATGAGACTTAGGCTCTGCTGCCATCTGCCACTGAGTGTGTTTAATGATTGTAAAAGACACAAGGTCCTCCTGGGAACTTAAGATCAACACTTGTGGAAAAGAAGAGAAAAAGGCAGAATTGGAAGAGTGAGCTGTTGTTTAGAAGACCATTTCTAAACAAGAATTTCCCATAGGTGGTCTAGGCTCATGGGCACTTTAGTGGCTTCTGTACTGCATAGTATAGGGAAATGACACTGACCCAGGAGCCAGTTGTCTCTGGGTTCAAATCCCAATTCCTTTATTTCTTAACAATGTATTCTGAACAAGTCATCAAACTTCAATTTCCTCATGTGAAAACTAGAGAGAATACTTGCTCTGTGGGGTTTTAGAGAAAAATTTTAAAATGAAGAAGGGAGGATCATAATTCAGTGGCTGCCCATAATTTAGTGGGCACTGTGGTTCTTTCTCATACTTCATCACGTATATGAGGCAAAATAGTGTAGTGACTTAAAGTATGGATTCTAACATTAGAGATGCTGGATTCAACTCTCAGAAATGCCAATTGCTAACTGTGTGATCTTCAGTGGGCTCACTAAATTCTTAAAACCTCATCTATACCATGAAAGTTATAATAGAATTTACTTCATTGGATTGTTATGAGGAATAAATGAGAACATTTATAAAGTTCACATAGGAAACATTACTTAAGGGTTTGATAAACAAAGAAGATACAATCTTCTTAGCAATACCCAGTGTCATCAACTTAAAGATGAGAAAACTGAGACTGATGGAAGTCAAGTGCCTTCATACATGGGTCTTTCTGACTCCACTAAACCACAGAAATGCATAAAATAGTGTACTTGTGTCTGCAATTTATTTTGAGGTGCATCAAAAGTTAGGTGGATTAATGGATGAACAGAAGGAGAGATATATGATAAAATATATCCAGTAGAATGCTAATTGTATAATTTAGGTGGGGGCGTATGGGTGTTATATATAAAATTGGCTTTATATTTAAATTTTTGTATAATAAAATATTGAAGAGATAAAATATCTATCTGATAATGTTATTCCTTTGCCTAAAAGCCTCAGTTTGTTCCCTAGCACTCCCACTTTATAATGTGACCTCTTGTAAAATCAGCATAGCATTTCACCAACCCCAATGGAGTGAGAGTGACAGCTCTGCTCTCCTATTTAGAGTGACCAACTTGTCTTTATTTTCCCAGGACTAGTTTGGTTTTAGAATCGATAGTCCTACATCCTGGGAAATTCCTCAGCAAACTGAGGTGATTGGTCACTCTACTGCACTTTGGGGCCCAGCTGTGCTATGAGTCTCTATTTTTTTTTTCTGGTGGTGCTAAGGGTAGCTGTCATCTATTGTTTCTAATCCATGTCATATCGTATTCAAGGGCTCTGGCAGTTTGATATCTAACCCTGATCCATTCACTCTGCCATGTGGACAGAAGCTGCTCCTTGCTGGTGATGAAGTACATCTGTTACAGAACCTTCCCCGCATTGCTGTGCATACCCAGTATAGTGGCAAATATGTCTACTGCTTTCTTCTCCATACATCACTGCAGTCCTAGCCTTTCAATCTTGAAATCCCATACCCCTGACATTTACAAGGGCACTGAGGCACTGCCCTTGATCTCTGAGTCCTAATGCTAGCCATGACTCCAGACATCCTTCCACATCCTGACCATGTAACTGCTATGCCCACCAGGAAGCATCTGGGTTCCATCCAGAACGTAGAAGTGATGCTTCTACAGCAGGCATGTGGTTAAATTTATCCAAAAAGAAAAAAATAACAGATATTCTCATCTGACAGTAATGTAGGGAGGAGGCAAGAGAATTAAAATGTTAATCAAGCCACATTCAGAGACTGCAATATGCTGATCAGCCCTGCAGCCAGGCCAGAAAGACACCTTCAGAACAAAGAAAGATTTCTTCTGGGATTGCTAATGGCCCATTCTGCACACCTGTGAAGGGGAAACAGGAATCAAGAGTCATTCCCTATGGCTAAAACCATGGGGAACCTATGGATTAAAGTCTGAGAACTGCCAGCAGGCCTTTCGCTCTATTTTTTTAAATTAAGTTTATTGAGGTAACATTGGTTAATATAATTTTCAGATGTACATTATAATTTGACATCTGTACATTCTATTGTGTGTTCACCATCATTTTCACTCTATATATTCTTACTTTTTCATACTACATACTCTTCCCCTTCCTCACTGTATGTCCATATCAAAGGAAATGGAAACTAAAGGATGACATATAAACTTAATTCTCTGAACACTCAGGGTCTCTCTCAGTGCCTTTTCTCTCTCTCTCACTACTCATCTCTATTGTCTCTGTCCCTCTGAGTCATTCTCAGTGCCTTTACTCTGTTCCTCTGTCTCTTTCACTGTCCCTCTCACTCTCTGCCTCTGAGAGGAGACGACAATCTGTGGAGTGTTACCACTTTTGTAATAAATTTTCCCTTTGACTCTTAACTTTGGCGTGTGTTGAATTCTTTCTACATTCTCTGCCAAAGACCCTCTTTTGCTCTGGGTGCAGGGCCTGGACTCTCCCCTCCACCATCAGCTTGGAGAAATTTGTTCTGTCCTGCCTTGCATCAACATCACCTGGGAAAAGTGAAGAGCCAATTTGATGGTCCCCAAAAATAAAATTGTCTGCTTATGTGTTCTCAAGAGAAGCCTACAGTGATGTGCACTCCTTCTGCCTAATGCTACTGTGACAGGGCACTTACTTTCCTTAAAAAATATTGCTTGCCAGGACTTCAGATGGCTCTGCATTTGGCCTGATGCATTCTAATATATTTCCCTCTGCGACAAATGCATTGGGGTGAAGACAGATCTGAAAGAGCAAAAGTATAATAGCTTCTCTTTATTGAGCAAGCATTTGTTATGGTCTAAGAACTGAAACATGTGCTTCACACAATGCTCACATTTAACCCTCACAGCAGTCTGGAAAGTTACATGCTATTTTTTTACAAAATCTGAAGCATAAGGTGGTTAGGTTTTTTGCCTAAGGTTGCAGAGTGCTCCTGGATACAGTCACCATGAACTTAATAACAAACTTGAGTGTTGCCCTAAAGCCACAGCAGAATTGGGCAGTGATGATACATTGGAAAGTATTGTTCAGTGCCCTCTTTATCTCTCTTTCTAGCCTATCTACTGCAACCCAGAAACAGTCAGGGCCTACAAAGAGACAGTTACAGTTCTAACTGGCAGTAAGCTGGCTCTACCTTTATCACCACTGCTGAATCTGTGAGTATAACTGGCTGCTGTTCTCCATTCTAAATCAGTGATGGCATTTACCCCTGCTACTACCCAATCTCATAGTACAACACCAGCAGCTTGCCAGTATTTGCATGAGCAGCACAACCTCAAAAATTTCTATAAGACAAATTGCAATTTATAGATAAATAATGTAAAACCAACATTCACCCCTGAACACCAGAGAAGAAAATCTCCCTACAGAGGGCACCTTTATCACCCCTATCCTGCAAAAAAAAATGTAAAACAGTTACTAAGGAAACAAATCCTATAGCATTCTATTTTCAGCTGCCAATATCTACGAAGACTCACTTTATTTGCCACTGCTGCTGCACCACCTATCCTGGCTAGAGCACATCCCTCATCTTCTAGCCCTGTGTCTAGCTCCAGCTTATTGAGATGGAGAACTAGAAAGCAGAATGGAAGAAATGTGAACTTCCACTAGCACCATAGTCAGCCCCAATTTCTGGTGCAGTAAAAAGTTAGGGGCAAGATGAAAGCTTGTAAAAAGCCATTTTCCATCTCAAGAATATCTAAGAACCCATTAAACCCTTTACCAATAAATTCATGGAAATCCAGGGCTAACCCCTGCCAGGGAATAACATGTATGTGTTGGAGATAAGGGTATTTCATTTTTGTTCTGACCATTTAAGCCAACTGAAGAAATGCACTACTAGACACCCCATACCTCATAAATGTTTCTAACCTGTTTATGCCAAGCCTCTGCAGTATTCCCTACTTGTTACTAATCTACATTTGCTTCAATTTCATCCTTTTGGAGTCCTACAGTCTTAATTCTGACCTTGATTCTACCTCTAGTCCTCCTTGGGTCTTGAGTTTTGGAGTTATTGAGCAATTCTAGGACCTCAGCTCATCCCTTGGTATGCTGCCTTGGTGCTTTGTGCTCTGCTTGTGGCCTCTCTAAATACAACTCTGATCTCAGTCACTAGACTTTCTAGACAAGCTTTCCTTGTTTTATGAAGGGAATATTAATCAGACTTCTACTCTCATTTCCCCTTCCCCTGTCCTGCTTCTCATCATGACAAACACCACCCCAGCCAAACAGTGGTACAGTTCTAGCTGGAAATGCCCAATATCTCTCAACCCTTACCCTCTCCGGCTCTCTGCTTTGGCAGTTAGTGGCAGGGGGATAGAAGCTGATAGATATCCAGGTTGATTTCAGATCTTGCCTTTGGAAAAAATTTCACCCTGTACCCAAGTAAGCAACTCTAGAAATACTCTAAACTCCCTTTTGAATTTCCTCAGGAGCCTTATGCATGATGGGTCATGATCACCACAATCATGGTGGAGGTATTGAGTGAGGTGGGAGAACCTAAGGCTATGCTGGAATGCCACCTGAAGGGATTACTGAAAGATTAATGAAGCTCATAACAGATCTATTTAGTCCATCTTCTAAATATTTATTTAGATATACTCATCTTTCTTTTTCTGATGTTCAAGGTTGGAGGAAGGAGAGACAAAGAAAATCCAGTTTAAGTTTTGCCTGAGAGCCAGAAAATATGATAGGTATTCAACTCTAGAGCTCTTAGCAGCCTCTACTATGTTATCTAATCAGCTTGATCAACCTCAGCATGAAGAAATTCAGCAGCCGTTCCCATTCCACCACAGGAGCAAATCTCAGCAGACCCTAAAGTAGCAGTCCCCAAACATTTTAGCACTAGTACTGGTACTCATATGAGAATCTAATGCCTGATAGTACTGAAACTGGTACTCCTATGAGAATCTAATGCCTGATAATCTGAGGTGGAGCTGAGGCACTGGAGAGCAGCTGCAAATACAGATGAATCTTCATGCACTTGCCCATTGCTCACCTTCTGCTTTGTGGCCTGGTTCCTAACAGGCCACAGACTGGTAATGGTCCACGGCCCAGGTGTTGGAGACCCCTGCCCTAAATCTTCAAAGATAAATTTAATTATTCCTGTGATCCCATTCAAATCCTTTTAATAACTTAATTAAAAAATTAGATCCCATTTCTTATGCAGCTGATCCCTTGTTAGATTTAAGCCTAGGAATTAGACCTGGAAAGATATTTAGAGTAATTTAGTCTAATTGATCCTTGTACTAATGGGAACATTAAACCCAGAAAGGAGAGGAGAGGGAACTGGAACAAGGTCACAAACTATTCCATTACAGAGGCAAAGCTAAAACTGAGGTCTCCTCCTGAGCTCCAGCCTATTAAAGGCTCCTGATGCCACCTTTGTCCTGATTCATTTAAACAGTTAGATGTCCTTTGCCTGGATCCCCTCTTCTCTGGTGTATCCCTAAATGGTCCTTTTCCCAACATAACCAAATGAAGTTCTGGCCATTGTTGCTGCATGCCAGTGAACTGAGATGGGAAGTCTGCCATAAAGGAGCTCAGCCCCCTGGGACAAGCCAACTATGTTTTTGGGAAAACCCAGCCCCATATACCTAGAAAGAATGAAGTTGAACTCTTTCCAGGTTCAGGATGGTCTTTATTGCCTGAGGCTCAGTTCTTAAGAAAATGGATTGGTTCCCTTCAGTTACAGATCAAGCCTGTCGGACGTTCTTCTGTGCCCCATCTCAACTCCCAATTGCCAGATCTGTCCATACCCCAAAGCACTCTGCCTCTGAAATCTTTTGACTCTGTGTTCCTTTTCTGCTCCTCACACCTCTACTATGTTTACCAATCTCCTTTTTTCTCTCAGTTCTTTCTGCTCAACTACTCAGGCCTGGGAACCTCTCCAGGTCCATCTACCCCAACTTGCCTTGCTTCTCCAGCCTAGATCTCACGGTTCATTGCTTCAATACTTCATTTGCCAATACCTTCAGCTCTTCTTGTCCCTATTCTTCTTCCACACTGCCTAGAGAACCTCAAGTCAAGGATAAATGCTGCTGTTGTCCTGGACACCCAAATGTACTGGGACCACCTCCCAGCCTCGTGTAACCTGGCCATGCCTAACATTCATAGACCGTAACTTCATCTAGGCCTTTAGCACGACACAGTTAGCTCCTCATCACTTTTCTTTCATGTTTCCTCAGTAATGAAGAGTGAGAGATGTCAATTAGAAACCACATGAGTTCTCAGAATTGCATGTGTTAAAGCAGCATAGGAAGGGGAGTAGGGAATTTTAAGTTAGGATGATCTGAGTTTGAATCTTGTATCTTCCACTTATTGATATTGTGACTTTGAACAAGTCAATAATCTTTCTTAAGCATCATTCTCCTTTCCTGCAAAGTGTGTGAAATAGTGTTTTGAAGCATCCATACAAAGCTTAGAAGAATACTTAGGAGATAGTAGTTGCTCAATAAATAGTAGCTGTTATTACTTACTGCCCTGGGCTGCACTCTGATTGGCAATACATCTTAATTCCAAGTCTGATTGTTTAGGAGGAAGATTAATTGCTGACTAGTTGTTACTTTTATGGGGACTGGCTCAGGGCTTGTGATGAGCTTGAGCCTGCAGGTGGGCACATGAGGGGCTTAGAGAAGACATGGAAGGGATCTAAGGATGTAAAGAGTGTGGGGTCAAACAGATCTGAAGTCCATGACTTAAAGTAAGCCACTTTACTTTTCTGAGCCTTAATTTACTCAGATGTAAAATGAGGATAATAGTTATTGCTTAATACACCTACCAGGGTTTGGGAACAATCAAATAGTATAATGGGTGATAAAGTGCTTTTGAAAATTATAACAAACAAACTCTGTTTATGTGTGTGTGTGTGTGTGTGTGTGTGTGTGTGTGTGTGTGTGTTCTCTCGCAAAGTCTATTTATGTTCTTGGACCACGACTAAGAATATGGCAGGAGACAGCATTGGGATGACAACATTATGATGTCATTCTCAGCAATAGCTTCTCCAAAAGATTAGCCAGAGTTCAGATAACCTGAATCTTCTTTTTTTATATTCTGACAGAAGTTTAGCGTAAGATTTGAAAACTTTTTCCAATATTAAGACTACTTTATGACCTAAATGTTGAGCTGAGAAGCTGATTATATGATCTCTGCTTTAAGGGCTAAACTAGATGACATTTTGAGGATCCATCTAACCCCCAGGATCTGGTGTTATAATGAACTTAAAATAGAATTATGGTTTCATAACTGCCACTAACTTCCTGTGAGATCTTGTGTGGGTCCCATCTTCTCTCTAGGCTTCAATATTCCTAACTTCAAAATAATAATAGTCATTCAAAATCCATGGTTTCCGAATGTTGGTTCATGGGCTGGATACCTCAGAATCATCTAAGAAAGGAAGAACACTCAATATTTATGAAGTACCCATGTTGATAAGTTGAACCTGTATCTGATCATATTTCTAGATATATTTACCAGATTACAAGAATGCAAGGGACAGAGGAACATATTAAATGACACCACAGGGGTGCAATCAGCAAAATGCAGAATATAAGAAATTTTATAAGATAAATGTGGTTTCCCTAAGAAATAAATGGAAATGAAAAAATAAGAGTAGGAGAATGACTTAGTTTTCAATTTTATGCTTTAACAAATTGCCAAAGTTAGTGTGTTAAAACAACACAAATTTGTCTTATAGATCTGTATTTCAAGGTCCAACACAGTTATCACTGGGCTAAAACCAATGTGTTGGCAGAGCTATTTTTCTTTCTCAACATTCTAGGAGATAATCCATTTCCTAGACCTTCCCAGCTTCTAGAGGATTCCTGCATTTGTTGACTCATAGCTTGTTGTGAGCCATTCTTGCTGAATGCCTTATAGACAGGGTTAAAGTTGCCTGCAAGCTAGAAGTTTGCAAAGCAGTTGAGCTCATTACTGAAGGAGGAAGTTTGGCTTAATGGATAGCTCGTTACTGAAGGAGGAAGATTGGCTTAATAGATAAGCTAATTACTGAAGGAGGAAGTTTGGCTTAATGGAAAGAGTTGAACATTCCTTGTCCCAGGGAATAAGAGATATTCCTTGCCCCAGGAAATAAGAGATGAAAACAGGAACAAGGATGTTTTGAGAGAACTTATGTAAAGGTCAGCAATCATTTGCATATGTGTGGGTGTTGCTTCTCATGCACATCCAAGGATATATATATATATATATATATATATATATATATATATATATATATATATACTGTGCTAAATAAACAACTCGGGACACAGTATTCACTGTTAGCTCTCCCAACTCTATCTTCTGTCTCTCTCACTTTCTTTTTCTCAATCCTCACTCCCCCTCTCAGGAACTGTTCAATCTTAGCTGGCTGGCCCCAGCAATAGCTCCCTTCCTCCATCTTGAAAGCCAACATCTCTCTGATATTCCTCTATAGTCATATTTCTCTTTGACTCTCCTCTCTTGCCTTCCTCTTCCACTTTTCGAGACCCTGTGATTGTACTAGGTCTACCCAAATGATCCAAGATAATCTTCTTATTTTGAGATCAGCTACTTAGCAAATTTAATTCTACTTGCAACCTTAATTTTCCTTTGCCATGTAATATAACATACACACAGTTTTCAGATATTGAAATGTAAAAATCCTTAGGAGGTCATCATTCTGTCTATCACTGAGGATTTATGTTAAAATAAAATTAAGATATAAATCAATCAAATTCAGTCTCTGGATATTGGAATGAATCCCAATTTAAGCAAATTAACTATAAAATATGAGAAAAATCTCGAAAATTTTAGCATTCATCATTTGATGACATTAAGGAATTTTTATCTTTTTAAGCTGTGATAATGATATTGTAGTAATGTTAAGAAAAAGAGTCTTTATTTTTTAGAAATACATATTGAAGTATTTGGGGATGAATTGAGATGTTTGGAATAGTTTATAAAATAATCCAGTGATGAGGTGAGAGCGTAAAGTGGGGTATAGTGCCACATTCAGACAAATGTTAAAAGTAAGATATGGGTATATGAGGATTGATTATACTATTATCTCTATTTATGTATATGCTTACAAACTTTTATTATGAAATTATCTTGGGAAAAATTGGCTTCCAATAGTGTAAACAAAAAAAGGGGTCCATGTACTAAACCTGAAAAGTTCAGGGTGCGGTGAGGGACTGCACAGTATGCCTTACAAATTCAGTGACAAAATAACCACACAGGATAGTCTAAACATAAAAATTCTTAACTAAAGCAGATCATGGTGGGTAGTCACTTCTTAGGCCTTGTAGCTTCCTTGACAAATGTCAATGTTTACATTAAATGAGCTCTGTCTATTGTTTTGGGGTATCTAGGATAGTATAACTTTGAAATATCGGAGAAATTTTATTTTCCAGACCCCTCAAATTTATAACCTCTGGCACTAGAACATAATACCACTACAGTACAAGACCCAAGAACCTCTCATTGTTATCTTGTTGCCTGCATACCATCTCTGTATACTCTAAATGCTCAATATTAATGGTCCTGTACCCAACCAGTATAAAAGAAGTATTTGTTGCTCCATTTTGATTTTTATCCAGTCCTAGAGATTCCCCTGCTTTGCTTTCTCCTAACCTCTTAATCTACCACTGGTGGATTTTATGTAACCCTCCCACGTCTTCTCTTTTGATTTCAACATATAAAATTACTGCAAAACTGCCATTCTCTTGAGCGTTTTTTCAATCCATTAAGATTCTGCTTCCAGGCATGTCCTCAAAATTTTGGTTCAAATAAACTCTTATAAGACCTTTCTATCAGCTTAACATTGTTTCAATGACATTTACTTGGTGTAGTCAATGGTATTCCAAAGAAGCCTATCTGAGACTACCCCATGGACATGAACCTTGTGCTAGGTATCAGCAGGCATCCATTGAACCACATGCACTACCTGCCTTGCATTGGGTGAATTTGGGTGAGTTTTCTCTTGGAATTCTGGACCTCCTTTTTTGCTTATGGTGACAGATCTGATTTTATTTGAGCTCTTCTTAGAAAATCCTCAAGATGATACTAAAGGATAGTAGTTGGAATGGGTGGATGTTTCTTATTTTGGCTTTTCAAGTGGAACTACTAACTGTGAGCTTGAACAAAACCTTTTGCTAAATAAATGAGATTCTGAACTTGTTCACCTCCAAAGATAAGGGGCACCTACTCCTCTCTTCTCAATACTTGGGTATTCTTAGGTGACTAAGAGTCTTGTGGGGGTGCCCTGAGGAATACTTAGGGTGTGAAGTGGCCCCATAGGGAACTTGAAGACATGATAATTAATTCACTTATCTGGGGATGTACACATACAGGCTAGTTACTTAGTGCTCCAAGTCCTCATGATTGTATTAGACAGCTAGGGAGAGAAACTAAGACATGTAAGAAGGTTGAAGAGACTGGAGAGGTGATAGCCTTTTGTAGCTCAATGTATAAGCAGCACATTTCAACCCACCACACAATGTCCCCAGGAATTTGTTCAGACTCTGAAGATCTCCAAATAAAACTAAAATTAATATGAAAAATCATGCCTGTAAGTCTGAGAAGCCCAAAGAATCCCAGCAACTTATTAATATTGCCACAGTCTACATGTACAATTTATATGGAGCCTTACCTTGCAAGTACCTGAAGAAATGGGTAAATTTGACTAAATGTGATATCATCTTGAGATGGCCAAAGTGGTAAATTTTGACACCTCCAAACTGCTTTTTCTGAGAGCTGAGTTTGTAAAAGCTGGCTCTAAAATCAAACTGAATGAATGGGAAGCTTACCTTGATTGGAAGTTAGAAGCTTCTAGGCAGAGCATAGATAAATTTCTTTCTCTCCAGAAAGTTAAAAAGAAAATTTTAGAGATTGTCTCTGAACTAAAGAAGGTGGGTATACACCAACATCCCATTCCTTTCCCCTCTCCACCTGCTCCACTATATGCTTTGCTTTCTGAGCTTCCTTGTCCAGACTTGTCCACCTTCTTCCTCTCCCTTCTCTGTCTTCTACACCTCCTCCACCATCACTCCCTACTGACCTAGGGGAAACTGGGAATAGAAAGCCAGACCTAATTAAACCAGTTATACCAGAAATTATGGCAACTCCCTTTAGGGAAAAGCTGGTGTTAGGCAGAAAGGAACCAGTGATTATATAATTATATATGCTTTTTGGACTAGAACAGAATTAAGGAATCTAAAAGATTTCCCTGACCTTCCCCAGAACCCTGATTGAGTCACAATGGAATCTGATTTAATTGTTAGAACATACATCATGGCTATTCTCACTTATTCCAAATCATACCTACTAGATTCAGAGAGCAAAGCAACAAAGTGGATAAATAAGGTTTTCTGGGGAATTTCAGTAGAGAACTTTATAAAACATAGAGAGACATACCAGGAAACATGCAGGGAATTAGCCCACCAGTTTTACCAAACGATACCTGAAATTTTTCTCTGGAGAATGAACTGGACCAAGATCCAGCAATGGGAGAGAAAGCCTGATGAGCCTGTACTTAATTTCTTTGAGCATTTCAAAAAAGTTTCAAAAAACACTCAGGTATATCTTCAAAAAGTTTTAAGAATCACCAAATGATCCATTATTAAATTTGGCATGTTTGGAAGGATTAGATGAAGAGCTTGTAACTGATTAAATGACATAAATTAATCTGGCCAACCATACGTACTGATAAACTAGCAATTCTGACCAATCAATTAACTAAAACATTTCAAAAGAAATAAAAGGATAAAGCTGGTAAAATTATGAATTTACAGCTCTAGCAATTAAGCAATCAGGCCAAATCTCCCCAAAGGTCTTTTTCTTTTTTTTTTTTTTTAGAAATTTATGGTTTATTCCTGGATTATAAATCTTAATATTTTGTAAATGCTGATTTTCCCTATTTGACCTTAAAAGCATTTATTGTTTCCTTAAATATTCCCTTTAAACTGCAAACTCTTTGAGAATAAGAACTTCATCTTTTGTTCACTCCTGTAAATGTCTAGACCTGTACTTAATACTTGCTGGGATTTTTTTTACATCGAAATATTTTTTTTGTCTTTATTAAAATATAGTAGACAATTAGTTGCTTGTATTTACATTGTACAATTCGATGAGATTTTTATTCACTTATAGTTGGCATACAATAATATACCAGTTTCAGTTGTATAGCATAGTGATTAGAGAGCCACATAACTCACAAAATGATTACCCCACTAAATCTAGTACCTCTTTCCCTCCTCACGTATTTATTACAACATTATTAACCATTTTCCCCATGCTACACTATACATCCAGATCTCCATTCTGCAACTATCCATTTATACCTCTTAATACCATTGCCTTTTTTGATGTCCCCCAACACCCCTCCCATCTACTTTCCCTCTAAATATTCTCTATATCTATGAGTTTATTTCTGCTTTTGTTGTCTTTGTTGTTGTTGTTCATTTTGTTCTTTAGATTTGACATGTATGTAAAATCATGTGATATTTGTCTTTCGATATCTGACCCATTTTGTTCAGTGAAATACCCTCTAGGTCCATAAAGGCAATATCTTTCTTTATCCTCTTCCTTTTAGACTGTGTGTGTCTTTCAACCTCAAGTAAGTCTCTTGGAGGCAGTATATATAGGGGTCTTGTTTTCTTATCCATTCAGCCACTCTATCTTTTGGTTGGAGCACTTAATTATTTTCCATTTGAGGTACTTGTTGATTACTATTACTATTCTTTATTCATGTTTTTGATACATTTTTATTTTCTTAAAGAAGTTCCTCCAACATTTTCTGCAACACTGGCTTGGTGATGATAAATTCCTTTAGCTTTTTTCTTTTTTTCTTTTTTTGTCTGACAAGCTCTTTATCTGTCCTTCAACTCTAAATGATAGCTTTGCTGGATAAAATATTCTTGATTGTAGATCCTGGGTTTTCATAACATTGAACATTTTGTGCCAAGCCTTTCTGTGCTGCATAGCTTCATTTGAGAAATCAACTGCCAGTCTTTAGGTGCTCCCTTGTAGGTAACTAACTACATTTCTCTTGCTGCTTTGAATATTTTCTCTTTGTATTTAACCTTTGTCATTTTAATAATGATGTGTCTTGGTGTGGGCCTCTTTGGGTTAATCTTGTTTGGGCTCTCTGTGCTTCCTGGTCTAGGATGTCTATTTCTTTCACCAGGTTGGGGACGTTTTCAGTGATTATTTCTTCAAATAGCTTTTCATTCATTTCTTATCTCTTGGTTGGAGCACTTAATTCTTTTCCATTTGAGGTACTTGTTGATAAGAATGTAGTTATTATGATTTCTTTAATACTGTTTTTGATACATGTTTTTTCTTCTTGAAGAAGTTCCTCCAACAATTTCCTATAATACTGCCTTGGTGTTGATAATTTCCTTTAGCTTATTTAAGTGTGGGAAGCTCTTTATCTGTCCTTAAACTCTAAATGATAACTTTGCTGGAAAAAGTATTCTTAGTTGTAGATTCTGGGTCCCCATCCTGTTGGATATTTTGTGCCAAGCCCTTCTGTCCTATATGGTTTCTTTTTAGAAATCAGCTGCCAGGCTTAGGGGGGCCCTATTGTAGGTAAAGGCTTTTCTCTTGCTGCGTTGAAGATTCTTTGTATTTAACCTTTGGCATTTTAATATGCCGTGTCTTTGCGTGGGCCTCTTTGGGTTTCTGGTTTTGGAGATTCTCTGAGCTTCCTGGGGTTGTATGTTTATTTCCTTCACGAGGTGAGAGAAGTTTTCCATCATTATTTCTTCAAATATATATTCAATTTTTTGTTCTTTCTCTTTAGATACTCTTATGGCACAGATATTTTTTATCTTTAATAGTGTCCCATAAGCTCTTTAAATTATTATAGTCTTGGCTTCTTTTTTCTTGCCATTCTGATTGAGTGTCCTTGGCTTCCCCATCTTCTGTATTGGTGGTTCGATCCTCTTCTTTATCTACTTTATTGATTCTATATAATATACTTTTCATCTCAGATAATATGTTCTTCATTTATGACTGGTTCCCTTTTATGATTTTCATTTCCATTTTTATGTATTTTTTAATCTTTTTGTTAAAGTTCTTAATGATTTTATGTCCACTTTTCTAATTTCATTGAGCATCTTTATAAGCAATGTTTAGGACTCTGCATCGCTTAGATTGCTTGATTCCATGATTCCTGGATCTCAGTTATGTTCTCTCATGTGGTTTCTGCTTTTTTGTCTTCTCATTTTGGCTGCCTTCATGTGTCTTTTTATTTATTAAGCAAAGCTCATAATTCTCCTGATTTTATTAATGTGGCTTTGTGTAAGAGGTGTCCAGAGAAACAGTTCTGAGAGGGGTTCAGCAGCAGGCTAATTTTAGCCACAACCTGAATCACTCTGGGACCAACTGTTAAGATCCAGCAAGCAACCACAGATGCTATACTTATAGTTGCCTCAAAAAACCACACCAGGCTCGGTTATCAGAAACATGGCGGAGTGAGAGACATCCCCATTTCTCTCCCTGAAACAACAATAAACTGAACATCTAAAACTCAACAAAAACAACCAAATGGCACACCAGCACATGTGAGCATGTGATCTGTGTATAAAAGTTACCGCAGGTCAGAACCTCAGGTGTTGGGCAGTGGATTGGGAGAAACAAATAAGCTGCCTCTCATGGCTGGAGCTCCCTATAGGAGGAGTGGGGAAAAGGGGAAAGTGTGGCGAGTTCCCTGAGCATCCTTGCCCGGGAGAGCTGTTAGCTCCATGAGGCTGATGGGAGTGCTCAGTCATCAGGGCAGAAAGTGGAGAAGTGGGGACAGCAGAGAAGTGGGGACAGCAGAGAAACAACAGTTTATTTTTACAAGCCATGGTCGCAAAACCCAGCCTAAGCAGCAGCCTTTATCCCCCAACCCAGAGAGACCTTCCACCCATAACCTCCAAGACCAAACACCGGGGAGTCCCAAGGTATCTGAGCAAATGTTACCAAAACTGTCGCTAACACTTAAAGAGACGGACACTGAGGGTAGTGAGTGTGATTAAACATTTATTTTTTTAAAAAAAGGCATTATGAAGGCTTTATGTAAAGCAAGAAACCAAAAGGATTAGAAACTACCTACAGGAAACCAAAAGAAAAATGCCTTCTTTGCAATAGGCTAAAAAGAGACCTTTAAGATGATTGGCTAAAGAAGCTGTGGTACATATATACAATGGAATATTACTCAGCCATAAGAAGAGATGAAATACTGTCGTTTGCAACAACATGGATGGACCTTGAAATAATCATACTAAGTGAAATAAGCCAGACAGAAAAGGCTGCAAATCACATGATATCAACTTATATGTGGGATGTAAACCTAAAAGCAACAAATAAATAGAACAAATAGAGACTCATGTCATGGATATCAGAGGGGAGGGGGAGGGGAAGGGGGAGAAAAAAATGTTAAAATATAATAATAATAAATAAAATATTAAAAAATAAATAAAAGAAAAAGAAATAACATAATAAAATTTAAAAGAATAGGAGGAGAAAAATGTAAGTTTATTTTGGTTGAGTTTATAATCTGATGTTAATCAAATCATTGAAATAGTTGTATGTTATCACCATAAAATAAATAAATAAATAGTTTTTTTAAGAAAAAAAAGAGAGAACTTTATATAATAACTCTTCTTTCTGGAAAAAAAGCAAAATATACTTCCATTAATGTCCAAGCAAAGAAACAGTCCATTAAACACTGAGAACAATCAAAGTGACAAGGCAGCTCAGAAAGAAAGAGAAAAATCTCCAGAAAATAAGCTTACAGATATAGAAATATGTGACTTAAATCACAGAATTCAGGAAGAGACTTCTGAAAAAAAACTCAATGAGATCCAAAACAACTCAAATTCATAATTTCAGGAATTGAAGAAAACAATGAGATAAGCAGAATGAGCTCTTTCACAAGTAGATTGAAACCCTCAGTAAGAACTGAGTAGAGTCTATGGCCCTGCCACCCTGAATTCACCTGATGTTGACTGATCATGGAAGCTAAGCAGGATCAGGCCTAGTTAATACTAGGATGGGAGACCACCTTGGAATACCAGATGCTTAAAGGGGGAAAAAAAGAACTGAATAGAAGTTCTGGAGATAAAGAACACACTGCAAGAGATGAAAAATGAAACAGCAAGTTTGGGAAACAGAATCAACCAAAGAAAGAAAAAGATTAATGATATTGAAGACAGATATCTAGAAATAAATCAGAAAATAGAAGAGAGAAACCGGAGAATGAAAAATAATGAAAGAGAAATACAAGAACTAGCTGAAACCATCAGGAGAGAAAACATAAGATAATAGACATTCTCAAAGGGGAGGAAAAGGAACAAGGATTAGAAAATATTTTCAGACAAATAGTTCATAAGAATTTCCAAAACCTAAGGAATGAGCTGGAGCTTGGGATTCAAGAAGTCAAGAACACCCAGTTATCTCAACCCAAAAAGGCCTTTTCCAAGACACATTGTTTTAAAATTATCTAAAATCAATGACAAAGAAAGAAATCTCATGGAAGTCAGGGAAAAGAAAGTAAACTATAAAGGAAAACCCATTTGATTATTGTTGAACTTCTCGGCACAAACCTTACAAGCCAGAGAGGAGTAGAATCCAATATTCAAATGATTGAATGAAAGGAACTACCCACCAAGAATAATACATCCAGCAAAGCTCTCCCTTACATGTGAAGGAGAAATAAAGAACTTTCTGGATACACAAAAACTGAGGGAATTTTCCCCACGAGGCCTGCATTACAGAAAATACTGAAAGGGGTCAGTCCATTTAAAACAAAATGATGAAAAAAATATGTAACTAGGAGTAAGGCAACTAGCAGGCATATAGAAGCAAGAAGAGTGCAATCCTTACTAAGAACAAGGCACTATAAGCTTGAACAATAAGAAGAGATTTGCTATAGCAAGATAGTAATGAATGTTCAGCATACCTAGGGACAAATTGAGATAACAATGACTGAAAAGGGGAGGATTCAAAGATCTAAATTGATAAAGGGGGATGGAGATAAGGCACACACAGAAGAAAATGAGCGACTGTATATATATAACTTTCTTTTACACATTCATAATGGTAATCACACACCAAAGATTCAGAACTGAAGTATATAACATAAAACAAGAAGAACAAGAGAGAAAACCCACAGAAGCAAACCAAAAGAAAAAAGAAAAAAGAAAAAAGAGAAAAGAAAACACAAACACAAGGGCAAGGAAGCAATGGAAACACTGAGCTACCAGAAAACAAAAGATAAAATGGCTATAAAAAGACCTCATGTTTCGATAATCACCCTAAATGTAAATAGACTGAACTCACCAGTAAAAAGGCACAGAGCTGCAGAAGGAATCAGAAAACAAAACCCAACCATATATTGCCTGCAGGAGACACATCTCAGCTCCAAAGACAAATATAGACTCAAAGTGAAAGGATGGAAAATTATATTTCAAGAAAATTGCATTCAGAGAAAAGCAGGAGTAGTGGTGCTAATATCAGATGAAATAGATTTCAAAATAAAAAATGTAAAGAAAGATAATGCAGGACACATTATAATGATAAAGGGAATCATGCACCAAGAAGACATAACAGTTATTAATATCTATACTCCCAATCAGGGAGCCCTGAAATATGTAAAGCAATTACTAACAAAACTAAAGAGAAAGATAGACCAAAACACTATCGTAGTAGGGGACCAAAATGCCCCACTGTCATATATGGACAGATCATTCAAACAGAAAATCAATAACATTTTTGTTTTTGGAGATAGGCTTGTAATGATATGAACTTTCCTCTTATTACTGGTTTTGCCATATCCCAAAAGTTTTGATATGTCATACTATCACTATCATTCATTCCTATGTATCTCTTGATCTTTTTTCATTTCTTCTCTGACCCAGTAATTCTTCAGTAGCATATTGTTTAATCTCCATGTATTCATGGTTCTTTCCACTTTCTTTTCATAGTTGATCTCTAGCTGCAAAGCATTATGATCAGTGAATATGGTAGGTATGATTTCAACCCTCTTATATTTGTTGAGGTATCTCTGTGTCCCAGTATGTGTTCAATCCTTGAGAATGTTCTATGTGTACTAGAGAAGAATGTATAAGCCGGTGCTTGGTGATGAAAGGCTCTGTAAATGTCAATTATGTCCAGTTGGCCTAATGTGTCATTTAAGGATGTTATTTCCTTATGGGTTTTCCGTTTTGATGATCTATCCATATCTGGCAGTGGGGTATTTTGGTCCCCTACTATGATAGTGGTTTGGTCTGTTTCTCCCTTAAGTTCTATTAGTAATCACTTTATATATTTTGGTGCTCCCAAATGGGGAGCATAGATATTAATAAGTGTTATGTATTCTTGGTGCATGATTCCTTTTATCATTATGAAATGTCCCTCACTATCTTTCTTTATCTTTTTTATTTTGAAGCCTATATCTTCCAATATTAGTACCACTACTCCCACTTTTCTCTGAATGTCATTTGCTTAAAATATCATTTTCCATCCTTTCACTTTGAGTCTTTATTTATCTTTGGAGCTGAGATGTGTCTCCTGGAGGCAGCATACAGTTGTTGTTGTTGTTTTTTAATCCATACTACAACTCTGTGTCTTTTTATTGCTAAGTTCAGTCCATTTACATTTAGGGTGATTATTGAAATATGAGGTCTTCTTATAGCTCATTTTATCTTTTGTTTTCTGGTAGCTTGAAGTTTCCTTTGCTTTCTTGTCTTTGTGCTTTTGTTTTCTTTATTTTAGTTGGCTTTTGTGGGTTTTCCCTCTGGCCCTTCTTTTTTTATGTTATATACAGTGGTGCTGAATGTTTGGCATGTGGTTACTATTATAAATAAAGGATAGTTATATATATATACAATCACCCACTTTCTTCTATGTTTGCCTTATCTCCATTCCCCTTTGTGAATTTGGATCTTTCCATCCCCTCTTTTTAATCATTTTTATCTCAATTTGTTCTTATGTATACTGAATGCTCATTACTATCTTGTTATAACAATTCTCTTATTATTATTTAACTGTATAATGCCCTGTTCTTAGTAAGGGTTGCACTCCTCTGATTCTATTTGCCTGATAGTCACTTTACTCCTAATTATGTATTTTTTTTGTCATTTTGTTTTATGTGAACTGACCCCTTTCCATATTTCCTGTAGTGCAAGTCTCATAGTGGAGAATTCCCTCAATTTTTGTATGTCTGAAAAAGTCTTATTTTCTTTTTCATATCTAAAGGAGAGCTTAGTTGGATCATTATTCTAGGCTGGTAGTTCCTTTCACTTAGTAGTTTAAATATTTGATTCCATTCCTTTCTGGCTTGTAAAATTTGTGCTGAGAAGTCCAAGGATAATCTAATGGGTTTACCTTTATTAGTTACCTTTTTTTTTCTCCTTGGCTGCCTTAAGAATTCTGTCTTTGTTGTTCATTTTTGATAATTTTAATACAACATGTCTTGGTGAAGGCCTTTGTGGGTTGAGATAATTGAGTGTTCTGTTGATTGTTGAATTCCAAGCTCCAGCTCATTTCCTAGCTTTGGGATATTCTCGTCAACTATTTGTCTGAAAATGTTTTCTAATCCCTGTTCCTTTTCCTCCACTTTGATAATGCCCATTATCCTTATGTTTCTTCTCCTGATGGTATCAGGTAGTTCTTGAATTTCTCTTTCATTATTTTTCATTCTTCAGTCTCTTTTTTCTTCTTCATGATTTATTCTAGATTTCTATCTTCGATATCACTGATCCTTTCTTCCATTTTGTTGACTCTATTTCCCAAGTTTGCTATTTCATTTTTCAACTCTTGCAGGTGTTCTTCATCTCTAGAAGTTCTATTTGGTTCTTTTTGAGGGTTGCAATATCATTGCCTTGATCATCTAGTTGTTTTTTTTTTTTTCAGTTCTTGAAATTGTGAATTTGAGTTGTTTTGGATCTCACTGTGTTTTTTCAGAAGTACCATCATGAATTCTCTGTCATTTAAGTCACATATTTCTGTGTCTGTAAGCTTATTTTCTGGAGATTATTCTATTTTTTTCTGAGATGTTTTGTCATCTTGGTTGTTCATAGTGTTTAATGGACTATTTCTCCACCTGGGCATTAATGAAAGTGTATTCTACTGTTTCCAGAAGGAATATTTATTACATAAAGGTCTCTCTTTAGCCTGTTGCAAAGAAGGCTAATCTCTATTTTTCTACTACCACTATTTGTAGTAATTTCAGAAGTCTCTCAGAAAGATGGCTCCCACTTTGCCTGCCCTACTATGCTCTGGATACCCTCAAGCAAGTGTTTTTGCATCCCTGAACTTCATTCTTCATCAATTAAATGGATTTAGCCAAACATATGCTCTGCATACACAGGATATTGTGAGGCTCCTCTGACGAAATTTTTGAGAAGCTACTTTTTGGGCTTTTAAGAATTGTCCTACTTTTTTCTCTTACCTCCTTCCTTTGCTGGCCTGTGAGCAGCATAGGTGTCAGCTGTTATGATTTAAGGTTAGGTCCTAACTATAGCATGGTAAGTGGGTTATTAGAACTCTTCAGCTTGTACTATACATCGACAAAGAGATCTATAATCCATTGAGTCAATACTCTCCTAAGCAGTAGCTAAGCACTGGTTCAGGCAATGATACTGGGCCAGCCATTGCTATAAAGTAATTTTTAAAAAACCATGTCTGTAAAGATCACTTTGCAAAGACAGTTTCAACTTGTGCAAAGATTAATTTCTTTTTGTGTGTCTGCATGTGTATATCACATCTGTGAAAGGGGGGCACAATTCGAGGGTAAGTTTCTTACCTAAAGTTCCTTTACCTCCGAATACTTTCCTGTGTATTTCCTTTATATAACCATAATACAACCAATCAAGATTAAGAAACTAACATTAACACATTACTACCATCTAATCCTTAGACCCTATTCAAGTTTACATATAAGTGATACCATGAAGTATTTGTCTTTCTCTGACTTATTTCACATAGCATAATGCCTTCCAGGTTCATCCATGTTGTCACAATGCCAGGATTTCTTTCTTTTTAAATGCTGAATAATATTCTATTATACAGACACACATGCACCACATTTTTTTATAATTGATGTATATATTGTGTAAGTTTCAGGTGTATAATTATATATTGAAATATGATAAAAACTATATAATGTCAGCTAACACCTCTATCACATCACATAATTATTATTTCTTTTTTGTGGTAAGAGCAATTTAGATCTAGTCTCTTAGTAACTTTGAAGTTTATAATACACCATTGTTGACTATAATTACTATGTTGTGTATTAGTTTCTAGGACTTATTTATCTACTAATTCCAACTTTGTATCCTTAAACAACATAGTCCCAATTCCCCCAACCTCATCCCTGGTAATCACTATTCTATTCTCTGGTTTTACAAGTTTGGTTTTATTAGATCCCACATATATGTGATATCATACAGTATTTGTCTTTCTCTGTCTGACCTATCTCACTTGGCACACTGTCTTCAAGGTCCATTCATGTTATTGCAAATGGAATTTTTTTTTCATGGCTGAATAATATTTCTGTGTGTGTGTGTGTGTGTGTGTGTGTGTGTGTGTGTGTGTGCATGTGCATGACAATTTCTTTATCTATTTATCTATTGATAGGCATTTGGTTGTTTCCATATCTTAGTTACTGTGAACAATGCTGCAATAAATATGGGAGTGCAAATGTCTTTTCAAAATCCTATTTTTTACTTCCTTTGGATTTACAACCAGTAGTGGAATTGATTAATTATATACTAGTTTTATTTTTAGTTTTTTTTTTTTGAGGAAACTCCATACTGGTTTCCATAGTGGCTGAACCAGTTTATATTTCCACCAACAATACACAAGTGTTCTCTTATCTCCACATTCTCACCAACACTTGTTATCTTTTGTTTTCTTAATGATAGCCATTCTAACAAGTGTGAGGTGATAGCTCATCTTCGTATGATTTTCATTTTCCTGATGATCAGTGATGTTGAGCATCTTTTCATGTACCTATTAGCCATTTGGATGTTTTCCTTGGAAAAAAAAATATTTATTTAGCTTTCCTGCCTATTTAAATTTTTTGCTGTTGTTGTTATCAAATGTTTTCTCATATACTGTAGGTTGATTTTTCATTTTGTTGATGGTTTCTTTTGCTATGCAGAAGCTTTTTAGTTTGACGTAGTCCCACTTGTTGATTTTTGTTTTCATTGCTTGTGCTTTTAGTGTTATATCAAAAAAATCACTGACAATACCACTGTCAAGGAACTACTTCCCTATGTTTTCTTTAGAAGGTTTATGGTATCAGTTCTTAAATCCATTTTGACTTAATTTTTGTTAGTGATGTAAGATAGGGGTCCAATATAATTTCTCTGTATGTGGTAATCTAGTTTTCTCAATATTATTTTTTGAAGAGACTATCTTTCCACCATTGAGTGTTCTTGGCTCCCTTGTCAAATATTAATTGATTGTATATGCAGGGGTTTATTTCTAGCTTCTCTTTCATTCCCATCGGTCTGCATATCTATTTTTATGCCAGTACCATACTGTTTTACTCACTATAACTTTGTAGTATAGTTTGAAATTAGAAAGTGTGATTCCTCTGGCTTTTTTCTTCTTTATCATGATTCTTTCAGTTATTTATGGTCTTTTTTGAGTTTCGCACAAATTTTAGAATTGTTTTTCTATTTTTTAAAAAAACGTCATTGGAATTTTTGTTTATTAAGTTCTATTTGAAATATAATATTGCATAAGTTTAAGATGCACAATATATTGATTTTATACACTTATACTGCAGTTGTAGTTGTTATAGAATTAGCTAACACCTCTATCACATCACATAATTATCATTTGTTGTAGTGTTGGAAACAATATCTAGTCTTTTTGCAAGATTAATGTTTATAGTACAGTTTTGTTATATATAACCACTGTGCTGTGTATTAGATCTCTAGAACTTAGATCTCTAGAACTTATTCAAGTGTGTATATATATGTATACACACGCATACACACACAGATATATATATATATATATATATATATATATATATATATATATATATATATATATATAAAATCTATCTCACATCTTCTTTATCCATTCATCTGTTAACAGATTCTTGGGTTGTTTTATTATCTTGGTCATTATAAATAATTCTGCAATAATCATTGGAGAGTATTATGTGTCTGTTAACCTGTTTTCATTTCATTTGTATATATACCCAGAAATGAAGTTTGGGGATCATATACTAGTTTTATTTTTAATTTTTGAGGAATTTTCATACTGTTCTCCATACATGTTCTCCATAGTGGCTGGATCAGTTTATATTCCCATCAACAGTGCACAAGAGTTTTCTTATTTCCACATCCCTATCAACACTTGTTATCTCTTGTCTTTTAGATGATAACCATTCTGACAGGTGTGAGATTATAGTTCATCACGGTATAATTTACAGTTCCCTGATGAATAGTGATGTTAAGTACATTTTCATATGTCCATTGGCCACTTGAATGTCTTCTTTGAAAAAAAATTTGTATTTAGTTTCTCTGTTTATTTTTTAATAGAGTTTTGGTTAAGTTGCATGAGTTCTTTATAAATCTTGGATATTAGTCCCTTATCCAAATCATGGACTGCAAAATTTTTCTCCCAATCTATATGTTGTATTCATTTTGTCATTTTTTCTTTTATTGTGAAAAATCTTTTAACTTATTAGTATTTTCTTTTGATTTGTGTGCTTTTAAAGTCATATTCAAAAATTCATTTCCAAGGATAATGTAAAGGAGCTTTTCCCCTATGTCTTCCTCTAGGAGATTTATGGTATTAGGTCTTATGTTTAAGCTTTTAATCCATTTGAATTAATTTTGGTGAGTGGTGTAATATCACAGTTCAATTTTATTTTTCAGCATGTAGTTATCTAGTTTTCCCAAAACCATTTGCTAAAAAGACTATCCTTTCCTTACTGGATGTTCTTGGCTCCATTATCAAATATTAGTTGACTGTATATGTGGGAGTTTAATTCTGGACTCTATTCTGTTTGTTAGTCTATGTGTCTATTTTTATGCCTATGTCATTCTGTTTTAATTACTACATCTTTGTGGTAGAGTTTGATTATGTCATGTAGTTTCCAGTGTATAAGTCCTTCACATGCTTTGTTAGTTTTATTCCTAGGTATTTTATTTTTTTTTGCATTGCAACAGAATCATGTCATCTGCAAAAAGTGAGAATATGACTTATTTGTTTCCTATCTAGATGCCCTTCTCTTGCCTAATTGCTCTAGCTAGGATTTTCAATACTATATTAAATAATAGTGGTGATAGTGACAGCATCATCTTATTCCTGATCTTACAGTGAAGGTTTTTAGCTTTTCACCATTAAGTATGATGTTAGCTGAGGGTTTGTCATATATGGCCTTTATTATGTTTAAATACTTTCTCTCTGTACCCATTTTATTAAGGTATTTAATCATAAATGGATGCTGTATCTTGTCAAATGCTTTTTCTGCATCTATTGATATGATCATATGATTTTCATCCTTTATTTTATGTAGTTTATCATATTGATTGATTTGCATATGTTAATCCATCCCTGTGCCCCTTGGATGAAGCCCACTTGATTATGATTGTAGTGTTAACTCAGAACTTAGCTCCACCACACACTCAGAAGATGGCATAATACCATCTGAGGATGAATTAACCTGGATGGCTTCTGTCACCATCCACCCTTCATTGTGTCAATGCATACATAGGGCAATCCAATATGCAGAAATGCATTGCTGCTGAATTGGCTTATGGCAGGCTGTTGCACGGCTTGGCCAAATGAAGGTGATTTGCTGATGGTTCAGCCAAATGTCCATGTCAAAAGTACAGGTGTTCCTTAGGTAGATGGGAATGCAGCATGCTATTTACATTGAACTATTTGAGGGCCCTAATGTGCTGCCATTTGCTACAGGTTATGGGATTGCATCATTCAGTTGGCCCTGCTGGCCTATTATGGTACTTTCGTGCTTGTCCTGTCCACCCCAGTGGGGAAGACAATCCAGAACACAGCACAGGTTGTTGTCCATTTAGGGGAAATTGAACTGGCCAGGCAGAAACAGGGGGCCTGATAGATCCATGGGACAGAGAGAATGTCAATTGAGCATGTGAAGGTGGAAAGTAAAGATGGCCCAATAAAGCTGACCAGAAGGCAACTATGAACAGACTTGATAAGGGCCAGGGTTCAGCCAAAAAAGATTGATAAACAACCCAATACAGTACCGATAGCCTGTGGGAGCAGCTTAAACTGACATTTCAACCCCTATTCGACAGGCAGCTGTCTGTACATTGGAATGGACCTCAAGTGCAAGACACACTCAACCCTCAGCAATTTGCCTGAATGAATTTCTGTGGGACCAGAACACATCTAAAATACTTAATCAGACAGTCAAAATTAATTTGCCTTTAAGTGGGAAGGACAATGGACCTTCACTGTCCCACCAGTGAGGTGTCTCTATAGCCCCACTATATGACATGGTTTTGTGGCTAAAGATTTGACTGGCTAGGCTAAACCTTCCACCATATAATTTCACCATTATATTAATGATGCTATGTTAATCTCTGACTCTCTTTGAAATTTACAGCAAGCCATACCCTGCCCCTGACTTTTCCCAGCCTCTATAGAAATGTCAAGGGCAACCAAAATACTTCTAGAGGTTACAAAATATATTCATAAATTTGCCAATTATCTAAAGAATGATAATTGTTTACTTCTAACTGCCATTAGAAATTGAGGTTTCTGAGAGATAAGAATTCATATTACGATTGAAAGGGAAATGTATATGTTTAGTAACAGAAGGTATAAATTATAGAGATTTACTTTAAAGAAGATTAAAGGAAAGTAGTTTGTCCTAAAGTTGGTTATTTCTAAATGAATAAGAAAAGGCTAACTGATGGGATAAAGAAAGTTGCAGAAGGCCCATGAAGAGAAATCTTGAAAGAGGAAACTTTATATATGGTTCAGCTAAAAAAGTTGGGAACTAGATTTAAATGTCAAAAGCAAGCTAATACAATGTCAAAGTTGTGTTTTCCCTCTCTGTTAAATGAGACAGTTTCTGGGATGAATGGTCTGCTACTGATATTATGGGGAAAAGGTTTTTGCCTGAAGAAAACAAAGATTATGTGTTTTATCAAAATAATTTTCCATTTTATATTGTTTTAATCAGGTCCTTGGCTACCATGGGGAAATTGAATCTCCACAATAGTAAGAACCAAAGAACAAAGTTTTGTTAATAATTATGCAGAAATGGAGTGTTTCTTGTTCTCTCTACTTTGGATTCTCTCTGGAACCCAAATACTTTTAATGAGTAACTACTCTTACTTTTATGGCAATGTGATTATTTGCATGAGTTTAATAAGAATCTGTTCTTTTTATAAGAGGACATGATTGGAAACTAGTTTTTATTACCAAGCCTTTGACTGGAGTGTCATATTTGAGAGAAATGCAGAGACTTGGATATGATCAAACAACTTTAAAGAATTAAGATTGATGTAGAGAAGCCAATAAAAGCCTTTGAAAATATCAGCCTGGTACCTTGCTCTCAGGGTTCTCAGCAGACTTCTCATGTGAGTAAAGAGTGTCACTTTTTGGCAAGTGCAGGAACCTCAAGATATTTTAGAGATCTCAAGAACAGAGGAACTCATTAGAAAACTATAGGTATTGCACTCTTCTGAGGGCAAGACCTTACCTGGGCTTTTCTGGCCTTGTGAAGCCTTTGAAATTCAATCTGAAGATTTATTGTAAAATTCTAGCAAAGCAGAATTAAAAGTACATGTCTGGTTAATTAATATTCTTGGTGGGCTTATGCAAATAAGCAGGCCAAATTTATTGAAATAATTTACTTCACAAATGAATGAGTCTTAATTTGGCTATTGTTAGTAAAAATAGGGGTAGTTGGAGAGGGAAAAAATACATGTTTCAATAAATATTGAAATGTACCTTTGTAAACATTAGCTTCTTATGCTATTCATTGTCTTTTAGGTTTTATTTTATTTTCTACTTGTAAATTGGATTGGATCCTGAACTACAGTCTCTTCCAAAATCTGTGTATGGCTCTTTGAATGTATTTTTAATTTGTAATTTTTCTCCCATTCTTTAACTAAAAATTATTGAAACTATAACTGCTTTTTCCAAACCATGCAAGCTAAAGATGGACAATTTAAAATAAAATTCGAGGTTGTCACGGCAGTTCATGTTTGAACAATTTCAAACATGAAGAGTTTGAAGAGTATGAAGAGTTTGCCTTGGTGGCTGAGGACATAATCAAGGACATTTCAAGTTGCAGGAGATGCTTCTAGCTTTATATTTAGAAATCATTACTGTTGGCCTTATAAACTCAGAAGCTGGTTTATAATTTGCTCTGATTATTAACCTTTGTTTTTTTCTTGTTTTCGCAGACATTACAATGACTAATATAACCTGCTAAACCTATAGTAACTTCTGGGGAAGTTGAGACTCAAATAAATAGAATCATGCAGAAGGCCACTTTGTATTCATAGTAAACCAAAAACTAATAATATGTTCAATTGAATGTAGAACAGTTTCATTCCTCTAATCCCCAAACATTGCCCCTTTTTAGCATGAAGCAGCCAGAGCAGTCATCACTCTTACTGTGTCAAGATTGAAGAATGATCAAGAGGCCAGAGGGGGCTTTAACAGGAATTATAGCCTCATGTGTTGCAGCATTTGGAGCGAACCCCTTAACCACTTGGTGAGTCCTCCTTGGACTTTTGGGGCTGTTATCTGGTAAGGTGACTGCTTGGCATATGTGTAGTGTTGTTAGCATTAGTATGTAGTTTTTATTTTATTTGTGACATATGAATGCAATATGCGAATGTTCTAACCATCCAGGCACTCCCTGTCCAAAGAAACAATGGGAAGAGTGTGAGGTGGAGGAGCTATGTTGGGGTGGAGTGTAGGCTTAACTCAGAACATAGCCCCTTCACATACTCAGAAGACTGGTAGCTGCCCAGCAAACAGCCAAGGAAGGCAGTACACAAAGTTTTCAGCAGTGTCTACTCCCAAGGACATTTCTGCTGCTCCCATGAAGTTATCTGTCCCTGTAACCAAGCACACATTTTGCTCCCATCTGTCTGAGAAAGCGGCTGCTCCCGCAATGAGATAACCCCTCCCTCTGCTTGTGTGGATAAAAACTCTGCTTGCTCTTGGTCAGCAGCTTTATTTCTGCAGCTTCAACCAGCCGCTGATGAAGCTTCCCTACCTTGTGAGTAATAAACAACATTTTTCACCCCTCTGATCCTCCTGGTGTTCTTTTGGAATATCCCAGCCCAAGTGCAAGTTCTAGGTTTGGGTATCCTGTATTACAATGATATATAATCTTTTTAATATATTGTTTTATTCGATTTGTTAGTATTTTATTTAGTATTTTTGCCTCTGTGTTCATGAGAAATATTGGTCTATAATGTGTGTGTGTGAGTGTGTGTGTGTGTGTGTGTGTGTGTGTGTGTGTGTGATTTTTACCAGGTTTTGGTATTGAGGTAATGTTGGCCTCATAAAATGAGTTAAGAAGTACTGCCTCTTCTTCAATTTTTTGGAAAAGTTTGAGAGGAACAGGTGTTACATTCTCTTTGAATGTTTGGTAGACTTCACTGGTGAAACCATCTGGTCCTGAACTTTTACTTTTTGGGATATTTTAAATGATTGTTTCAATTTCCATACTGTTCATCAGTCTATTTACATCTTCCAGTTCTTCATGGTCCAGTCTAGAAAGGTTGAATATGTCTATGAAGTTGTCCAGTTCTTCTAGGTTACTGAATATGGTGGCATATAATTTTTCATAGTATTCTTTTATAATCCTTTGTATTTTGGTGTTATCTGTCATAGCATCTCTTTCATTTCTGATTTTGTTTATTTGTGTCCTTTTTCTTTTTTCCTTAATGAGTCTAGCTAGGGGTTTGTCAATTTTATTTATTTTCTCAAAGAACCAGCTTTTTGTTGCATTAATTTTTCCACTGTCTTTTTGTTCTCAATTTTATTTATTTATGCTCGATTTTTTTATTATTTCTTACCTTCAGCTGACTTTGGGCTTCATTTGTTATTTTTCTAGTATTTTAAGATGTAATGTAAGAATATATATTTGGGATCTCGCTTTTTCTTGAGATAGGCCTTTAATAATATGAACTTTCCTTTATTACCACTTTTGCTGTGTCTCAAAAGTTTTGATTTGTTATATTTTCATTCTCATTTATTTCTATGTATTTATTGATCTCTCTTTTTTAAATTCCTTCTATGACCCAGTCATAGAAGCATATTATTTAATCTCAATGTATTTGAATATTAGGTTCCACTCCCTCTAACTTATAAAATTTCTGCTTAAAAGTATGATGATAACTTAATGAGTTTCCTATATAGGTTACTGTTTTCCATCACTGTCTTGAAAATTCTCTCTTTGTCAATTTTTTACATTTTAATGTAATGTGTCTTGAAGAAGGCCTTTTTGGGTTGAGATAATTAGGGGTACTGTTTAATTCTTGGATTCAAGGATCCTGTTTTTTTCCACAGATTTGGGAAATTCTTTTTGACTCTTTGTTTGAATATGCTTTCTGTTTCTTCCTCCCTCTCTTCTGCTTCTGGTATATCCATTATTTTTGTTCATTAATTTATTTATTTTAATTACTTTCAAGTATACAGTACATTGGTTAGACATCTATATAGTTCATAAAATGATCCTCCCAATTTCTCCCTCCTGCTCCTGAAACCCCACCTAGCCAATGAATTAATGCTAACTGCATTCTCTATGCCATGCTCCCTACCCTTGTGAACATCCATCAGCTACTAATCTGTACTTCTTTAACACTTCACCCTATACTCCCAAGTCCCCCACCCCTCTGTCCATCACCAAATTATCCACTATATTTGTGAGTCTGTTTTTGATTAGTTTGTTCTTTTTATTCCTTAGATTCCCCATGTAAGTGAAAATATATAGTGTTTATCTTTCTCCTACTTAAATACCATTTAGGTCCATCAAAGCAATATCTTTTTCCATCACATTCCTTTTAGTCTGTGTGTTTCTTTTAACATGAAATGAGCTTTTGTAGGCAGTATATGTAGTGGTCTTGTTTTCTTATTCTTTCAGCCACTCTATCTTTTGGTTGGAGCACTTCATTCTTTTCCATTTAAGGTACTTATTGATAGTAATGTCGTTTTTACCATTCTTTATTTCTGTTTTTGATACATATTATTTTTCTTCTTAAAATGTCCCTTCAACATTTCCTGTAATACTGGCTTGGTGGTGATAAATTCCTTCCACTTATTTTTGTCTGGGAAGTTCTTTATATGTCTGTCCTTCAACTCTAAATGATAGCTTTGCTGGATAAAGTATTCTTTGTTGTAGATCCTGGGTTTTCATCCTGTCAAATATTTTTTGCCAAGTCCTTCTGTCTTGCATAGTTTCTTTTGAGAAATCAGCCTTCAGTCTATGGGTGTTCCATTATAAGTAGGTGTTTTTCTTTTGCTGCTTTTAATAGTCTTTCTTTGTATTTATCTTTTGGCATTTTAATTATGATGTGTTTTGGTGTAGGCCTCTTTGGATCCCTGATTTTTGGAATTATCTGAGTTTTCCGGGGTTTTATGTCCATTTCTTTCACCTGATTAGGAAAGTTTTCCATCGTTATTTCTTCAAATGACTGCTTAACATCTTGATTTCCTTCAGTCATGACAATCAAGTGGATATTTGGACCCTTAATAGTGTCCCACATGCTTCTTAAATTATTTTTATAATATTGACATCTTAATCTCTTGCCATTCTTATTATGTGTCCTTAGCTTTCTCATCCTTTAGACAGAACATTTGATCCTTTTCTTTATTTACTTTGTTTATTCCTTTGTTTATTTCATTTAATATACTTCTCATCTCAGATAATGTATTCATGCTTGTGAACATGTCCCCTTTCAGAGGCGTCTATAGTTGCCTCCATCTCACTCAGCCGCTTGGGACTGGGCAGCTGCTCGTCCTTGCCCCGTCCTACCTTCTGCCATTGCAGGGTGATTTGTTGGATTTCTCCCTAGTTGTATGACTTGTTCATATAGATCCCAGGTAATTTTTTCTTGCTATTGCTCTTTATTTCTATCACTACTTTGATTTAGTCCAGAGAGATGAATAGAGCTTCTATCATCTATGCCATTTTTCCCCTCCCTACCCATTATTCTTATATTGCTTTTTCTGATGGTGTCAGATAGTTCTTATAGAATTCTTTCATTTTTTTCACTCTCAAACCTCTCTCTTCTTTTATCTGTATCATTTCCAGATTTCTGTCTTCAATATCACTAATTCTTTCTTCCATCTTCTTAGCCCTATTCCCTAAGCTTTCTATTTTATTCATCTCTTCTAATGAGTTCGTCATCTCCAGAAGTTCTATTTGGTTCCTTTTTAGAGTTTCAGTCTTCTTGGTAAATTGTTTCTGTTGTTTATTGATTTTGTTTTTAAGTTTTTGAACTGTCTATCAGAATTTTATTGCATCTTGCTGAGCTTTTTTAAAACTGCAATCTTGAATTGTTTGTCATTTAAATTGCATATTTCTATATCTTTAAGCTTATTTTCTGCAGATTTTTAATTTTTTTTCTGGTTGTTCAGGTTTTTAGCTTGGTTGTTTAGGTTTTTGATAGACTATTTCTCTACCTAGGGCTTTATGGCAATGTACTCTGCTTTAAAAAAATATTATTATTTGTAGTGAGTAATCTCTCTTTAGCAGGTTGATAAGAAGAGGTTTTACTTTTGTTTTCCAAAAGAGGTGATGTCTAAGCCTCTTGTACTTCTCAAGCCTCCTGGATCTCTGTTTTGTGGCAAAAAAAGCCCATTATTCCCTGGGGATGTTTGTGTCTTTTTTATGACCAAGTCTCTTCAGTCCCAGGGCTCCACCCCTGTAAGAGAATGTGAAGGGCAATGCAGGTCCAAGTCATTGAAAAGGCCTTGAAATCCAGGTATTTCTGCAATAGACAGATGTATTGCTCTCATGCTTCCTTCTGAATCAGCCTGATTTGGTGGGTGTAGAGTGAATTGGGAGAGGCCAGAGGTGTGCGTGGTTGTTTTCCTCCCCAAAATGTTGGCCCCCAAAATGTTAGCCCTCAGGCTTCAGCTGCCTTGCTATTATTTTGCCACCCCTGTCACGGAGACTGGCTGCAAAGTCTGTTTCATTTGTGATTGCTCAGATAACCCTGGGGCCAGTGCTAACTCTGAGAGAGCTCTGGGATGATGGAAGGAGGTGACCCTGGCTCCGTGACTCATCTTCCTGCCTGGCAATGGTGGTTGCTAAGACACAGCTGTCACCCCTTTGCTCTCAGTCTCTGCCCCCACCCTCTGCCCTGATCACTGGGCTCCACAGCATGAAATATGCTGATCACTCAGGCAGGAATGTTTGGGGGTTTCAAAAAGCCAAAAAAAAACACCATGTAATTCTCCCCTCCCCTCATTCTGCAGGCAGCTCCAGGCTGCTTTCCATAGCACCTGTCATTGTTCCTCCTCTTTCCACCTCCCTTTCCCATGTGATAGGCCCACTTTTCTATGGTCTTGATGAAAGACAGGGCAAATTCCACTGGCTGATGAGAGACTCAAACCCTGCACTGAGAGGGAAGAGGGTTCTTGGCAGGATGTAAGAAAGATCACACACACACAACAAAGGTAGATCAAGAGGAAACTTTATTAGAGAAGGAGTAAAGCAAAGACAAGAGAAAGCAAAGACAAAAGCCTAGACAAAGGAAAAAGCCCCTAATGTTGTGGAAATCAGTTTATATATCATTCTTTAGCTCCTGTGAGTTACAGTTTAAAGGCTCTATTTACCCATTTCCTTTGATATGGATATACAATGAGGAAGGGGAGCTTGAGAAGATAAGAATATGTAGCATGAAATTCCTGCTGACAGTGCCCAGCCTTTGATCCATAGGTTCCCTATGGTTTTAACCATAGGGAACGAATCACTTAAAGACTGTTTTTCCTCTTTTCCCTTCAAGATGTGGGGAAATGGGTTGTTAGCAATGCCAGCATAAATCTTCCTTTGTTCTACAGGTTTCCTCTTGGTCTGGCTACAGCGTATTGCAGTCTCTGAATATAGCTTGATTTAACATTTTACTTCTCTTGCCTTCTCCCTACATTACTCTGATGTGCATATCTCTCAGAAATGCTTATGTTTAGGTTGGGTATTATTTGCTGAATTGTAGGTGTTCAGCTTGTAATCTCAAGGGGAGAGATCAGGGAGATCCTTCACTCAACCATGCATCTGACATCACTCATATTTTTTAATGTAAGTGTTCACAGATGTATGTTTCCCTCTAAACACTGAATCCTATAAGTTTTTTAATCCCATATATTTTGGCATTTTGTGTTTGCATTTTCATTCACTTCAAAGTGTTTTCTATGTTTTCTTTTAATTTCTTTTTTGACTTATTGGTTATTCAAATGTGTTATTTAATTCCTGCATTTTGTGCATTTTTCAAATTCTCTCCTATTACCAATTTCAAATTTCATTACATTGTGTTCAGAGGACATACTTTTATTATTTCAACCCTTTAAATCTGTTGAGGCTTATTCTATAGCCTAGCATATGATCTGTCTTGGAGAATGTTTCATATGCTCTTGAGAAGAATGTATATTCTGCTATTGTGTGGAGTGTTCTACAAGCTTCTGTAGTGAGCATATTGTGACTCAAATGTCACAGATTCTAACTTTTCTTACCAAGATTTATATATTCTTTGAATAAATATTTTTCATTTGCTGTAGGTCCTTATGAAAATTTACATATATTTACTAGTTATGATTGTTTCACTGAGAAACAAGGTCTACAGAGCTCCTTATACTGCCATTCTGAAAGTTCCTCCTATAAGCTGTTTTAGAACAATAATTTTTGTCTGGCTTTTTTTCCCCCTCCATTGCTGTTTCTCTAGCACTTAAAACAGTACTGGGCACAAAAGTAGCCACTCAATAAATATTTGTTGAATGAATGAATAATCTATTTACAGGTAAAAATATATCCAAAGTCCAGAAAGATTAAATAAATTTATATAGATGCACAGAGAAAGAGCTGGAACACTAAATTGTTTACAGTTTTTATTTCAGGATCATGTAACGAGGGTGGGAGTTTCACAGAGTAAACTTACACTTTTCACTTTAAACTTATGTACTTAATTTTTTTTACGATATGCATGTACTCCCTGCCCCCAGTTTTATTGAGAAATTGCTAACATACATCACAATATAAATTTAATATTTACAGCACGAAGGGTTTGATTTACTTATATCATGAAATGATTATCACAATAGGTTTAGTTATATTCAATAAAAATAAAGAAACACATTTCTTCTCATGATTGAGAACTCTTAGAATCTACACTTTTAACAGCTTTCCTAAACCTAACTATAGTCATCACCTGATCATGTCATTACCCTGTTTATATACCTCAATCAGCTCCTCAGGGCTCTCTAGGATACGGTCCTCCCTTATTTCCACACTGATACATGTACTGAACAGTGCCTGGTAGGGCCTGTGGCTGTGTTATGTCATAAAAAGCTGCTTCCAATATGGGTGCCTAACCCAATGACATTATATCTGCTACTCAGAAAGCAATCGGATCATCAGTAATGGGTTGAAAAAGTGTGGGGTAGAGGTAGAGCTGTACTGGTCTCAAATGCCCATAGCACCTTAGTGGCCCTCACAGTGGAGGGTTGCTATGATTCTCAGAAATCAGAAGGCAGCAGGCCCCTACCAGCTTTAATTCATGTCATAGGTGCCATAGGGAGCAATTTGGGAACAGCTGGTTCCAAGTTACACAGCTAGCCATAACTGGCCCTGGACAAACAGATGACTACTGAGCTTTTTGAGCCAAAGTGTTGTGGGGGCCTGAGCATATGAGAACCCCTTTGCACAGAGTTTCCACCCCTGGCACAGCACCCAGATGCCAACACTCTGTTCAAAACTTAGTCACCATTGTATTGGTATTTTTTTACGAAAACTTACAATTTTGTTATCTTTGGAGTACTAGCACATTGAACATGGCTTTTGTACCCTGCTTTTCTTGCCTCCATCCCTCTGGTTCTGGCATCCAGACTAGGAATACTCGCTGCCATCTAGAAAGAATTGGCTCTCCATTCAGGTATCAGAGGAGCATGGTCACACCAGCAGTACAGTCGTGTGTGTGCTTGGCAGTGGCCAAGGCCCTGGCAGCTGCATCTGTAGAACTGTGTCCATGGATAGGGTCCTCCACCTAATCTCTTTCCCAACCATATTTCCTCTACTGGGCACCTGGTGCTCAGTCTGGATAGTCCTAGCCTTAGTGGCAAGGCTAGATCCCACTGCCACAAGTTGTCAGGTTTCTATGACAGCTTTGAGCACACAAAATCTTCTCTGCTCTGCTTCTAGAATGGGACCAGTAGGAAGCACTTTCAGATATGCCACAGGCAACATACATGCCTAGTGGTGTCTTCACCTGTGCAGTATACCCACCACTGAGCAATAGATGTCCAAGTACCTTGGGGGTCCAGGCATTTGAATGCATCAAAACAATACATGTTTTCTAACAAGGTCTTGTTAGAGAACCTGATCAAAACAATTATTTACAAACTAAAACAGTACCCAAAAGTATACTGCAAGGCAACCCTCAAAAATGCACTTTCGTCATCCAAGAAATGGAGTTCCTAGATCAAGTTTAGTTTAGCCAAGACACAAACAATGATTACATACAAGGTTTAGGAATAACCAATGATTCCTGAATTTTGAATGTTTTCTACTGGTCATGCACTCCTAGGTTTTCACATCAAGTTTTCAAGGAAAGGAGGGACTACAGCATTCTAGTAATTGGAAGGCTTGCTCACTTCTGTCCCAGTTTTGGTCTATTTGTGCTACAATCAGTCCCTTCCTTCCTTCCTTCCTTCCTTCCTTCCTTCCTTCCTTCCTTCCTTCCTTCCTTCCTTCCTTCTTTCCTTCCTTTCTTCTTTTCTTATTTTCTTCCTTCCTCCCTCTCTCCTTCCCTCACTCCCTCCCATTCTCTTTTATTAATTTAACAAATATTTACTGAGTACCTACTATATATCAGGCACTATTCTAGACATTGTAGATTAGCAGTAAACAAGAAAGACATAAATTCCCACTTTCATGGAACTTACATTCTACCATGAAGAGATGGACAATCTAATGAATAAAAAAAATAGAGTATGTCAGATGGTGATAAGTGCTTAAAGAACAAAGCAGAAAAGAAGAGAAGTGATACTGAGTTTGGAGAAGGTTCAAATGTCAGATATGGTAGTCAGGGAAAGTCTCATTGAGAAGGTGACATTTTATCAATGATTCAAAGGAGATGGTAGAGTGAGTTTTGTGGCTATCTGGGATAAGAATGTTTCAAAGAAATAGAGAAGCAAATGTAAAGGTCATCAAGCTAATGCGATTCAAAGAAATAGAGAAGCAAATGTAAAGGTCATTAAGCCAATATGATTTACCCAAGGAGCGGGGGAGAGTAGTGAAACGAAAGCAGAGAGATAACTAGAGGCCAGATTATATAAGGTCTGTAGGTCATGTAAAGACTTTAGATTATTCTGAGCCAGATGAAAAACCACTGAAAAGTTTTGAGCAAAGAAATTGCATGATATGACTTAGGTTTTTAAAATTATTCCTCTGACTTCTGCATGGAGAACAGCATGTCAGAGAAACCAATTAAGAGACTATTACAATCATCTAAGCAAGAGAAGTTGGTGCCTTAGACCAAGATGTTAAGGGTTAAAGTCATAAAATCAATGAATATTAAAATATTTTAACCATGAAAAATTTATTTATAATTAAATCTTAATCCCACTATGCATATAACATTAAAACACATATTCTGATTGAGGTGGAGTTAGGGTGCCTAAAGCCAATCTGCTCTTTAACCATTCTTTAACTTATACACTTCTTTAACCCCTCTGTTACCTCCCTTCAAACACCAGGCACCTCATAAGGGTGTTCCATAAGTCCATGGACTCTATGAAATACAATTTGAAAACCACTGCCCAATATCATTAAAGACGATGCCACTGATACTAGGAACATTGGGCTAACTGTAGAGTACAAAGATTGGCAGGGTGCAGGTAGCTTTGTATAAATGCTACTCTGGTGAGAAGGATCAGGGTTTTTCTAGATTGTCTTGTAGGCAGCTAGAGCATGTACAGGGTGTATCTGGTGTATAACATGAGCTCTGATCTACATTTATCTTGTATGAAAACCTCTCATGGTGGTATAGCACAGTAATTGAGAGCATAGATTCGAGCCAGATTAAGAAATCCAAATCTTCTTGGGCAAGTATGAGAATGATAATAAGAACACACACATAATAAGGTAATTGCATGAGTTAATATGTATTGCTTCAATTAGTGTTCAATAGGAAAAGAGGAAATTTAATCAAGGGTTTTTGTTGCACAGGAGATGAAAGAAGACCTGAGAGGTTAAAGATCAAATGGAGATACAACTAAAATGTTAACAACAGCATAAAGCCACCACCATCCCTGATTTAGAAGGACAGAGGAAGAAATCTGGGTTAGCGGAGCCCAGGAGTAAAGTTATCTGAAAAAATCTAGAATTATAATATCCCTGTTTGGCAAAAACTGGAACCATTGAGCATAATGTGTTCCATATACCAAATACAACTAGAAGCCACTGTCAGAGGAACTGGGAAATGTGGTCTCTGGGCTCCACCATTCTTGGCAATCCAGAACAGAATATCTCCTTATAAGAAAAGTGTCTGAGGATAAATAGGCCCAAGACCAACCCACATGTAAAACATTTAGATTAACATCTGACATAAGTGTCATATAAGTTTAGCTATTTTTATAGTACCATGATAATATTTACTGACTACTTCCTATACATCAGTTACTGTACTAAGCACTTTACATGTATTAGCTCAACGATAAATCTATGAGAAGGCTACTATTATTCAGACCATTTTTCAGGTGATAAAATTGTAGCATAGAGTTTAAGTAACTTATCCACAGTTACACAATTAGAAAGTGGCTAAAGCAGGATTCAAAACAAGGTATGTCTGGCTTCAAAGCTCAAGTTCTTTTTATACCCTGAACAGAAGAGATCTACTTCACTGACTTCCATCCAGCTCAGGTGAATCAGTGCAATATGAAGGTCCAGCATGGATGTGAATGTGTGTAAGCTACTTGGGGGAGTATCTTGGCAGAACTGGTGGCAAATATGTGACAAGAAGAGAGCAACACTTGACTCCTTATATTACTTGAGGTAGAATAAACTATGCTGTAGTAACAAACAAACCCTGAAATCTTGCTGGTTTAACACAATATAAGTTTGATACAAGCCAAGCAGCCCTCTTCCACCCTGTAGTTCTGTCACTGGAACATGGAGAGTCCCTAGTCAATACAGCAGAACAAGTAAGAGATAAGGTAATCTCATTGGCTTAATTATGTCTTCCTGCAAGTGACACACATCCCTTTGTTCACATCTCATTGGCCAGAGCTAGTCATATGATCCCAGTCCAACTAAAGAGATGCTGGGAAATGCATTACATGTATATTTGGGGAACGCTATTTCTGCCACTTCATATAGGTTGAATGGTCTGCTCTTGAGATGTATGTTTATCAATGTGAGCTTTCTAGCATAGGGTGTCTCAGTCATTCCTTTACAAGGTGGAGTTCCTCCAAAGATCATAGGGCTAGGCTTCCAGTCAAGTTGGAGGGGTAGGCAAACTCTGCGTTTGCCTCCTCTTACGAAATGGGCTGACCATACACCCACATGTGGCAGTTGAGAATCAGGAGAAATATCTCAGGTTTGGAGGCCTCCTGAGGAGCAAAGGGTCTCAGTTTCACGCCAGGCTCCTCAACCCAGGGTTTCAATGCTGGGAAGAAGAATCCCCACAACTTCTAGTTGTGAAAACCAGTGAAGTTTGTAGCTGAGTGAGCCAGTGGAATCAAATACCCTCATCTAAGGGGCCCACAAGCAGACTTCCTCCCTGACAAACTCACTAGCTCTGTGCTCCAGAACTGGGATAGCAGCTCAAAAGGCACCAGGGACATATGGGGAAGAACTGAGATATGTGGCTTTAAGTGAGGGCTAGAGGGGTAGCTCCCTCACAGACAGAAGTACCAGGAGAGGGCAATGTTCTTTTATTGACCTCATCCCCAACTGGCACGCAGGCCCATGGGGGACAATATATCTGAGTCTTCATGAACCTGGCTAACACTGGTCACTCCAACCTGATCATTCCCTGATACCCTGCCCCTCCCAAATTATGGTCTCACCCAAGCCACTACCAGTGGATTTTCTATACAAATGACCTTTTTTGGCTCATGCTGTGAACTATCCTAAAATCCCTCACAAGTTCACAAAACCTAAACAAGCAGCATTCAACCTACATGTGTCTTGTACTTCTTATTGAGCAGCTTTGAGCCCAACACTAGTGGCAGAGGTCTTGATTTATGACTCTCAAGACACATCCAAGTCCAGAGTAGGTATTGACCATCTGTGATTAATTGGTGGCTCATGCCAGGTGGCCCTGGGCAGGATACAAGCTGCAGCTGAACTTGGCCTGCAGCTGGGCCCCTCCAAGGAGGCCTCAGCTTGCACACCCAGGGGCCAGTATTGGCCTGAGCTAGAGCACCACCCAGGGCCACATCCAAAGACAACATACCCAAAGAACAAACTGGGCAGGAACCAGAGTCTTGCTAAAATGAATCCTGCTTCATAGAGTCAGTGCTGTACAACAGCTCCTCCACTGTAGTCTCCAGTCAGTCCTCAACCAATCAGCCCGGGGGTCAATCCCTCCCATTGATATGCAAAGAGCAACCAAGGCTCAACTACAACAAGAGGGCTCACACGACCTATAAAGGGACACAACTGTAGCATCTGGCTCAGGTGACCAGGGAGCCTGAGCCACTGGGCCTCAGAGGACACCTGCTACATATGGCCACTTTACTAAGACTGGAGTTATAGCAGCTCTACCTAATACATAGAAACAAACACAGGGAGGCAACCAAATGGGAAGACAAAGAAACATGTCCCAAATGAGAGAACAAAACAAAGCTCCAGAAAAAGAACTAAATAAAATGGAGACAAGCAATCTACCAGATATAGAATTCAAAACACTGGTTATAAGGATGCTCAATGAAATTAGGGAAAGAGTAGATGAACTCAGTGAGAACATTAACAGATAGAAAATATAAAAAAGAAACAATCAGAAATAAAAAATACAATAACTGAAGTGAATAATACCTTAGGAGTAATCAATAGTAGATTATATGAAGCAGAGGACTGAATCAGCAATTTAGAAGATAAAGTAGCAGAAAATGCCCAATCAGAACAGCAATAAAGAAAAAGAATCTAAAAAATGAGGCTAGTTAAGGGACCTCTTGGGCAACATCAAGCATAACAACATTCTCATTATAGGAGTATCAGAAGAGAGAACAAGGAACTGAAACATATTTAAAGATATAATGATAGAAAACTTTCCTAACTTGGTGAAGAAAATAGACATACAGCCTCAGGAAGCATAAAGTTGCGATCAAGATTACTCTACCCAGCAAAGATAACATTTAGAATTGGACAGATAAAGAATTTTCCTGACAAGAAAAAGCTAAGAGACTTCATCATCACCAAGCCAGTATTACAGGAAATGTTGGAGGACCTTCTCTAAGAAGAAGAGTAATAAAATGGAGATAATATCTACATATCTATTAACTTTTACTTTAATTGTAAAAATATTAAATGTTTCAATCGAAAGATAGTGTGGTTGAATGCATAAGAAAACAAGACGTATGCTCCTTACAAGAAACTAATTTTAGATCAAAAGATACCCACAGACTGAAAGTAAAAGATGAAAAAAGATATTTCATGAAAATAAAAATAAACAAAAAAGCTGGAACAACAATACTTATACTAGACAAAATAGACTTTAAAACAAAGTGTATAAGAAGAGACAAAGTGTATAAGAAGAGACAAAAAAGAACCAGTAATCCCACTTATTTATTTATTTATTTATTTATTTATTTATTTATTTATTTAGCTCATTTTTATTGAAATGCAATAGACAACTAATTGTTTGTATTTACTTTGTACAATCCAATGAGTTGTTTCAATTATAGTTGGCATACAATAATATACCAGTTTCAGTTGTAAAGCATAGTGATTAGAGATCCACATAACTCACAAAGTGATCATCCCACTAAATCTAGTAACCCTCTCCCCACTTACATATTTACTACAACATTATTAACCATCTTCCTCATGCTACACTCTACATCACCATGTCAATTCTGCAACTGTCCATTTGTACCCCTTAATCCCCTTGCCTGCTTTTGTTATCTCCCAAGCCACCTCCCATCTAGTATCCCTCTAAAATTTCTCTGTATCTATGAATTTATTTCTGCTTTTGCTGATATTGTTGTTGATTTTGTTCTTTAGATTCCATAAGTACATGAAGTTATGTGATATTTGCCTTTCTCTATCCAACCCATTTCATTCAGCACAATATCCTCTAGGTCCATCAAGGCAATATCTTTTTCCATCCCCTTCCTTTTAATCTCTGTATGTGTCTTTTAATCCAAAGTGAATTTTTTGTAGGCAGGATATGTAGGGGTCCTATTTTCTTATCCATTCAGACACTCTATCTTGTTGAAGTACATAATTCTTTTCCTTTTGAGATACTTGTTGATAGGAATGTAGTTATTACCATTCTTTACTCCTGATTTTGATACATGTTCTTTCTTCTTTAAGTCCCTCCAAAATTTTCTGTAATACTGGGTTCATGGTGATGAAGTCCTTAAGTTTATTTTTGTCTGGGAAACTCTTTATCTGTCCTTCAACTCTAAATGATAGCTTTGCTGGATAAAATATTCTTGATTGTAGATCCTGGGTTTTCATAACATTGAACATTTTGTGCCAAGCCTTTCTGTGCTGCATAGCTTCATTTGAGAAATCAACTGCCAGTCTTTAGGTGCTCCCTTGTAGGTAACTAACTGCATTTCTCTTGCTGCTTTGAATATTTTCTCTTTGTATTTAAACTTTGTCATTTTAATGACGATGTGTCTTAGTGTGGGCTTCTTTCAGTTCTTAGTTTTTAGGACTCTCTGAGCTTACTTGAATTATACATCTATTTCCTTCAGCAGGTTAGAAAAAATTTCCATCATTATTTTTTTTCAAATATACATTCAATTTATTGTTCTCCCTCTTCAAGTACCCATATAACATGGATATCTTTACATTTAAATGTGTCCCATAGGCTCCTTAAATTATAGTCTTAGCTTCTTTTTTCTTACCATTCTGATTTAGTGTCATTGGCTTCATCATCCTTTGTATCAGTGATTCAATCCCCTTCTTTATTCACTATGTTGATTCCATCTAATATACTCTTCATCTCAGATAATGTGTTCTCCATTTATGACTGATTCCCTTTAATAATTTCCATTTCCATTTTTGTGTTTGTTTTTATCTCTGATAAAATTCTCAATGAATTCATGTACACTTCCCTTAATTTCATTGAATATCTTTATAATCAGTATTTTGAACTCTTCATCTGTTAGATTTCTTGACTCCATTATTTCTGGATCTCAATTATGTTCTCTCATGTGGTTTCTGCTTCTTTGTCTTCCCATTTTGGCCATTTTTTGTGTGTTTCTATGTACTAATCAAAGCTCTTAAGTCTCCCGGTCTTATTAGTGCAGCTTTGTGAAATAGGTATCCAGTTGCACAGTCGTTAGAGGGGTTCAGCTGCAGGCCAAATTTATCCCCAGCCTGTGCCTCTCTGGGACCACCTATTGTTAAGATTCAGCAAGCAATTTACAGATGTTGTGCTTATAGCTGCTTCAAAATACCAAGAACCAAGAACCAAGGCCAGCTGTCACCAGTGTGAGTCTAGATGCTGTTCAGCAAGGGGCACCTAACTAAGTGAGGTCATACCTGGATATGGCTTGGGTGGAGTTGCAAATTGGGGGAGGCAGAGTTTCAGGGAATCCTCTGGGCAGGGTAACCTCTGTTATCAGTTTGATGACGTCTCCCCTGTAACTACACACACTTGGAGCAGGGACAGCTTAACAGAGGAATAGTGGATACTGCTAGCACTTCTGTATAGAGTGAGTTTTGCCTCAGCCCTCACTCTGACAACTCAGTGTCCCCTGTAAGTCTTGGGTGACCCCTGTGCAGCCAAACCAGCACTGATGCTCAGAGCAAGCAGGTCTGTCACGATGAAAGTCTGCTTGCCGCCAGGACCCCTTTAAGAGGTGTTTGCAGCTGCCAGCTTTCACTGCTGCTGCCACAGCCTTTGTCCCACTCAGCCGCTTGGGTCCAGGCAGCCTCACATCCTTGCCCCATCCTACCTTCTACTATTGCAGGGTGATTTCTTAGTTCTCTCCCTAGTTATATGGCTTATTCATTTAGATCCCAGGTGATTATCCTTGTTGTTTGCTCCTTGTTTCTGTCACAACTTTGATTTGGTCACCAGAGGGATGAACAGAGCCTCTATTATCTACATCATTTTTTCTCCTTGTAATCCCACTTTTGGGTATTTATCTGAAGAAACCCAAAACACTGTTTTAAAGAGACATGGGCATCTATACGTTCATTAAAGAATTATTTACAATAGCCAAGATATGGAGGCAATCTGGGTGTCCATCATTGGTAAGTGGATAAAGAAGATGTGGTACATATATAAAATGGAATATTACTTAGCCATAAAAATAATAAAATTTTACCATCTGCAACAACATGGTTGGACCTAGAATGTATTGTGCTGAGTGGATTAAGTCAGGCAAAGAAAGGCAAATGCTATAAAATTTCACTTACATGTGGAACCTAAAGAACAAAATAAACAAAACAGAAAGAAATTCATAGATACAGAGTACATTTTGATGGTTGCCATATGGGAAAAGTGTTGGGGAACATGTGAAAAATGGGAAGGAATTAAGAAATACAAATTAATAGTTACAAAATAGTTATGAGGATATAAAATATAGCATAGGGAATATAGTCAATAATATTGTAATAACTATGTATGGTGTCAGATAGCTACTAGATTTATCTGGGTGATCACTTCATAAGTTATATAAATGTCCAATAACTATGATATATGCCTGAAACTAGTATAGTACTGCATATCAACTGTAATTAAAAAAATAAAAAAAATATATATATATTTTAAAAAGATCATAGAGCAGTTGGTACTTCTAATGGTTAATTTTATATGTCAACTTGACTGGGCTAAGGGATATCCAGATAGGTCATAAAACTTTATTTCCGTATATATCTGTAAGAGTATTTACAGAAGAGATTAGCATTTGAATCATAGGCTGAGTAAGAAAATCCACTCTCATCAATGTGCATAGGGCTGATTATAACAAAAAGACTGGAAGGGTGAATTCTGTCTGTCTGTCTATCTGTCTGTCTGTCTGTCTATTTATCCACATTTTCTTTCTTTCTTTCTTTCTTTCTTTCTTTCTTTCTTTCTTTCTTTCTTTCTTTCTTCCTTTCTTTTTCTTTCCTTCCTTCTTTCTGAAATGAGATGTCTGTCTTCTCCTGTCCTTAGAAACCAGCACTTCTGGTTCTTGGGCTTTTAACTCTGGTATTTACACCAGTGGTTCCCCTATTTCTTAAGCCTTTAGACTCAGCCTGAATTATGCCACTGGCTTTTCAGCTTTCAGACAGCATATCATTACATATCTCATCTTCCATTATTGTATAAACCAATTTCCACAATAAATCTTCTCTTATATATATATACATATATCCTAATGATTCTGTTTCTCTAGAGAACCCTAACTCATACAATACTGAGTGATGAAAAATATGACCTATAATATTCTTTGAGGGAGGAATTTTCAAATCCCAAGTGAGACATAGAGAGATTGTTGCTCTGGTGTATCTGCTGGTAAATGACACAGCCTCAAAGTCCACCAAAAGATCAAACCCATGGAGCGGATCATGAGAACCACTGATGTATAACCAAGTTGGAGAAAAGTTGTGTATAAACTATGCACTTACTATTCACAGTTGGTGTCTGAAGTGAGGGGCAATCTCATGGGACTGAGCCTTTAACATGTGGGGTTTGCACAATCTCTAGTTAGTGTCAGAATCAAATTGAATTGTAGGACACATAGCTGGGGTAGAAGAAAATTGCTTGGGGTGGGAAAAATATACCTGTTATCAGGATTGTTGTGAGTGTGATACATGTGTGAGTAAAGGAGAAACATAGGAGTAGTGTTTCTTCCCAACTCAGAAAGTAACTGAAGAAAGGGCATTCCATACTGGGAGGAACAAATATGTTTCAGGCACCCACATGTAACAGGGACCCATACCCTAAGATTCTACCTTTGGGAATAGCATAGCCTTGGGAGAGATATTATGAAGACTGACCTTCATTCCAGAGCTCTACCTACACCAGAAATATCCATGTCCTAGACACTGCAACGTGGCTAAATCTGAAAAGCTCATGTAGGCTGGGATGGTAGGTGCCTCGGTAGTAACTAGCATGGACCAGAGGGATCTCTTCTGTGCTCTGACATTGTATTACACTGAAACCTTGTGCAATTATGGAAGAGAGGGAGTGGTAACAAGGAAAAGCACCCAAATGATTGAATTTATCAATAGCTTTGTGGGATGGAGCTTAAGAATTGGATTTAAATTGATTGAAAGAAAATATTAAATATGGGGTTTGCCCAAATGAATTGGTGAACTAATATTCACATAAACTTGGGGACCTTAGTTTTAAATGATATAACAAGTTAAGTTGTGAAAATAGAAGACCTACATGTGCTCTGTGTATTGTTGACATCTTGGTTGGCATTCATCCATTTACTTATTTAATAAATATTTACTAAGCATCTACTTATGTGGTAGGCCCTGTTCTAGGAGCTGAGGATAGAGCAGTGAATGAAAGAAAAAGAAATATCTTTCCTCATGGATCTTACAGTCCACAGACCATAAACAACTAAGTAAAATATATAGCATGGCAGATGGTGATACATGCCATGGAGAAAAAGAAATGAATCAGCAAATGAGAGGGGGAGTGTAGAGAGATACTATTCTAAACAGGATAATAAGGGAAAGTCACTCTGATGAGGCAGCATTTGGACAGACCTAAAGTAAATGAGGGAAGACCCACACATACATCTTGGAGAAATAACATTTTTGACAGAGAGTACAGGTGTGAAGCCTTGAGATGAGAGCATGTATGTTTGGCTGTTTGAAAAATGATAAGGGAGTGTGGAGGTGTGACTTGAGTGGAGTGAGCTTCCTAAGAAATGTTGTAGAAGATGGGTTTGGAGAGGTGAGAGTGTGGGGAAAGTTACATAGACCATTGTAAAGATTGGCATTTACTCTAAATAAGATGAGAACCAGTGGAGTATTATGAACAAGGAGTTGTATAATCTGATTTATTTCAATAGGGTCTCTCTAGATGCATAGACTATGAGGGGGGATGGAATTAGGGAGTCGTCCAGCTAAGATATTATGTGGGCTTAAACTCCAGTTTAATATAGCAATGAAGGTAGAAAAGTGGTTAGATTCTAGATTATTTTAATAAGTTTTTAAATAGTTATTATCACATAATTTAAAAAATATCAGCCCAGAAGTAGTGGCTTGGTGCAGGCCATATCAACAGCAAGGCTGGTACCCAAGTGGTTCCCTTTGGCTACTGACCCAACCCGGGGAGACCAAAACTGAAAAGTCCAGAGCCGAGGCTGAGATGACCCATCAAGTAACCTGGAACCTACTATTTCTCTTTGGAAATATCTTCCTATTTTTTTTTTCTTATGAGTATGGCAAATTACGCTTCTAGTCAATCTTGAGGAGTAGATAAACTCTGTGCTTGCCTCCTCTCAGAACCACATCAGATTTAAAACTAAACTACAGAATAGCCATCATTGGGAGCTTAAAATCTGGCCAAACAGAAGTATTATGGTTAAGGACAAACAGAAGAGGCTACCTCAGTACTGATTTAAAAAGTAAGAAGGCTGATCTCGGAAGCTAAGCAGGGTTGGGCCTGGTTCATATTTGGATGGGAGACCACCTAGAAAGACCAGGTGCTGTAGGCGTAAAAAATAAAAAAAAAAATAAGGGATTGTAAGCTGGCAAGGTCTTTGCGATCTGTGAGGTCAACCAAGTGTTGCCTCGCCTAAAAAATTTAAAAATAAAAATAAATAAATAAAGAAACAATAAAAAGTAAGAGAGTTTTTGGAGAAACACGGCAGAGGGAGAGATGTCCTCAGATTTCTCCCCTTAAAACAACAATAAGCTGAACATCTAAATCTCAACAAAAAACACCCAAACCTATACACTAGCATGTCTGAATGTGGGATCTGCACATAAGACCTACCACAGGCTAAAGAGAGACCTTTATATAATAAATATTATTTCTGGAAACAGTAGAATTCACTTCCATTAATGCCCAGGCAGAGAAATAGTCCATTAAACACTATGAACAACCAAGGTGATAAGGCAGCTCAGAAAAAAAGAGAAAAATCTCCAGATAATAAGCTCATAGACATAGAAATATGTGACTTAAGTGACAGAGAATTCAGGAGGGTATTTCTGAAAAAACTCAGTGAGATCCGAAACAAATCATATAAAAAATTTCAGGAACTGAAAAAAAAAATAGATGAACAGAATGAGTCTTTAGCAAAAAGATTGAAACCATAAAAAAGGACAGAATAGAACTTCTGAAGATTAAAAACACACTGCAAGAGATGAAAAATAAAATAACAAGCTTGGAAAGTAGAGTTGACCAAATGGAGTCAAGGATCAAGTGATATTGAAGACAGAAATCTAGAAATAAATCCGAAGGAAGAAGAGAGACACCAAAAAAGGAAAAAATAATGGAAGAGAAATACAAGAACTAGCTGATACTATCAGGAAAGAAAACATAAGAATAATGGGCATTATCGAAGGCAAGGAAAAGGAGCAGAAATTAGAAAATATTTTCAGACTAATAGTTTATGAGAATTTTTTAAATCTAAGGAATGAGCTGGAGCTTGGAATTCAAGAAGCTAATAGAACACCCAATTCTCTCAACCCAAAAAGGCCTTCTCCAAAACACATTGTATTAAAATCATAAAATCAATGAGAAAGAAAGGATTCTCAAGGCAGCCAGGGAAAAGAAGATGGTAAACTATACAGAGAAACCCATTAGATTATTGTTGGACACCTCAGCGCAAACCTCACAGGCCAAAAAGGAATGCAATCAAATATTCATACTTTTAAGTGAAAGGAATACCAGCCAAGAATAATGTACTTAGCAAAGTTCTCCTTTAGATATGAAAGAGAAATAAAGACCTTTCCAGACAAAAAATTGAGGGAATTCTCCACCATGAGGCCTGCATTATAGGAACTACTGAAAAGGGTCAGCTCCCTAAAACAAAATGACAAAAAAATTCATAATTAGGAGTAAGGTGAATATCAGGCTGATAGAAGCAGAGGAGTACAACCCTTAATAAGAACAGGGCATTATAAGCTTAAACAATAAGAAGAGATTTGCTATATCAAGATAGTAATGAAGTTTCACTGTATATAGCGTCAAACGGAGATAACAATGACTGAAAAGGGGAGGATTCAAAGATCCAAGTTCACAAAGGAGAATGGAGAAAAAGCATGTGCAGAAGAAAATGGATGACTGTGTATACACACACACACACACACACAATATAATAGACAATTAGGTGCTCCTATTTACATTGTACAATTCAATGAGTTCGTGTCAATTATAGTTGGCGTACAATAATAATTTCAGTTGTACAGGATAGTGATTAGAGATCTATATAACTCACAAAGTGATCACTCCACTAAAATCTAATACACTTCTTCCCCCTTACATATTTATTACAACTTTATTAACTATTTTCCTTATCCTACACTTTATATCTCCATGTCTATTTTGTAACTACCTATACTTCTTAATCTCTTTACTCTTTTTTGCTATCCCTGCCAACCACCATCCATCTAGAAGCCCTCAAAATATTCTCTGTATCTATTAATTTATTTCCATCTTTGTTGTTGTTGTTGTTTATTTTCTTTTTTTTTGATTACACATATATGTGAAATCATGCGATATTTGCCTTTATTTGAGCTATTTCATTCAGCACAACACCCTCTAGGTCTATCAAAGTAATATCATTTTCCATACTGTTACTTTTACTCTATCTGTGTCTTCCAGGCAGCATATGTAGAGGTCTTGTTTACTTGTCCATTCAGACACTCTGTCTTTGGGTTGGAGCACTTAATTCTTTTCCATTTGGAGTACTTGTTGATAGGAATGTAGTTATTACTATTTGTTCATGTTTTTGATACATGTTTTTTCTTCTTAAAAAAAATTCCTCCAACAATTTCTGTAATACTGGATTGGTGTTCATGAATTCCTTTAGCTTACTTATCTTGGAAGCTCTTCATCTGTCCTTCAACTCTAAATGATAGCTTTGCTGGATAAAATATTCTTGGTTGTAGATCCTGGGTTTTCATCACGTTGAATATTTTGTGCCAAGTCCTTCTGTGCTGCATGGCTTCTTTGGAGAAATTAGTTGCCAGTCTTTGGGTGCTCCCATGTAGATAACTAATTGCATTTCTCTTGCTGCTTTGAAGATTTTCTCTTTGTATTTAACCTTTGTCATTTTAATGATGATGTGTCTTGGTATGTGCCTTTTTGGGGTTCCTAGTGTTTGGGACTCTGAGCTTTCTTGGGTTGCACGTCTATTTCCTTCACCAGGTGAGGGAAGTTTTCCATGATTATTTTTTTAAATAGCTCTTCAACTTCTTATTGTTCTTCAGGTATCCTTATGACATAGATATTTTTACATTTAATTGTGTCCCAAGGGCTTCTTAAATTATTGTTATAGTCTGCTTTTTTTTCTTGCTGTTCTGATTGAGTGTCATTGGCTTCCCCATTCTCTATATCAATGATTTGATCCTCTTCTTTATTCACTGTGTTTATTCCATCTAATATACTCTTCATCTCAGATAATGTGTTCTCCATTTCTGACTAATTCCATTTTATAATTTCTATTTCCATTTTTATATTTTTATCTCTTTGATAAAGTTCTCACTGAATTTATCTACACTTCCCTTAATTTCATTGAACATCTTTATTGCCAGTGTTTTGAACGCTGCATCTGTGAGATTCCTTGACTCCATTTTTTCTGGATCGATGTAGTGCTCTTTCCTCTGTTCTTTCTGCTTCTTTGTTTGCCTTTCTGTGTCTGTTTCTATGTACCAATCCTAAGTCTCTCGGTCTTATTAGTGTGGTTTTGTGTAATAGGTATCCAGTGGCACTGTCCTGAGAGGGGTTCAGCTGCAGGCCAAGTTTAGCCCCAGTCTGTTCCCCTGCAGGGCCACCTGTTAAGATTCAGAAAGCAATCCACAGATTCTGTGCTTATAGTTGTCTCTAGAAGCCATGCCAGAAACCGAGGTTAGCTGCCACCAGTGTGAGTCTTGACACTTCTCAGCAAGTAGCACAGGACTCACCGAGGACACAACTGAATGTGGCTCGAGTAGGGCCATGAATTGGGGAAAACAGAGTTTCAGGGAATCCTTTGGGTGGAGTAACCTCTGTTATTCAGTTTGATGACATCTCAGCTATGATGACTCTGTGTCCCCACACTGGGAAGAGGAGAGGGCTCATCAGAGGAATAATGAATATGGTCAGCACTTCTGCCCAGAAGAAAGCCTCACCTCCATCCCTCACTCTAACAACTCAGTATTCCCCTATAAGTCCCTGGTGTCCCCTGAGCAAGGTGAGCAGTTCCGTCATCATGAAAGTCCAGTTGTGAATATGGCCCCTTTAAGAGGAGTGTGCAGCTGCTGGCTCCCACTACAGTGGCCTCTGTCTCATACAGCCACTCAGGACCTGACATTCTTGCATCTTCTCCCGCTCTTACCTCTAACATTTGCAGGGTGATTTTTTATTTTTCTTTCTAGTCATAGGGCTTCTCTTCATCTAGACCCCCAGGAGACTCTGCCTGCTGTTTGTTTTGTGTTTCTATCTCAACTTTGATGCTGTGTAAGAGGGGATGAAAGAAGCTTCTATCATTTTGCCTGTATCTCTTGAAAAAAAATAAAGTTTAAAAATTCTCCATCTTAGTAATTTAAAAACATACAAATTGATAGTTACGTAATAGTCACAAGAATGTAAAGTATAGCATAGGGAACACAATCAATAATATTGTAATAACTATGTATAGTCCAGGTGGGTACTAGACTAATTGCAGAATCACTTAATAAATTATATAAATTTATAACTGCAATGCTGTACACCTGAAACTAATATAAAATAATATTGAATGCCAACTCAAGTTGAAAAATAAAAGTTAAAATTAAATGAAGTCTAGGTGCTCATTAAAAATGATTTTAAGAGTCTAAGTGCTGTATAATCTCTTAAAGTTATATAAATTAAAGCCTAATTATATAAGAAAAGTGCAAATGTGTTTCCTACATTGTCGGAAGCCAGCCGACAAAGTAATTGAGGGTACCTGAAAGGGGGAGTGGGGACTGAGGAAAAGAAAGAAGATAGACAGGATTGCAGGAGGGAGCACAGATTCAAGCTGTGTCCCCGAGTTTATTTAGCACAGCATATTTATACCCTTGGAAGAGCATGAGAAGCGAAACCCACAGATATGCAATACAATTGCTAACATTCACACAGGAGACCAAGTGTTCTCAAAACATCTTTGCTCCTCAGGTCAAGGACTGTTCAACTCTTGGCCTTGAATCTTAATCAGAACTCCCTCCTCCTGCACCTGCAGACCACAAAGTCTGCCAACCCTGCAAACTTCTTGCTTTGCAAGCAGCTTTAACCCTTTCTGCAGAGCACACATCAAATATGGCTCCCAACAGTACATAGCATGAAATTCTTCCAGATTACCTGGATGATGTGTTATTTCACAAAGAATAAATGCCTTTGATAGCAATAATTTTTCCCAAAGTGGGAATTGAGTGAGAAACCTTTTAGAACAGTTAAAATCAGTCTTCCAGGAATGTTGTAATACAAATGTCTTCTATATTTTTTATTATTTATTAATATCCCTGCAGTGATTTTTCTGGTAGTGCCAAGCATTAATTGTATACTGGTTATATTTTAAATAAAGCGAGTCCAGTACGTTTGTTGCTTGTTTTCATATATGTACACTATTCATTTCTGTCAGGTGCCTCATAATTTTCATAGTTGGCTTAAAGAGCAAGAGCACTTCCTCCCTGAACTTAGTCTGCTTCCCTCATTCGCTTTGATAAAGCTTACTTTCCAGCCAGCCACGCTAGACAGCTTTCTGCCCAAACACTTCTGCCACTTTTTCTTCCCTGCCTTTTCTCAAGCTGTCACTTCTACCTGAAATTCCCTTCCCTTTGCTTCTTCTCACCTTTGACAGTTCTTTCCATCCCCATAACTACAGCTTAGATTCAACCTCCTCCCAAAGAATTTACCCCATTCTGGATTAAGTTATTTCACTCATGTCCTCTCATTGAGGATATGGAGAAAAAGGAACCCTCATACACTGCTGGTGGAACTGCAAATTGGTGCAGCCACTATGAAAAAATAGTATGGAGATTCCTAAAAGACTGAGAATTGATCTACTATATGATCCAGCAATCCCTCTACTGGGTATTTATCCCAAAGACTTGGAAACCCATATCTGAAAAGATATTTGCACACTGATGTTCATAACAGCACTATTTACAGTGGCCAGGACATGGAAGCAACTGAGTCCTATGATAGATGATTGGCTAAAGAAGTGGTGATACATATATACAATGGAATATTACTGAGTTGTAAGAAGAGATGAAATACTGCCATTCGTGAGCACATGGATGGACCTTGAGATAAACATGCTAAGTGAAATAAGCCAGATAGAAAAAGTTGAAAATCATATATCACTTATATGTGGGATATAAACCTAAAAGCAACAAATGAGCAGGACAAACAAACAGAGACTCATGGACATGGACTATAGGTTAGTGGTTACCAGAGGACTATACACTAGTGGTTAATAGTGGGGTGGGGGAGGAGGAGGAAGGCAGATGGGGTAAAGGGGGTCAAATAAAGGGTTTAGGGGGATGGTGAAGTGGTCAAAGGGAATCAAATATATGGTAGCTGAAGGAAACTGGACTTTGTGTGGTAAACATACAATATATATAATGTACACCTGAAAATCATATAATCGCATTAACCAATGTTACTCCAGTAAACTTAATTAAAAATGTGAAATGAAGAATACAATAACTGAAATGAAGAATACATTAGAGGAAATCAGAAGATTGGGTTAAACAGAGGATCACATCAGCAATTTAGATGACAGAGTAGCAGAAAACACATAATCAGAACAACAAGAAAAAGAATCCAAAAAATGAGAATAGTTTAAGGGGACTCTGGGACAACATCAAGCATAATAACAGTCGCATTATAGGAGTACCAAAAGGAGAAGAGAGACAGCACTGAATTGAAAACCTATTTGAAGACATAATCACAGAAAATTTTTCTAACCTGGTAAAGGAAATAGACATACAACTCCAGGAAACTCAGAGAGTCCCAAACAAGATGAGCCCAGATAGGCCCATGCCAATTGCAAACTGCCATTTGCAATTAAAATGGCAAAAGTTAAAGACAAAATGAGAATCTTAAAAACAGCAAGAGAAAAGCAGTTATTTCCCTACAAGAGAGCACTCATAAGACTGTCAGCTGATTTCTCAACAGAAACTTTGCAGGCCAGGAGGGATTGGCAGGAAATATCCAAAATGATGAAAAGCAAAGACCTACAACCAAGATTTCTCTATCCAGCAAAGCTATCATTTAGACTTGAAAAACAGATAAAGAGCTTCCCAGACAAGGAAAAGCTAAAGGAGTTCATCACTACCAAGTCAGTGTTACAGAAAATGTTGGAGAGACTTCTTTAAGAAGAAGAAGAAAAAAAAGAAAAAATGTAAATAATAAAATGATGATAACTACATTTCTATCAATGATTATTTTAAATGCAAATGAATTAAATACTTCATTCAAAAAATAGGGTGGCTGAATGGATAAGAGAACAAGACCCTATATATGCTGCCTGTAAGAGACTAACTTCAGATCAAAAGACACAGACTAAGAGTAGAGGAGTGGAAAAAGATATTTCATAAAAATTAAAACAAACAAACAAAAAAGCTTGGGCAGCAATACTTTTACCAAACAAAATAGACTTTAAAACAAAGGCTATACAAGAGACAAAGAAAGACCCAGAAATCCCACTTCTTGGTATTTATCTGAACTTACTCACAATAATACTTTGAAGTAACATGTGCATACATATGTTCATTGCAACATTATTTACAATAGCCAAAATATGGAGGTGACCTGGGTGGCCATTAATGGATGAATGGATAAAGAAGAAGTGGTACATATATACAATGTTATCTTACTCAGCCATAGAAAGGAATGAAATCTTGCCATCTATCATAACATGGATGGAGCCAGAGGGTATTGTGTTGAGTGGGGTAAGTCAGATAGCAAAAGCCAAATACCATATGTTTCACTTACATATGAAATTTTAAGAACAAAACAAACAAAACAGGCCATCATTATGGCAGCTACCACAATCTACCTCAGGAGAGTTACTTGTAGGTGGATTTGACACTTTGACTATTCTTTTAAGCTTATTACTCCAACACAAGGACAAGAGCCTATCTCCAACTCTCTCTCTCCCTTTAGAGTAGCCTAACACAAGATCTGTAACATAGCAGGTTTCTATAAATGTTTGTTTGTTTACTCTTTTATCAAATATTTATATCAAATAGTATCTAACATTTGCCAGACACTATACCATCATTTACCAAAGGATCTTATGTTATCCCAAATACATTCTGGATGTAAGAATAAGAATCTTGGAAACATTCATTCTCACTAAGGTGTTAGGACACGATAATAGTAATAATAATAAGAGCTTCCATTTACTGAGTGATGTATATGTCTTACAGTTTGTACACATTGCCTACATTTGCATCAAATTTACAAGTTAAAGATTATAATCTCCAGTTTTTGAAAAAGAAATAGATGCTCAAAAGTTTAGTAACCTGTCCAAAGTTGCACAATTATGAAGCAAAGCAGCTGATATTCAAACCCAACCAGAGCTTACTTCAGTTTCAGACTTTCTCCATTGTAGAAAGTTTCCTCTTTATCTCAGAAAGAGATGATTTGCTGACCTCTGGAATTGTATAAAAATATTCTTTTCATTTTTATTTTTTTGATTAGAAATTAACTGGTCTTTATTTTTTAATTTATTTTAATTTATTATTATTTTTAATTTAAAGTTGATTGGGGTAACATTGGTTAATATAATTATATAATTTTCAGGTGTACATTATGATTTGACATCTGTATATTCTATTGTGTGTTCATCACCCAAAGTCCAGTTTCCTTCAGCTACCATATATTTGATCCTCTTTACCCACTCCACTCTCCCCCTACCCTCAATTTTTGACCCCCTTTGCCCTGTCAACCTCCTCCCTCCTCCCACATTCCTTATGATCTAGTAACCACTAGTTCATTGTCCATGTCCATGAGTCTCTGTTTGTTTGTTCTGCTCATTTGTTGCTTTTAGGTTTATATCCCATATGTAAGTGATATCATGTGATTTTCAACTTTTTCTGTCTGGCTTATTTCACTTAGCATGTTTATCTCGAGGTCCATCCATTTGGTCAGAAATTGCAGTATTTCAACTCTTCTTATGGCTCAGTAATATTCCATTGTATATATGTACCACTGCTTCTTTAGCCAATCATCTATAATAGGAAACTTCAGTTGCTTCCATATCCTGGCCACTGTGAATAATGCTGCTATGAACATGAGTGTGCAAACATCTTTTCAGATATGGGTTTTCAAGTCTTTGGGGTAAATACCCAGTAGAAGGATTGCTGGATCATATGGTAGATCAATTCTTAGTTTTTGGCTGTACCAATTTGCAGTCCCACCAGCAATGTATAAGGGTTTCTTTTTCTCTGCATCCTCTCCAACATTTGTTATTACTTATCTTGTTGAGTATAGCTATTCTAACAGGAGTGAGGTGGTATCTCATTGTGGTTTTGATTCGCATTTTCCTAATAGCTAATTATGTTGAGTATCTTTTCATAAATTTGTTGGCCATTTGTATGTCCTTTAGGAAGAAGTGTCTGTTCAGGTCCTCTGCCCATATTTTTGATTTGGATAATTTGCTTTTGTGTTGCTATTGAGTCATTGGAGTTCTTTGTTTATTTTGGATATTAGGCCCTTATTGGAGGCATTGCTTGCAAATATATTTTCCCATTTGAATGGTTGTCTTTTTACCTTGTTTATGATTTCTTTTGCTGAACAGAAGTTTTTTAGTTTGATGTAATCCCAATCACTTATTTTTGCTTTTACTTCCTTTGCTTTTGAGGTCAACTTTATAAAATCCTCTTTAAGTCCAAGGTCCTTGAGTTTAGTTCCTATGTTTTCTTCTATGCATTTTATTGTTTCAGGCCTTGTATTCAGGTCCTTAATCCATTTTGAATTAATTTTCGTGTGTGCTGATAGATTAACAATCTAGTTTCATTCTTTTGCAGGTGGCTTTCTAGTTTTCCCAGCACTATTTATTGAAGGGGTTTTCCTTTCTCCACTGTATGTTTTTGGCATTTTTTATCAAAATTTATTTGCCTATATAAATATGAGTTTATTTCTGGACCCTTGATTCTGTTCCACTGGTCCATGTGTCTGTTTTGCTACCAGTATGTTGCCATTTTGATTACTGTTGCTTTTTTTGAAGTATAATTTGAAGTCCGGTAAAGTGATGCCTCCAGCACTGTTCTTTTTTCTCAGGATGACTTTGGCAATTTGGGGTCTTTTATGCTTCTATACAAATCTGATGATTTTTTGTTCTATTTCTTTCAAAAACGCCAATGGGATTTTGATGGGGATTGCATTAAATCTGTATAATGCTTTAGATAATATGGTCATTTTAACTATGTTGATTCTTCCAATCCAAGAACATGGAATATCTTTCCATTTCTTCGTATCTTCTTCCATTTCTTTTAATAGAGTCTTGTAATTTTCATTATATAGGTGCTTCTCATGTTTCATTAAATTTATTCCTAGATGTTTTATTCTTCTTGGTATAATTGCAAAAGGAATTATTTTTACACTTTTTTTTCTGATACTTCATTATTAGAGTATAGGAACTCTATGGATTTTTGAATGTTGATTTTTATACAGAAACTTTACTGTATGTGCTTATTGTTTCTAGTAGTGTTCTTGTGGAGTATTTAGGGTTTTCTGTATAGAGAATCATGTCATCTGCAAATAGTGACAGTTTGACTTTTTTATTTTCTATTTGGATACTTTTTATATCTTTCTCTTGCCTGATTGTACTTGCTAGGACCTCCAATGTTATATTGAATAACAGTGGTGATAGTGGACAGTCTTACCTTCTAAAGCCTTCTAAGATCTTCCTGACTTAGAGGGAAGGTTTTTAGTTTTTCGCCATTAGGTATAATGTTGGCTGAAGGTTTGTCATATATGGCCTTTATTATGTTAAGGTATTTTCCTTCTATACCGATTTTGTTAAGTGTTTTGATCATAAATGGATGCTGTATCTTGTCAAAGGCTTTTTCTTCATCTATTGATATAATCATATGATTCTTATATTTTAATTTGTTAATGTAGTGTATCACATTAATCGATTTGCATATATTGAACTATTCCTGTTCCCATGGGATGAAGCCCACTTGATTGTGGTATATAATCTTTTTAATATGTTGCTCTATTTGGTTCTCTAGTATCTTATTTAGGATTTTTGCATCTGTATTCATGAGAGATATTGGTCTGTAGTTTTCTTTTTTGTGTGTTATCCTTACCAGGTTTTGGTATCAGGGTAATATTGGCCTAACAAAAAGAGTTAAGAAGTATTGCCTCCCCTTTGGTTTTTGAAAGAGTTTGAAAAGAAGAAGTATTAAATCTTTGAATGTTTGGTAGAATTCACTGATAAAGCCCTCTGGTCTTGGACTTTGACTTTTTGGTAGGTTTTTGATGATTGTTTCAATTTCCATACTGCTGATTGTTCTATTCAGATTTTTCAGTCCTTCTTGATTCAGTCTAGTAAGGTTGTATGTTTCTAAGTACTGGTCCATTTCTTCTAGGTTATTAAATTTGGTGTTATGTATTTTTTCATAGTATGGTTGTATGATTGTTGTAATTTCTGCAGTGTCTGTCATAATTTCCCCTCTTTCATTTCTGATTTTGTTTATTTGTGCCTTTTCTCTTGCTTCTTTAGTGAGTCTAGCCATGGGTTTGTCAATTTTTTTTTTACCTTCTCAAAAAACCAGCTATTTGTTGCATTGATTTCATTTATTTTTTTCAATTTTTTTCAATTTAATTTATTTATGCTCTAATTTTGTTAATTCTTTTTTCTTCTTCTGACTTTAGGCTTCATTTGTTCTTCCTTTTCTAGATTTTTAAGATGAAGTGTTAACTTTGTTTATTTGGGCTTGTTCTTGGTTTTAGAGATAGGCCTGTAATGATGTGAACTTTCCTGTTATGAGCGCTTTTGCTGTGTCCCAAAAGTTTTGATATGTTGTACTATCATTATCATTTGTTTCTATGTATCTCTTGATCTCTCTTTTCATTTCTTCTCTGACCCAGTTATTCTTCCATAGCATGCTGTTTAATCTCCATGTATTTGTGGTCTTCCTGATTTCCTTTTACAGTTGATGCCTAGTTTCAAATTATTATGGTCAGAGAATATGGTTGTTATGATTTCAACACTCTTATATTTGTTGAAGCTATCTTTGTGTCCCAGTATGTGGTCGATTCTTGAGAATGTTCCATGTGTGCTAGAGAAGAATGTATAAGCAGCTCTTTTGGGATGAAAGGCTCAATAAATGTCAATTATGTCTAGTTGGTCTAATGTGTCATTTAAAGATGTTATTTCCTTATTGATTTTCTATTTGGATGGTCTGTCCGTATCCAACAGTGAGATATTTAGGTCCCCTACTACGATAGTGTTTTGGTCTATTTCTCCCTTTAGTTCCGTTAGTAATTGCTTTCCATATTTCAGGGCTCCCTGATTGGGAGAATAGATATTAATAAGTGTTGTGTCTTCTTGGTGCATAGTTCCTTTTATCATTATGAAGTGTCCTTTAGTATCTTTCCTTACCATTTTTTATTTTGAAGTCTATTTCATCTGATAGTAGTACTGCTACTCCTACTTTTCTCTGAATGCCATTTGCTTAAAATATCATTTTCCACCCTTTTCACTCTGAGTCTATATTTCTCTTTGGAGCTGAGATGTATCTCCTGCAGGCAGCATATGGTTGTTTTTTTCCCCCCTTCTACAACTCTGTGTGTGTTTTTTTTTTTTTTTGCTGAGTTTAGTTCATTTACATTTAGGGTGATTATTGAAATATGAGGTCTTCTCATAGCCCATTTTATCTTTTGCTTTCTGGTAACTCGGTGTTTCCATTGCTCCCTTGTCCTTGTGCTTTTTTTTTCTTTATTTAGGTTGGGTTTTGTGGGTTTTCCCTCTGACCCTTCATTTTTTTTATGTTATATACAACAGTGCTGAATGTTTAGCATATGGTTACCATTATGAATATATAAAAGATAATTATAAATATAATTACCCACTTTCTTCTGTGTGTGCCTTAGTACCATTCCCCTTTGTGAGTTTGGATCTTTCCATCTCCCCTTTTCAGTCATTGTTTATCTCAATTGGTTCTTATGTATACTGAATGTTCATTACTATCTTATAACAATTCTCTTATTATTATTTAACTGTATAATGCCCTGTTCTTAGTAAGGGTTGCACTCCTCTGATTCTATTTGCCTGATAGTCACTTTATTCCTAATTATGTACATTTTTTGTCATTTTATTTTATGCGAACTGACCCCTTTCTGTATTTCCTGCAAGCCTCGTACTGGGGAATTCCCTCAATTTTTGTATGTCTCAAAAAGTCTTAATTTCTCCTTCATGTCTTAAGGAGAGCTTAGCTGGACCATTATTCTAGTCGGGTAGTTCCTTTCACTTAGTAGTTTAAATATTTGATTCCATTTCTTTCTGGCTTGTAAGGTTTGTGCTGAGAAGTCCAAGGATAATCTAATGGGTTTACCTTTATTAGTTACCTTTATTTCCCCCTGGCTGCCTTGAGAATTCTGTCTTTGTCATTGATTTTTGATAATTTTAATGCAATGTGTCTTGGTAAAGGCCTTTGTGGGTTGAGATAATTGGGTTTCTGTTGATTGTTGCATTCCAGGCTTCAGCTCATTTCCTAGCTTTGGGATATTCTCATCAACTATTTGTCTGAAAATGTTTTCTAATCCATGTTCTTTTTCCTCCACTTTGATAATGCCCATTATCTTTATGTTTCTTCTCCTGATGGTATCAGCTAGTTCTTGAATTCCTCTTTCATTATTTTTCATTCTTCAGTTTCTCTTTTCTTCTTCATGATTTATTTCTAGATTTCTGTCTTTGAGATCACTGATTCTTTCCTCCATTTGGTTGACTCTATTTCCCAAGTTTGCTATTTTATTTTTCAACTCTTGCAGTATGTTCTTCATCTCTAGAAGTTCTATTTGTTTTTTTTTTTGAGGTTTTCAATATCTTTGCCCTGATCATCTAGTTGTTTTTTCCATTTCTGAAATTGTGGATTTGAGTTGTTTGGATCTCATTGAGGTTTTTCAGAAGTACCATTGTGAATTCTCTGTCATTTAAGTCACATATTTCTATGTCTGGTTGTTTATGGTGTTTAATGGACTATTTCTCCACATGGGCATTAATGGAAGTGTATTCTTCTGTTTCCAGAAATAATATTTACTACATAAAGGTGTCTCTTTAGCCTGTTGCAGAGCAGGTGCTTTTCTTTTGGTTTCCAGTAAGTGGCGTCTAAGCCTGTTGGATTACTGCTTTATATAAATTCTTATTAGTGCTTTTTAAATTTTCTAGTAGATATCAATCACACTTGCTACTCTCAGTTTTAGTCCCTGTCAGTGTCAACAACAGTCTCAGCAGAGTTTGCTCAGATTCCCCTTGAACTCTGCAGTGATCCATCTTGGAAGGTATTGGAGGAGGGACTCTCTGGTTTGGGGGTTAGGTGCTGTGGTTCAGCATTGGTTTGGCAATTGCACGCATAAAAATCAACTGTTGCTCCTCTGCAGTCTCCTCCTGCTTCTCTGCTTTCTGCCCTGATGACTGGACCCTGCAGCTTTCCCAGGAAGGGCTGCTTGGAAATTCGCTGCAGGAACTCGCTGCTTTTTCTCCCCTCTTTCTCCTCCTGCAGGGAGCTCCAGCGGCTGGGAAATCCATCTTCTTTATTATTCCTGGTCCACCACCCAACCCCTGGTGTTCTGACCTGTGTTAGTTCTTATGCACAGATCTTTTGCTCAGACGTGGTCAGGTGTTTTTTGTTGAATTTTAGATGTTCAGATTATTGTTGTTTCAAGGAGAGACATCTGGGGTTGTCTCTTAACCCACCCCCCCAAGTTTCAAAGGATTTGTATTCTTCATTTCTGATTGTTTCTTTTTTTATGTTTTCTATCCCCACTTTTATGTTTTCTATGTCTCTGTTAAAGTTCTCACTGAGTTCATCTACTCTTCACCTAAGTTTATTTAGCATCTTTATAGCCAGGGTTTTTAACTCTGTACCTGGTAGATTACTTGTCTCCATTTTGTTTAGTTCTTTTTCTGGAGTTTTGTTCTATTCTTTCATTTGAGACATGTATCTCTGTCTCCCCATTTTAGTTGCCTTCCTGTGTTCGTTTCAGTGTATTAGGTTAGTCTGCTATATTTCCAAGTCTTAGAGAAGTGGCCTTATGTAGTAAGTGTCCTGTGGGGCTCAGTGGCACTGTCTCCCTGGTCACCTGAACTGAGTGTTCCACGTATGTCTTTTGTATAGATTGTGTCCTCTTGCTATAGCTGAGCCTTGGTTGTCGTTTGCATATCAGTGAGGGGGATTAATCTTTGTGCTGATTGTGTGTGAGTACTGGCCAGTGAGGGGCAAATGTGACCCTACAGAGCAGTATTCACATTTGCCAGTCTCTGGTGCCTGTTCAGTCTGCCCTTTGGATTTGTCTTTCTCAGATGTAACCTTTAGTGGTCCACTGGCTCAGACTGAAACCAGCCATTGGGCATGCAGGCTGGGGCTTCCTGAGGGGGATCCAGCCATCAGCCAAGTTTAGGTGTAGCCTGTATATTGCCCAGGGCCACCTGGCAACAGTCATCAAGAAATCCATAGATGGCTGCCACCTGTGCTGGGCTTAGAGGTGCCTTGAGAGTTCTAAGCCAGGAACTAAGGCTGGCTGCTGCTAATGCCAGGCTTTGGGCCATTCAACAAGAGGTATAGGCCATGCTGAAGCCAGATGCTGCTTGTTTGGGTTTTTTGAATCTTTAAGAGATTTTAGGAAAGTCTCTTGTGTGAGACCACACAGGCCATTTGTACGGAACAAAAACCACTTGTGGCAGCTTGGGTGTGCCTGCAATTTGGCAGGGTGGGGTCTCAGGGAATCACCTGAGCAGAGCGATATGTATTAGCTTGGCTGATGGAGATTTAGGTATGGTGGCTGCCTGAGTCCTCACACACTGGAAGGGAAGGCTCAACAAAGGAACAGTGAATTTTGCCAGCACTTCTGTCCAGAAGAAAGCTGCCCCTCCAGCCCTCACCCTGAAGCCAGACAACTCAGTTCCTCCTCATATGTTCCAGGCAACTTTTGAGCTTTTATCCCAGTTCTAGGGCTCATAGCAAGTGAGTCTATCACTGAGTAATTTCATGCACAGGCCCCTTAAGAGGAATGCTAGTGACTTCAGCTGCCCTACATCTCACTCAGCCACAATCTCCACTGGTTTTTATAGCCAGAGGTTGTGGGGACTTCTTTTCCTGGAACTGGAACCTTGGTCTGGGGAGCTTTTTATGAAACTGGGACCCCTCATTTCTCTGGGGGGATCTCTAAAGCCATGATATCTCTCCTCATTCTCAACTGCCACATGTGGTTGTGAGACCAACCTGTTTCATATCTCCACCCCTCCTACTAGTCTCAAGTTGGCCACTCATGTATGTTGTAGGACTTCTTTTCAACCAGACCTCAGTAGACTGCCAATGATGGTTGTCCTATAGTTCAGTTGTAATTTTAATGTGGTCAAGAGAGGAGGCAAGCACAGCATCTATCTACTATGCCATTTTGACCAGAAGCCCCCGAAATATTTATTGATCTCCTATTATGTGATATAGGGAAAGTGGAACAGTGAACAAGACAGACTACTTTCAATTCTTCTGATGCTAATAGCCTGATAGGGAAGGCAGACAATACAAATGTTCTCTAAATGTCTGAAGAACAAATGCAGGGTGCTTAGAAGTATATGCTGAGTGAATTTAACCTAGCTATGTGTATTCTTGGAGGACTTTCTAGAGAAAAAAAAAACTTCAGATGAGATCTTAAGACTAAGAAGGTATTATCAGGAGACACTGGGGGACAGAATGAAGGAGGGAGAGAAGGAGGTGTCCAGGCAGAGGGAAACATATGTACAAAGATCCCTAGGTAAGAACGAGCTTGATACATTTGGTTGTAGGTGTAGTGTAGAGGGAAGGACTATAATACAGTGTGAAGTTCAAGAGGTAGGTAGGATCTGACCTTGTAAGGCTTTGTAAGCTCTGAAAGGTTTTTCTGTTTTTATCCTACAAGCAACCAGAAGCCACAGAAGTGTTTTAAGCAGGAGAGTACCATCAGATTTGTATTTTTAAAACATCATTGTAGCTGCTTTGTGAAGATACTCATCCACAAAGTGGGTGATAGGTAGCCTGAGGAAAGAAAACTAGGTAGGAGGCTAAATTATAAGTAAGAAATGAACATAGCTTAGATTGCTGTGGTACCAGAGGCAATGGAGAGAAAGTTGACTGATTCCAGAGGTATTTTGGAAGTACAATTTATAGAATTCAGTGACTGACTATGCATGAGCATGGATTTATGGGAGAAGGGGGCATTAAAGTTGACTTCCAACTATCTGCCTATTCATCTGAAGAGTTGGTGGTGCCATTTCTAGAGATAGAATAATGAAATCATATAAAGGCAGATGTAATCACTTTTATCTCCCACTTCTTTCCATTGCCCCCACATCCAATCAAAATTTGCTATTCCTGTATCTCATTCCCTTATAACTCTGTATTTAGGAGAGTAACTGACTAGAGTTAATGTGATACACTAAGTTGTATTAGTTAAGACTAATAGGTTAATATGCCATCACTTCTAGGACTGAGTCTGACATTTTACCAACCAAGTTCTTTGAAAGAGGATGATTTTATTTTTTGAAAAGGCACTGTGGAAAATCAAAGATTGCTGGAGAGGTTTGTAAAAAATAAGGTATTCTTGTGAGGGTGACACTGCACCATCTTTCTGGTAAGTAGAAGTAGAGCAACTCCAAAAGGACTCAGGATTCAGGTACTGCCCCTAACCTCATTTTCTGCATGTCTCTAATTTTTACCAAGTATCAAGAAGATTAGGACTCAGTGGAAGGGCCCCATGACTGGAATCCAGATTATATTTCAGCCAAGCTGACCTGTATCAACTACTAACTGCTCCTTGTTAAATTTTCAGGAATTTTGTGACTAGTTGACATCACCTTGGTAAGTTAAAATTGACTATGATGGGAGAATTTATATCATGGAAACTGACTAATGCTACATATTAAGGTTTTTTTCCCCATCAGAAAAACATTTGCTAAATGTTTATCAGTGTACCACTGAGCCCAATCCCGCCACAGACTAACCATGTGGCTTCTCTTTGTATGTCCTTGGTGATCTCATTTATGTTTGTGGCTTTAAATATCAAGTAAATTCTGAAGAAATTCCAAATTGATATCTCCAATCCAAATCTTTCTCCTTGATGCCAGATTCATATATAAGACTCATGTAACCAACTGATTATTTAATATTAAACATTTCCACTTGGATACCTAATAAGCCTCTCCAACTACATGACCAAAATGAGTTCCTCAACAATGATTCCCCACACCCTCCTCACCACAAACTTTCTCCTGCTGTCTTGTTAATTTTATCAAATGGGAAATTATTCCTATTGTTTGGGCTTAAAACATTGGTGTTATCATGAAATATTCTTTTTCTCATATTCCATAATCAAACCATCATGAAATTCTGTTTGTTTTACTTCCAAAACACATTCAGAATCTGACTGCTTATTTCCATCACCCCTATGAGCACCCTACTTTGTGCCACTATCTTTTGCCTGGATCATTGTACTAACCCTCTGACTGGTCTCTGTGCTTTCTCCTTTGCCCTCTTGCAGTCTATTCTCAACATAGCAGCCAGAGTGATCTCATTAAAACACAAGTCAGATCATATCACTTGTCTGCTGAAAATTCTCCAAAAGCTCTCCATTTAATTTGGTGTAAAAGCTAAACTCCTAAAAGACTTTATAAGATCTAGTCCACATAACTTTTTCTGATATCATGTCCTACTAGGACCCTCCCCTCCTTGCTCATTCCTTGCCTTCACTCTAGCTTCAAACATACCAATTCTGCTTTCATTTCATAGCCCTGACCTTTGTCTGAAATACTCTTTCTCCAGATATTAGCAACACTTACTTCTTTACCTTTTTTAGGTCTTTTCTTTGATGTTGCCTTTGGGTAAGGTACCTGATGTGGTATGAATGTTGAAATTCATAATGTTGAAATTCATATGCTAAAATCCTAACCTTGACAGCATCAGCTATCAGGTATTAGTAGGTGAGAACTTTTGAAAGTGATTAGGGATCCCATAGAGCTACATAGGCCCTTCATCATGTGAGGACACAATGAGAAGGTACTGGCTATGAAGCAGGAAAATTGTCCTCACTGAAACACAACCATCTGGTGCACAACATCATCTGGTGCACTTTATATTTTACTTAATTTTGTGTATTATCTGTCTCCCAGACTAGAGTGTAAGCTCTATGAGAGTAGATGATTTTCTCTATTTTGTTCCCTGTTGTGTTGTCAGTACCTAGAACAATGCTTGAAACATAGTGGGTACTCAGTAAATATTTGAATGAATTAAAGAATACATGAATATACTCTCAAATACCATTTAGCACATTGTATTATAATTTATCTGTTCACAGTGAGTACACAGTAGGCACTCAATAAATATTTGTTGAATAATGAATGACAGAAGACTTTCATATACTGTAAAGCACTCTGTGCTTTATCATTAGGAAATGGCCACTCTGTTCCCCCCTAGGATTCAAGAATGAGGTTGCTTGCTGCTGTTCCTAAGAACTTCCTCCACCGTTTACACAAGAGGCAACACTTATTCTTATTTTCTCACCCTGACCCCTGGCCACCTCAAAATCAGTTAAAGCCTCTGATATAACTGGAACTTTAAACTGACTTTCCAGACTCTGTTGTCAGCATAGGAGCTCAGCCTGTGCCGCGACACATTTCCAAATACCTGCCTGAGACAGATGGCTCTAACTTAACCCTTACACCTGCTCTGATGGTTGACCTAATATCTAAAGCACTTTATACTTTTCAAAAACACTTTGTGCCCATTTTTTTATTTGATTTTCATACCAACCCTGCAGGTATCAACATCTCTATTTCTAGGTGAAGAACTAAAGGCCCACAGAGGTAAGTGATTAGCCCAGGATTGTGTACCTAATAAGTGATAGCTCAGGGCTGGGATTCAGATTCTCAGAATTAAAGCCTTTCACCCCATTGTAAATACATTTATAAACAATCTGCCATGAAAAATAAATAAACATATGAATAAAAGAATATATTGCATGTAGAGCATGGAATATACTGCAGAGAGTATGCACATTCCATGCAATAATGAGCAAGGATAGCACATAAAGGGAGTTTTTCACTCGATTCCGATACTGTTAATTGTGTCTACCATTCATTTGGCATGGAGCTCACCATATTCAAGGGACATAATAATCACATAAAGCTCAAAGCCAGAGCTACAGACTTTCCAGAATGAGATGCTTTGCTGCCTAGAGGCAAGAGAATTAGTGACTGGTGTTGGGAAGTATGGAAGATGAGGAACAAAGAACAATAATCATCCTCCAATAATTGAAACTGTGAGAAACCAAGGAAGGGCCTTGACTGGAAACTCATTTCTTTATCCATTAATTGGTTATGTTTGTCATTTATTTAATTATTCTGCAAGTTGTATGGCACAAAGATGAGGATTACAGCCAAATAGTCATCTCTCGGGGAACTAATAAGGGAGAGAAGATATGTACATGCACAGTAACAACTGAAAGTCGAAAGAATTAAGTGTCATGCAAAAGGTGCAAAGGAGGTGGGGATTCCAAGGCATGAGGAAACGCCTCCAAACTTTGGAAATAAAGAATATCCTTAGAGAAATGGGCCTGGTGGCTGGGCTAAGAAAAAATGAATATGGGCTTGAGATTGTTAGAGAATGGGAGGGAGAAGGCAGGTAGCAGTGAATTTTGAGAACATCATGGGAGATATTGTGAAGCATCTCCTGAAAACGAGTTTTTAGTGTGGCTGACAGCAGGGTACAAGAGAGGAAATGTGGACACCAAGACTGAAGAGGAAGGTTAAAGCTAGCTCTGAATCCTAAGGTGAGATCCCAAAACACCAGGGGCACACAGGGTGGATGAAAAAGAGATGAGTCCTCCTAACAAGGCTCAAACTTCCCTGTTCTGACCTACAGTCCTCCCATGATGGCTTCCCCCTGAGGCCTTCTGGGAATAGAATAGCCAGAATGAGTTTCTCTTCACATTTAGTTCTAGCTTATTTTTATGCAAGGCACTTTCAGTATCCAGGGAAATATTTCACCATAACAATAGGCTAAGGTCATGGTTTGGTCCAGTGCTTCTTTCTGGCTGTAAGGGGGAAGAACTCTGTTGAGTAGTTACCACCTGGGCTTCCTTCTCCTTCCAAGTTTACCACCTGAGGCCTTGGTCAGCCATAGGCCCAATGGAGTTTCTTGTTCAGTGTGACATCTGGGTACTTTGACTTGTTTTCAAATGAAGAATTTTGCAGGGCCTCTCTAACTGGCAAAGCCATTTGACCTCAGTGGTAGATCCAGGTTGCAAACAATAATGTAGAAGGCTTAATTGTCTTAAGAATTTGCCTTCATCATCCTTCATTACACCTCCTTCTATTTCCTTTCAGGGATATATATCATGCCACAGTGAGTCTCTTCCAAGATGAAGGCTCTAGTGAAACCACTCTCACATATAATTTTTTCCCCTGGCTTATTGCCCTGACACTATTTCAAACTCTTTTCTTAACAGCAGCCGGAATTAAAAAGCCTTAGAGGGTTTGGTTAACTAGTTCAATGTGAGTCAGAAGTATGGCGTGGCTGCAAAAAAAAAAAAAACAGTTAAGGTGATTTCATTAAAAAGGCAAGGCCCAGAAGGAAGGTGATGAGAGCCTTTGCTCTGCTTTGCTACTCCTCCCTGTGAGACACCTTTGCCATCACACTTGGGGATGCTGCAGATGAAAAGAGAGAGGGGACATTGTCCTTAGAGGCTACAACCACATTGACATGATAGTTCCTCAATAGACTGACCAGGCACACTTCTGCCTCAGGGCCTTTGAATGCTTCTTCTTTCTGCCTGAAACACATCCCCTAATTCTTGACATGGCTCACTTCCTCACCTAATTAGCCTTCTGCACAGATATCATCTCTCCAGAGAGGCTGCTCCTGACCTCTAAATTTAAAATAATTTCTCCTATTACTCTCTATCTCTCTTTATACTGTCTTTTTTGTCTTCATGACACTTTTCATCTCCTGATATGTATTATCTGTTTTTTTCCCATTAGAATGTAAACGCCGTGAACAATGTTTTTTGCGTATTTTGTCCACTCCTGTATCTAGAGCAGTGCCTGATACATAGTGAGAGCTCAGTATATATTTGAAAACACAAACTTTTTATAGTGCTTACTTCATTGAAGTGTTACTTTTCGTTTCACCTGTTCCCACTAGAATTTTATCTAAGAAACCTCTTTTTCTCTTCCCCTGCCACATTTTCATTAATTACTTAGCCAATGCCTGGCATGAAGTTTGCTGGTTGATTAGATAGATGGAAGAATTGGTGGGAATGTTGCAGAGTAGTTTCAAACACTGGAACCTCTAGGCCCACACTGCATAATACAGTAGCCACCAGATACATGTGACTATTGAGCATTTGAAATGAGACTTGTCTGAATTGAGATACATTGCAAATGTAACATATATATGAGATTTTGAAGTTTTGTCATAAAAACATGTAAAATATCTCATCAATAATATTTGTATTGATTACAAGTTTAAATAATACTATTTTAGATGTACTTGGCTTAATAACATATATTTCTAAAATTAAGTTCACTTGTTTAATTTTTTAATGTTGCTACTAAGAAATTTTAAATTACATGTGTGACTAACATTATATTTGTATCTAATAGCACTGCTGTAAAGATTTTGACAACCCCCATGTTGAAACCCTGACCTTTACAAGCTCTTGAGGGTGTGTATTGGGAGAGATAGAGGTGGTTCCTTGTAATTAACACAGAAGAGGGTTCTCCATAATCCCTGCCCCAAGGGACTAGTGACAATAAGGTCAAATAAGAACTGTGGTTTTTTACTCAACTTCATTTTTTTTTATTCCTGCCTTCTCTCATGCCAACTTGCCCAGAGCTGTTAGCAACAACCCAGATCAAATGCTTAGAATTTTTTACTTCTTTTCTTAATTCCTGCCCACCAGTGCTTTCCCTGATGGTGACAACAGTGAAGAGATAAATGGTTCAAAGGTGAGCTACAAATTGAAAAGGAAAATCTAGCCACAAGCAACCTGGATCATCCACACCCAGCAGAATCCCCACCTAGGAAAATCTCTGTTTTTCTGATAAACAATTTTATTCATATAACTAACTCCCCTGGTGGAGCCCCATGCTAGGTTATCCCAGGAGGGAAATACAGAAGTAAGAAATAGGAAAAGGGTGATGCAGTCTTGCTAGATCATCTGTCCCTTAGATTATAATCAAGTTAGGAAACAAAACAAACGTGTGTGAAAAGTTAAGCAAGAACACAGAACAGTCATCCAAGAAATGTTGGGCAAAATATGATTAAGGGCCAAAAAAGTGACCCAGAGAGTTAATGTTCTGGAAGTTCAAATCAGGGATAACCCACAATATTGAGGCAGGCAGAGAAAGCTTCCTTGAGGAGGAATTACTTGAACTGAACCTTGAAGGATGTGATGATGTTACAAAATTTTAAATTTCCAGAGCTTAAAGGGCCTTAGAGACATAGCACACTCCTCATTGAACAGATAAGGAAACTGAGGCTCAGAGAGAAAACGATCTCATAGTAACTCAGGAAAAAGTTGATATTAAAACCAAGGTTTTCTAGTTTATTATCTATTACTCTCTTCCCTAGGTGCTGAGAAGGGAGAGATGGTGTTCTAGGTATAAAAGAAGCCCAGAACCCCAGATGCCTGACCTTTCAATACACAAACACATACAAACACACACACACACACACAAACACATACACATACATGCACATACATACACTCACACATCCAAACCCCATCTGGGGTCTCTCTTTCTTTTTTCCTCAAGACCATGTTAATTTATCAGGAAAAACAAATAACACTGAACTCAAATAACACTGAACTCAGGTCAAACACCATTTCCTTTTAATTTAGTTAGAAATGGGCCATGTGCTGATGAATGGTCTCTCTGATGTAACCTGCTATCTCAAAAGCCTTGAGATTGAGAGGCCCTCCTTCTGTTCCTTTTTGTCCCATCACCACTAGGTATACAGACTCAATCTGAACTACTGTCACTGCCTGGCTGCCCCGACTCTGGCCTTTGGTGCGGAGGTCCATGGTGTTATTACCTTCAGTGTATAGGTTGTCCCGGATCAACAAGCATTTAGTCCCTGCAAGGGTGACTCCCTGAAGAAAAAACTTTTCTCTCCCCTCTTTCACCAGCAAGATCTGAATTTCTTCTTGGGTCAACTGGAAAAAGTTGCCTTCAGGATAAGAAGCTAACAACCAGGGTGGAGAGTTAGTGATAATTGCTGCATCACAGCACATCCCAGTCTGTAGGAAGAGGGTGATGCAGTCTTGCCAGACCTCTTCACTGATATCCCTTATGCACTGCATGATTCAAGTAAGCTGTCTCTAAAAGATGAATGAAGTGCTTTCTAGCAAGTTGGTCTTCAGAAGAAATTTGTTGGCAGTTGGCTCAAGATGACTGATAAGCAGAGACTGAAATAAGCTTAAAATGCCATCTGTTTCTGATGAGCTCTCCCCAGCAGCAAGGTGGAGGAGGTCTTGGTGACTTGAATGAAGTTAGGCCCCAGCTGCCCTCTGCTGTGATTTTTCAAGCTACCTCTAGAGCAAGAGTGATGTCACAAAGGCTCTGTGACTTTTTAAATAGTCATCATCCACCACATCGTGGCTGACCTTTGGCCATAGGTTTCTTGAGACTATATCTCTAGCTAGTGAGATCTATATAGGCAAAGCACACCAATTTACTTCCCTAGGATACCATGGAAAAAACGTTAACCTCCAACAGTGAAAAAGCCTTTGAAGTAGAACTCAATAAATGAGTTGGAGTTTTGAATATAAGGCAGGACAGGAGAGAATTACTGCAGAAACTAGTATCTCAGATGTCAACTAATTTTGCTGAAACCTGAGCTTTAGGTATAAAGTCAAAAAGCTCACAGGCTCACCAGTTCACAACTTCTTTTGAGACCACCAAATAGCCTCAAAATTGTCATCTTGCCTCTGGACTCTTTCCCTCTAGTTTCTCTTCTGCCCACACCAGTTATAAATCTAGGGTCATTCATCCTCATCTAGTCACTCAGCATTCACTATATGCCAAATACCTTTCTAAGCACTGGGATAAAGTAGGGAAAAGAAAAAGTACATATGGAACTGACATTGTAATGGGAGGAGACAACCAAATCATAAATAGATAATAATAGTATCCTTGTCCCTGAAAATATTTTATGTGTCTAATATTTTCTTCTAGATTTCTCCTTTTATTCACAGGCTTTTTCAATTCTTGTGGGGTCCGATCTAACTTCTGACTCTTTTGCAGCCTTTGACAAATCATTTCCTGTGCCTTAATTTACTCTGAAATGACATTACTTGCTTTAAGGAGGGAATGTTAGGAGTATGGCTAAAGTTAATGGTGGAGGAAATCTGTGATAACTTTGACAATTTATTTATCTAACAGATATTTATTGAGTGCTTACTGTGTGTCAGATCTGTTGTAAACTTTGGAGATCCGGCAATAAGCAAAAAGTCCCTGCCCTCGTGAAGCTAGCATCATAAAGGGGGAGACAAGTAGTAAATTACAAAGACATTTATAATATATCAGGTGGTGTTGATAACTATGAAGAAAAAAGGATAGGAGGGTAGAAAATGCTGGTGAAGAGTGGTGGTCGTTTTATATTATATAAAGTGCTCAAATAAGGATTCTATGATATGGTGACATTTGATTAGAGACCTGAAAGAGATGAGGGGGTAAATATGTGGATATCTGGGGAAAGGACATTCTAGACACAGGGAACAGCAAGCGTAAAGACCCTGGGGCAGGAGCATGTCTGAAATACTTGAAAAACAGCAAGGAGAGCAATATGAATTGAGCAGAGAATAGGGTGATAGAAGATGTAGTTAGAGAGTGTAAAAGTGAAAATTTTCTCATTACTGGAAGTGAAATCTCCAAGGGCAGGCCCCCAGGAGAAACAGTAGATCAGTCACAGGGAGGTGATATCACCAGGCACTAGCCTCGAAGAGACACAACATTCCAAAGTGCAGATAATGAAGCTGTCTGCTAGTCCTGTTTGCTCTGAGAACCCCCAAATACATTTATCATTATGCAAGACTTTAACTGCTAATTTCTGCTCTCTGTAAGCTGCTTGCTTGCTTATTCAAGGACGTAGTTGGAGGATTTATAAGCTGCTTCCTGTAGGGGCTAGGGGTTGATCTCCTCTAACCCTGCGTGGTAAAGAGTCAGTTGCCGGCTGGCTAATAAAGGCTCATAATTCTCTCTGATTCGGCTCTGTGGGTCCTTGTTCTCATCTGCACCACAACAGAGAGGTACTGGGATATCACGTGTAGGATTTCATAAGATATGATTAAGGGTTTGGCTTTTACTCTGAGATAGGAAACCACTTAAATGTTTTAAGCACAGTAGTGCCATGATTATAGATTCTAAAGTCTAGAAGATGCTGTGTAGGGAGGATAGGGACAAAACATGGAGACCAGACTGTGACAGTAATCTGGGCAAGATAAACTGAAGTTTGAACCAGGATACAGGGGTAAGAAGTGGTTGGATTTGGAGAACATTTTGAAAGAAAAGCTGATAGGATTTGATGATGAGTCAGGCTTGAGACATAAGAGAAAGCGAGTGCCTCCAAAGCTTTTGGCCTGAACAACAGGAAACATAGAGTTGTCATTTACTGAGATAAGAAATGGTATAGGAAGAGTATATTTGAGAATGCAGGTAGAAATAAAAAGTTCTGTTTCAGATTTGGTAAGTTTGAGATGCCTCTAATACATCCCAATAGACATATATAGTAGGCATTGGATATTATTCAAGTTTAAGAGTTCAGAGGATAAATCAAGACTAGAGATGAAAAATTGAAAGTTGTCTGAAATAAACAGTAATTAAAGGCATGAGGTTGTACGACAGTATTGTGGCCAATATTGAATAGAGCAAACCAAGTATGCTCTCAAAGGCTGTTTATTAGCCGGCGGCCGTCCTTGCTAGAAGCAGCCCCAAACAAGAATCATGTCCAGCTTATATACAATTGATTGTTTTTCATGTCATGTATGCGAGCAGGGCAACACAAGCTAAAATTGTCATTTTGCATATAAGCTCATTGTTACATTGTTCCAAATTTTATGATAACAGGAGGCGGTTAAGGGTTCTGGGAACTAGCCATTTTAGCTTTAGTTAAACATTATTAAGGTATAGTCTTCCTTTGTCTGGTTTTCAGGTTTTTTAATTAACTCTTTCCTCATCACATTTCAGCAGGCTGTCACAACAGAACCCAAGGAATAAGAGTTAATAGAGAAGAGGACTTAGGTCTGAGCCCTGGAAGCATTGTAACATGTAGAAACAGGTAAAATGAGGGATTAATAGCAAAGGAGATTGGCAAAGAGAAGTAAGAGAAGTAGGAGAGTAGTGTCCATGAAGTCAAATGCAAAAAAAAAAAATGTATCGAGGGGAAGAGAGTGATCAAATACTTTTGAGAGGTGAAAACTGACCAATAGATTTTGCAATATAAAAATTACTGTAATCTTGACAAGAGCAGTTTGGTGGAATAGTGGGAGCAAAACCTGATATAAGTTGTTTGAAGAGAGAATGGAAAGAGAGGAAAAGAAGTGGGAGGAATGAGTGAATTAAAAAATCTTTGGAGGAATTTTGCTATAAGGTGCAACAGAAATATTGGGAGATGATAGGTAGGGGAGAGTAATATGGACAAAGAAAAGATTTTTTTTTAATTGGAAATATTATAGTATGTTTTTGTACCGATGGGAATGTTTCATGATAAAGGAAAGAAAGGGCAACTAAGTAGGTGAAGATAGGTGAAACTGAGTGGACAAATGAAGGGGTTGCTTTAGGAAGACTCAGGAACAGCTGATTCATTGAAGGTAGATCACATAGGTCCACAGGTTGGGCGGCAATCAATTTTGTTGTGAGAAGATGTGAAAATTCCTCTCTGATGGCTTCTGTTTTATCAGCAAACTAGAAATTAAGGTAATTATCTGCAAGAGAGAAGGATATGTTTGATAACTGAGTTGAGGAAGACAAGGCAAACTTGTAATCTTATTGTATATGTTACCTGTTTGAATACTCTCAAACACCTTATTAGAATGGGTTTACAGATGAGAAAAGTTACACCCAGAGAGGTTGTGTAACTTGCCCAGGGTTATTCACCATTAACAAATAGCAGAACCGGAATTTAAACCTGGAGTCCATACCCCTTTTCACTATCCCAAATAGCATCAAAATGAGGTTTTAAGAAATTGAGTGTATGGTGGTGGCATTAATAGGAATACAGAAAACTTGAGAAAGAGTAGGTGATAGAGGAGGGAGAGTGCAGGGGTAAGGAGGAGAATGTGAAAGATGAATTTATTTTTGGCCAAGATGCCTTTAATATGCTAGCAGAAACACTAAAGTGGAAGTCTCAGAGTACAGTGGTTGTTCCAAACTTGAACTCAGAAGAAAGGTCACAAGAATTGAGATGTAAATTTCTGAGTCACCTACGAGGGGGTAAGAATTGAACCTGAGAAATAGATCAAGATTACCAAAGAAAAGAAAACAGAGAGAAGAGGAATGAGGACAAAAACCAGAAAAATAGCTAAAGAAGAAGAGGAGCTGGAATACAGGCAATGAGTCTGCTTTATAACAAAGTCCAAGGAAAGAAAGAGTGTCGAAAAGAAATATGAATCAACAGTGTTAAATGCTGCAAAACAATTAGAGAGTGAGCACTGAGTAGAGCTACTGGATACAGCAATTGGAGTTTGGGATGACTTAAAAATGCCAATTGATGAGAGTGGCTAGGGAAGAGTGAGTGTTATGAAGAAGTGGAGGCAATGGTAAGTGAAGACTATTCTTTTGAGAGCTTTGGCAGTGAGAGGACTGAAATTCATGGATGACAATTCAAGGGGTAATTGGGCCACAAAATGAGGGAAGGGCTTTTAGGCTCAGAGAGAAGGCAGAATATGATGGATGCGTAGTTTAACTAGCAAGTGTTATGGACACTCAAGGAAGAGAGAAATCACTTTGTAGGGGAGGTGAGATTGCAAACCATGACAGCACAATAGTAGAGCTAGAAATGACCAAAGCAATAATGGCTAATACACTATTGTAACCTTGGTCAACTTAAGGCCCAGAGTGGTGACATGATTTGTCCAAGGTCACACATCAAGTTAGTGGCAGTCCTGAGAGTAAAACCCAGGTTTTCCAACTCCTAGACTGTTTCACAAGTCTGATTTAGAGAACACTACTGAGTGACTACTTTTATCTGAACCTCATCTGAGATGTGGCCCAGTGGGCTCTTGGTCCTTTTCCCACATTTGTGATGACAAAAGTTATGAGACTACTGCCATTGTCCAGGCCTTAATTAGGTTTATAGCAGTAGACTTGTTAAGGAAGGTAGAGGAGACTATGTTTATAAACCATTTCAAAAAAATTCTACGGTGACTTTCCCAAGGTCTTACAGCTAGGAAGCTCTTCAGAAACCCAGTTGCCACTAAGGTAGAGTCTATCTATGCTGGGTGCCATTACTGTTAACATTAAAGAGTAGCAGGATTGTATTGGTGCTCATAATCCTTGCTGCATTAAGAAGTGTGAGAAGAGTGTTAGTACTTGAGTCTGCAGCTTAACCTCTGAGCCAAACCTGTGCTTGAACTAGACCAACTCCCCAGAGAAAAGGGCATTTGCCAGAAAGCAAGATGGCGGGAGCGGCCACAAGCAAAGTGTCGTGATAGGAGCCTTAGTGAGGACCAGGTAAAGAGATTTGAGCCAAGACGCGGAGGGCGCGGACTGGAGCCCCTACTGGATCCGGGGTCGTCCGCAGCGAGCGGCCGCGGCTGCTGTGAAAGTGCTAAAATATTCAGTTGGCGGGAACTGCAGTTATAGACCACATCACGGTGCCCAAGGTAAGGAGAAGAGTTAGGCGAGGCAGGGAGCCGCGAACTCCCTGTTGATGCTCAGCTGGGAGTTCAGGTACACACTTCAAGCTTTCTCAGGGTGCTCTTTGACGTCCCCTTCCTGCGCCAGGACCTGCATTCTCTCCTTGGCTCACACTCCCTTTTAGCCAAACTGAACTCTACTCTGGACCGGCCTGTGGGCATCGTCAGCAGCGTAGCGGAGGAAAAGTGGCCTGCATCAACCGTCCCCTGGTGTGACGCTACCCCTGCACCCGGGAGCAACTGCCGTGTCCTTCACTGACCTGTGCCTTTGACTTCAGCTTCTCCCGGCACCACAGTCATTACTTCACACATCCCATTTTACACACACTTGCTGCATTTGTAGCCGCCTTTCTCAAATACGCCACATGGCATTGCCTCCCAGAGAGTTCCTTTATTTAGCGTTTCCCTGCCCTCCTCTTGGCTTCCTCGGCCTCTAACCAACAGAGGGCTGCACAGATGGCTGCCCAGACTACCACCGCCTCCCACGCCCCAGCTCCCCAGCATGCGTGTGTGGTTTTGGGGACGACAGCATCTCTCCAGTCCAATCTGGGCTGTGGAAAAAGGAGGAGGTATAGCAGAGTGAACCTGGCTTTACTCAGCCAGGAGAAAAAACCTGGAAGGTTGCATTGCCAGGCCAGTTGGCGCCTGTTTACAGCAGACTCCCAGTTACATCCGCTTCTACTTTTCAGACCGTACTCTTTCCCTCCCCAACGACAGTCCTTTCCCAAATCTACCTCCCTCTTCTCAGTTTTCTTTCTGCTATCTGAGGCTGAAGATCAGGAAGAGTTCCCAACTAGTCTCTGCTTAATTTTTTTCCCTGTCAATCATAACAGACGTTGCTCAGGTTAACTGAAGTCTACATAAAAGCCTAGTATGTTGTAATTGAAAGAGCATCAATTTTGAAGCTAGTAACTTGAATTAGAATGCTGATTCTTCCAACTACTAACTGATGACTTTGGACAATTTTTTTAACTTCTGTGAACTTTTTCTTCTCTACCAAATGGGGATAATGAAATTTGCTTTGTTCATTTAGGACAGTTGTGAGGACTAAATCAAAATTTGTGTAGGAAAACTTCTTTTTAACTAGAAAAGTTTCCTGCCTAGTTGTTGACTTGATTATGATGCTGCCTGATGAGCAAAGCAGGAAGTCCAACCTTCAAACCTCTTCTTTCCTGAGTCCTTTTTCTTTAGGCCTCCTTCTCTGTTGAAGATAACCACTTCCCTTGTAGCATCCAGCCTTACCTTTTTCTTGGTCCTTTCCTTTACAGGTCATGTCATTAGCACCAGTTTCCCTGGCATGGTATAAGAAGGTGGCACCATCAAAGGAATGGGGCTTCTGCTATCTATCTTCCTCTTCTCCCCACCCATCTAACCCTGGACCATCCTACTTTCCCAATTCAAAATTAGCTCATCTAAATACTCTCTTTGGTTTTCTTTTGACCTGGGGAAGAGGAGGAGGCAAAACTGTGCTTGTGCTTGAATGTTATAATATTAAAACATTTAAAATATTAAAATCCTTCTGTTGGAGGATTAAAGCTATAAACTGGTCTAGCTGTATGGTAAGGGAGAAGATACCATTATCCTGCTATAGTTAAATATTCAATGAGTTACTATGGCAGTTGCTGTGCTAATTACTTTATGTGAAATAGGTCTTAAATCCTTACATTTACCTATAAGGGAGGTACTTTTATTATTTCTGTTTTACAGATGAGGAAACAAACCCATAGAGGTGAAGTGAATTGCCTAATAAAGATAAGATTGCTCAGTTTTAAACTGGTATGGAGATAAGGTTAGTGCTCAAAAAAATTTTAAGTGGCATGGCTGGACCCCATTTGTACTGCATAGATGGTATTATGAGTCTTGGAATACAAATTAAAACTCCAAATGAAGACTTAGTTCTTTAAATAAAATTAGTATTTCTTTTGGTGCCTGGCTGGGCTGTTAGAGCCCACAGGTGGTATACTGCCACAAGTCCATTTATTTTATTTTATTATTATAAATTTCTGGAAAGGATTAGAGTTGTACTAATGGCTAAGGATTAACATGGCCCCTCTCTTATTAACTCATCGTTTCCAAAAAAGGGAGAGACTTCTTTCTGTCTTGTCCATCTCAGGATAAAGAGATCACCATGAGCTTCTTATTTATTCTGCATGTCAGGTGCAAAAATGACTTTTATTTTTGGTTTTTGCTTAAGTCTTTTTCTCAGGAAGAGTTTTTTAAAAACTGTATTGAAGTGTAACATACATTTAGAAAAGTTTATAGATAAGTTTATACTCCATGAATATTCACAAACTGCACATACTCGTGTAACCAGCACTGAGATCAAGAAACAGAACATGACCAGAGGTCACCTCATTCCTCTTCTAGTTAATACCCCTCTCAAGGGCAACCACTATCCTGACTTTTTAACAAAAGAGATTAATTTGCCCTTTTTTTGTACTTAAAATAAATGGATTTATACTTTATATACTCTTGTGTCTGGCTTATTTTGACTAAAATTGTATTTGAAAGATTCATCCATATTATTCCTTATAGATAATTCTTATTGCTATATAGTATTCCATTTTGTTAATATGCCATGTGTGATTTATCCAGTTTTCTGTTATTGGGGACTTTCAAGTTCTGGCTGTTACAAATAGAACATTCGATGGATATACATACATTTGCATTTTTGTTGGGATGTACATAGGAGTGGAATTTCTCCATCATAGGATAGGCATACATTAAGCTAGAGTAGACGCTACCAATTTTTCACTCTTACCGTATGTGTGTGAGAGAGGAATTGTCTTTTTAAGTTATAACCTTAGGATTTAACAGTGATTTTTGTACTCTCTCAGGCCTACCCATAAGTTTAGTGACTCTCCCAACTGAGTCAGAAATTTTTCTTTGTACTTTTCCCTATCCACATCACTTCTGTGTCAATTGGCACCTAGAATTCTTAATTACTTTCCATTATGGAATGGAACCTTATTTATTAGGAATTTTTAACTGCCTTGGAAGTTTACTGTAGTGGTTTAGAGCAACAGTTCCCAACCTTTTTGGCACCAGGGACTGGTGCTCCTATGAGAAGCTAGTGTCTGATGATCTGAGGTGGAGCTGAGATGGTGATGCTAGCTCTGGGCAGTGGTTACAAATACAGATGAAGCTTTGCTTGCTTGCCAACTGCTCACCTCCTGCTGTGTAGCCTGGTACCTAACAGGTCATGGACCAGTACTGATCTGCAGCCCAGGGATTGGGGACTCTTGGTTTAGAGTGTATGCATTGGAACCAGACTGTCTGAATTCAGATCTCAACTCTGCTACTTAGTTTTGTGATCTTAACAAGTATATAACTTCTCTATGCCTCAGTTTCTTTATCTGTAAAATAGTATTGATAATAATAGTATTTATCTCACAAGGTGGTTATAAGGATTAAATTAGTTCATATTTGTAAAAGCGCTTAAACCAGTGCTTGGTGCATCATAGATGCTTAATTTAACTACCAATTTTTAATCATCATCCTCATCCTTATCATCATTATCATCACCATCATTATCAGTTATTCTTTATAAAATCCCATGCCAAGAGTTGTTAGGGATACATAGCTGTCTTAGATATAGCAACTACCTTCTAGGGTCTCTAATCAAGTGAAGTGATGATCCAAGAATGAAAGAACTTTCATAAAAGGGAGCGAGGAAATGCTATCGGAGTTTAAAGGCAAATGAGATCCAGTTGTAGATGAGTGTGGGGAGAATTAAATGAAGAAAGCTTTATGGAAAGTGTGGCATTTAAACTGAGTCTTAATAATAAGATTTTACTTTCCAAAGATTGAGAAGATGAGAGGGTATCACTACCAAGGGAACTGTAAGAGTGTAAGTTCAGGCGCAGGTAACTCACTAGGGCAAGGCAGTGAGAGGAACTTTTCAAGGACTTAAGTTGGAGAGAGAGGTTTTGTAGATTGTAGAGGACCTTGAATGTTAAACCAAGGAATTTGAATTTGCTTCTATAAGTAACAAAGAGCTGCTAAAGCTTTGTTAAGTCTAGTGATGTAGAATATAAATGAAAGGACTTTTAAAAGTAAATGAAGAATGGGAATGTAGTTTCTTTTTGTCATGATAAAAATGTTCTAAAATTATATTCTGGTGGCTATACAACTTTGTAAATTTACTAAAAAATTAGTGAATTTTGCATTTAAAACAAGTGAATTTCATGGTATGTAAGTTCAACAATCTGCATAAACTTTACAAGCCAGAAAGTAGTGGTATGAAATATTCAAACTATTAAATGAAAGGAAGTACCTGCCAAGGATAATGTATGCAGTAAAGGTCTCCTTTAGAAATGAAGGAAGAATAAAGATCTTTCCAGACATACAAAATTTGAGAGAATTCTCCACTATGTGTCCTGCATTACAGGAAATACTGAAAGGGGTCAGCTCACCTATAACAAAATAACAAAAAAATACATAACTATAAGTAAGATGACTAGCAGGCTGATAGAAACAGAGATGTGCAACCCTTATAAAAATCAGGGCATTATAACCTTAAACAATGAGAAAAGATTCACTATTGTAAGATAGTAGTGAATACTTTCTGGCTTGTAAAGTTTATGCAGAGAAGTCCAAAGATAATCAAATGGTTTTTCCTTTATAGATTACCATCCTCTTTTCCTTGGCTTCCTTGAAAATTCTTTCTTTTTCATTGATTTTTGATAATTTTTAATCAATGTGTCTTGGAGATGATTTTTTTTGGTTGAGATAATAGAGTGTTCTGTTGACTTCTTAAATTCCAAGCTCAGCTCATTCCTTAGATTTGGAGACTTCTCATGAACTATTTGTCTGAAAATGCTTTCTAATCTTTGCTCCTTTTCTTCACCTTCAATAATGCCCATTATTCTTATGTTTCCACTCCTGATGGTATCAGCTAATTCTCTTTCATTATTTTCCTTTCATTACTTTTTATTCTTTGGTTTCTCTCTTCTTCATTCTGATTTATTTTTAGATTTCTGTATTCGATATCAGTGATTCTTTCATCCATTTGGTCAACTCTACTTCCCAAGCTTGTATTTCGTTTTTCTTCTTTTTCAGTGTTTCTTCATCTCCAGAAGTTCTTTTTGGTTCTTTTTGAGGGTTTCAGTCTCCCTGTTAAAAAAACTCACTCTGCTGATCTAGTTGATTTTCAATCCCTGGAATTGTTGATATGAATTATTTTTGGTCTCATTGAGATTTTTAAAAATTTTTTTCCCAGCTTTATTGATATATAATAGACAATTAGTTGTTCATATTTACAATGTACAATTCAATGCTTTTCCAATTATAGTTGGCATACAATAATATATCGGTTTCCATTTTATAGCCTAGTAATCAGATATCCACATAACTCACAAAGCGATCAACACATTAAATCTAGTACCCTCTTCCTCCTTAAATATTTATTACATTGTTAAATATATTCCCCATGCTACACTCTACATCTCCATGTCTATTCTGCAACTATTCATTTGTACCCCTTAATCCTTTTGTTTTTTTATTCCCATCATCCCAGCCCCCTCCCATCTGGTAACCCTCAAAATATTCTCTATATCTATTAGTCTATTATTGATTTTGTTCTTGTTGTTTATTCTTTAGATTCCACATGTACATGAAATCATGTGATATTTGTCTTTCTCTATCTTTCCTTTTTCATTCAGCACAGTACTGTTTAGGTACATCAAGGCAGTATCTTTATCTCCTTTCTTTTAGTCTCTATGTGTCTTTTAATCTGAAGTAAGCCTCTTGTGGTCAGCATATGTAGGGGTCTTGTTTTTTTATCCATTCAGTCACTCTATCTTTTGGTTGGAGCACTTAATTCTTTTCCATTTGAGAAACTCATTGATAGAAATGTTGTTATTACAATTCTTTATTCCTGTTTTTGATCCATGGGTTTTCTTTTTGAAGAAGTCCCTTTAACATTTCCTGTAATACTAGCTTGGTGATGATAAATTGTTTAGATTATTTTTTCTGGGAACCTCTTTGTCTGTCCTTTCACTCTAAATGATAGCTTTCTTGGATAAAACATTCTTGGTTTTAGATACTGGGTTTTCATCACTTTGAGTATTTTGTGCCAAGCCCTTCTGTCCTGCATAGTCTTACTGCTTTCTTTGTATTTAACCTTTGACATTTTCAGTATGATGTGTTTTGATGTGGGCCTCCTTGGGTTCCTCTTTCTTTGGACTCTCTGAAGTTACTGGGGTTGTATGTTTACTTCCTTCACCAGGTTACATCATTATTTCTTCAAATAGCTCTTCAAAGTCTTCTTTTCCTTCAGGTACCTCTATGACATGAATATTTTTACATCTAATAATGTCCCACAGGCTCCTTACATTATTATTATAATCTTGGCTTCTTTTTTCTTGCCATTCTGATTGAGTGTTCTTGGCTCCCCCATCCTCTGTATTGGCGGTTCGATCCTCTTCTTTATCCACTGTTTTTTTTTCATCTAATATACTCTTCATCTCAGATAATGTGTTCTTTTCTGACCATTTCTCTTTTATAATTCCCATTTCCATTTTTATGTTTTTTTTTCTCTGAAAAAGTTCTCACTGAATTCATCTATATTTCTAAGTTTATTGAGCATCTTTATAACCAGGTGTTTTGAACTCTGCATCTGTTAGATTGCTTGACTCCATGATTGCTGGATCTCTGTTCTGTTCTCTCATATAGTTTCTGTTTCTTTGTCTTCTCATTTTGGCTGACTTTCTGCCTCTGTTTGTATGTACTAAGCAAAGCTCTTAAATCTCCTGCTCTTACTAGCATGGCTTTGTTTAGTATGTGACCGGTAGCACAGTCCTTAGAGGGGTTCAGCTGCAGAACAAGGTTAGCCTCAGCCTGGACCACTCCCAGTCTACCTGTTAAGATTCAGCAAGCAATCCACAGATGCAGTGGATATAGTTGCCTCAAAAGGCCACACCAGAAACCGAGGCCAGCTGACAGTAGTGTGAGTCTTGGCTCTGCTCAGCAAGTAGCACTTGACTCGCCAAGAATACACCTGTATGTGGCTTGGGACAGGCTGTGTGTTGGGAAGGTGGAGTTTCAGGGAATCCTCCTGGTGGAGAGACCTCTGTTTTCCAGTTTGATGATGTTTCAGCTTTGGCAGTGCTGCGTCAACACACTGGGAAGGGAGAGGATTCAACAGAGGAACAATGGATACTTCCGGCACTTCTATCCAGGAGAGACCCTAGCCTCTGGCCCTCACTCCGAAAACTCATGTTCCCTTGTAAATTCCTGGTGCCCTCCGCATAGCCGAACTGGCGATGTTGCTGAGAGTGAGCAGGTCCATCACTGTGAAAGTTCACTCATGGACATGGCCCCTTTAAGAGGTGCCTGCAGCTGCCACTGCTATGGCCTCCATCCCACTCAGCTGCTGGGGACTGGGCAGCCTCATGTCCTCACCCTGTCCTACCTCCTCCTGTTGCAGGGTGATTTCTTATTTCTTTCCCTAGTTGAGGGCTTTATCTTCTAGATCCCAGGTGACTTTCCTTGCTGTTTGCTCTGTGATTCTGTCACAACTTTGAATTGCTCGCAAGAAGGATGAACAAAGCCTCTATCATCTGCGCCATTTTTTTCTCCCATTTACCAGTTTTTTTGGGTCTCCTGGTATCTTAGAAAATGGTGCCCCATCTTTTGTGTAAGACTAAGCCCTTTAACTGTATTTCAAATCTCATTTCCTACTCCTTCTAGGAACGTGTTTCTCTTATATTTTTAACCTATTCCTTTCAACTGGCTTCATCCTTCAGAAATACGCTCAAATACTTTCTCATTCCTAAAGAAAAATAACTTTTCTTATCCTATTCTAGCTAGTGTCCTCTTTCCTCTGGGTTAGAGCTTTCTTGAAAGTAGTTGACCTTCCCTATGAGCACTTCCTCACCTTCCTTCACTCCAGTTCACTGTGATCCAATTTCTGTATACCATTACTACTAGTGGTCTTGCTGAGGTCACTAATGACCCCTTACTTGTCAAATCTAAGGATCACTCTTTAATCATTGTTCTGTTTTGACCTCTTTGCTCTATTTGGCACTGTTAACTCATTTCTCTTTGAACCATTTTTGTAGTCCTGGCTTTAAAACAACTACTTCTTCATGGTTCTCTTTCTACCTTTCAGGCTACTTTTTCACAAGCTGACTCCTATAATATCCCCTCTTTCTCTACTTTCCCTTTAAAAGTCACCGCTTTTTCAGGCCTTTCCTTTTCTTACTTTGGTATCTACCTGGACAGCACCATTTATGCCCATGGCTTCCATTACCTTTTTTTTTTTCATATAGTGATCAAGTCTACACTCTGGCCCAGTTTCCTCTCTTTTCTGGATTTCAGACTTACACATGCAATTTTTCACTCCATTCTTCATTGGATGTTTCTTAAGTACCTCAAACTCACCATAGCCCAAACTGAAATCTTCTTACCTGCTTTCAACACCAACTAAAACTTGTTTCCTCTTCTCCTCACTCCTTCACTCCCAGCTTAGCCTCAAACATTACCAAGGTACCTAAGAGTCCTTCACCTATGTCATACTTCATTGCCTTTCTACATGTTGTTGTGTTATACCCCCTGCCTGGAATGTCTTTTCCTTATCCATCTGACAAATGCCTAATCATTTGATAAGCCTACTTCAGTTGTCTCCTCTTTGGTTATTTTGTGTTTTTGTTGTACCTGGTGTGTATACTTTTATTGTTTTAGTTACCATTGGTTTGTAGTTGTTCATGTAAGGGTTTGTCTTCCTTGTATCTCCAGTACATACCATAGTATTTCTTGTATAATCACTCAGTAATTATTAGCTAGAAGGGTGGATGAATAAATGTGTAATAAATTAATTTTATTCTCCTTCCTCACCTGAGGAAATGCAATTCTTAAAGGCTCAGGATTTCCTGTCTCCTTCAAAAGGATATAGTCACTATACATTACACTATAACAGCAGTTGTTTCACTGTATTGCATTTATTTGTTTACATTTGTTCACCCTAGTTTATGAATTCCATGAAGGCAGAAACTGAATCATGTCATGTCTATCTGTCTATAATATGTAACCACATACTTGGCATAGAGAGATACAATACATTATTAAGTGTTAGAATGAATAAATGAATGCTCCATATCTATCAATTGTCAAATTGCCAAGACTGGGTAACTGCCCAGACCTTTACATCATTCTGAAAGTACTAAAACTGATCTAAGACAGATAAACCTCTCCATCTTATGTCAAAAGGATTTAAGTTAGTAAGACTAACTGTCTACAGACTCCAGAGGAAATCATTGTCAAGTCTGAGGCTGGAATGCAGAACTGTCCTATCTGTGTTTGGGGGCAGAATTCTTTGTCTTGCCCACCCCTCTCTCTGAGAGTTGATTCTTGTCTTCTTCAGAGATTTTGTGAATTTAGAACTCTCTTTTCTTTTTACCCTGGCTCATGTATTGTTTGATTTTATTTTCTTGTTAGGTAAACTCTCCTCCTGTTGCATGCCTTTATTTTCTTTTTCCTTACCCACAGAGGATACCGATATTATGAGAAAAAAAATACTATAATCGAGTAAGACCAAGTTCTCTGTCTTGTAGGGATGGCATTTGGCAACCCTGTTTATTAACCCAACATACTATGCAAAATGTGTTTATGCTACTTTTTTCCCCTTGTCTTCAGAGTCAGTGAAGGGAGAAAAGGCCAGTGTTTTAGTCCATTGTTCTGATGGGTGGGACCTCACAGCACAAGTCTGCTCTGTGGCTAGCGTTCTCCTAGATCCATTTTACAGGACATTTAAAGGTGTCATGATAAGAGAGCAAGCAATAGTATTTTACTTTGCATGAGTGATAGATTGTAGACAAATAAAAAAGAACTCTCATCTAACTTGTTTTCTACGAGAAGGTGTTCCAAATCTACAAAAGTAGCCCTGTTTTTCAATTTAGCTTCTTTCTACTAAAATAGGCATTTGCAGTCTATATACTTTCTATTGTACATTCAGCATAGTTTCTTACCTATCAGAAGGTAAGTTGTATTGATAGATGTAATAAAATGCTGTAAAAGGTAGGAGGGTCTCAAAAAGTTTGTAAAGTGGAGTGGATGACTATCGAATAGACTGTCTCATGAGTTCATCATCTTCAACATGTCAGCCATTTGGATGTCAGACTCATGATTATTTTTTGATGCTGAATCCAAGGCTTCTTAGTTGATCTTCCTAAAAAAATAACACATCAGAGTTTAACCTCATTTTTTGGAAATGCCTTTTTTTTTTTAAATGGTTGAAAATAGGTTCATGCCAAGATTTGTTCTTGGTACAAACCTAAGCACTGAGTTTGGAGTTCTGCTTCTTAATAGGTTGAATTTAATATCATATTTATCAGGTTTGCATTTAGCTATGGCTCAAATGGCTTGTCACACATCATGTAAAAGGTAAAAGAAATCTGACACTGGATACAAATCCAGAATAATTTCCCCTGAGAGCATTTAAAATGTGAAGGCAGCCTGCACAGGCCTTTAAAGGAAATACAAGTTACTTACTTAGTTATCATTTGGAAAATTTATTTATTATCAGCCCATCTCAAACTTGTACAATGTCCATTTCACGAAAGTGTTTTGATATTTTTATATGGATGGTTAATTCATTTTATGATGCCTAATGCAAATTTTTCTTTTTGTATAAAAATGAAGATTCTAATAGAGAAGGAATGGATATCCATGGGCCACAAGTTCTCCTAAAGGTAAAAATATCCTCACTTTAAAGGAGGCGGTCATTAGGGTAAGGTTTATCAAAACCCAATATATCCCTGTGTATGAAGGAATAGTGGGTTAAACATGGTATAAATCTCTTCATCAGGAAACAAGTGTATTTCAGATAATATGCTAGGGTACTAGGGTTACAAAGGTATATCTCTGCATTAAAAGTGTGCAAATGATTATTTTAAGTTGTTAAATGATTCAGGGAGGAACAAGGGATCACAGGACACAGAGGATAAAATGCTTAACTCTGCTTGAAGAAGTCAGGATAGGTGTCCAGGAATAGGTAGCATTTAAAGACGAATTTTTGGGGATAGATAGGAGTTTGCTAGACAGAATAGTAGGATGAGGAGAGCATTCAGGCAGAGGGAATAATACATAGGACAATGCACCTTTTAAACTTTTGTAAGAACAAAGATGCTTTTTTCCCCTGTTTTTTAGTAAGGAAGGGGTGGCTCCAGGGCTTGCATTCATTTAGTGTGTGCTATGAGACTAACAGCCTCACTGAGGCTTTACCTGTGTTATCAGAACAATCCATGAATATTTACTAAATACCTAACAACGTGCTGTATACTATATCAGACACTGAGCCAGTACCAAAGACACATAAAATGTTTTACTCTCAGGGAAGTTATAATTCAGGTCATATTCTCCTCCATTGGTGTATATCTATTTAATTTCATTTGGTTGCTACTCTCTAGCAATTTAGGTCCCTATATTCATTCTTCCTTTATTAGCAAACATTGGGCCAGACAGTATGCCAGGTTTTAAGAAGACTATGTTGACTCAGATACAGTCTCTGAAAATCAATGATAACAGTATATTATAATAAGTGCTAAGACAAAGGTAAACATAAACAAAAGAACCTAACCCATACTGGAACAAAGAAGGCTACCTGGAGTTAATGACATTTTAGAACATTAAAGAATATAAGGTTAAAGATTTGAGACAGTGAGTGTTTGGTAGAATAAGCCTCTTGAGTAGAAAAGGAGTAAAAGCTACAGTTCACATGAAAAGACTAGCATGAGCTATTACTAAGAACACCTCTTCTGTGAAGACTGGATGGTAAGACAGGCAGTGAAGGAACTAAGTGTGTGAGTGTCAGAGACAGCAGTTAGATATTTTTACTTGATGGCCTTGGTCTTTTCCAGTGATATTGTAGACACCAGTTTCAAAAAAGGGGTTTGAGATGATAGCTTAAAATTTGCAACAACTGTAAGGATGGTGGGAAAACAGTGTCAAGAACATACATAAAGATTATTTGAGAACAATTAAGTTCTAACTGAATATGGAGACTTAATTTTATTTTTCCTCTCTTTAATTCCTCCCCACACACTTCCACCCTGACCTATAGATGTTGCCATTTCCCTTTAAGAACTGGATCTCTGAAAGCTGGACATCTCCTGCCACATGCTCGCAGCATACACCCGGGGCCTGGTGCACCTAGGGGGCCTGGCACATGGTTTGTGGCTCCATCCGAGGCACGAACCCAGGACCTTCTGTGTGTAAAGCAGATGTGCTAATCACTACACTATGGAGTTACCCCCAGAGACTTAATTTTAAATGTCAACAGTTTGCATGGTTTTATAATATTCTCAAGCAGCATCCATCAGTCAGGATCTGTGAGCAGAGAACATAGCTTTTTCAGTTCATCCGTAGTTGGATTTTGAAGGAGAATAATGACAAGAAAGATCAGGAAGTTAGAGAAAATGGAGAGAGAATTGTTGGTGAGGCAGACCATAGAGTATAGGCTGGATAAGTACAAAAGGGAAGGAATCTGGTAAGTTTAGAGGTTCAGAGATGAGGACTGGAGGAGGTAAGATGAGCAGACTTTGGAAATATATGGTGGTCAGAGTAGGATATTGAGATTGAAATTTCAAAGTGGAGTACGAACCTCTAGGTAACTTCAAGAACCAGCTTATGATCATGGATATGGGAGACTGATAGTAGAGTAGAGGTAAAGATCCATGAAGATAATTGGATTTGAGTTAGTTAAGGAATCCTGTAAGCCAGTGTAGGTCATCTGCATTGACCCCAAATATGACTTAAGACAGGAGTCAGAATCTTCAGAAAACTTGGGGAAGTGACCTAGAGACTGGTAGGAGACAACACTGAGGAAGGGCGAATTAGTATAAGGTAAATAACATGACTCATAATAGAAGTAGTTTTAAGAGAGTGAAAAATAATAGAAAGCAGTGGTAGGAGCAAAGAGAAAGCTGATCCCACCTCTGCCCTGATTTAGGGTTATGATATTTGGAGAGTAGAGTGGTGAGCATTTTCCATTTGATTGTGGGACACAAGAAGAGGTGGTGTCCTTAGTGAGGCATATTTTTGTTAAATCAGAAGGTAGAGCATACAATGTAGAAGCTGAGGATACTATTTTTGTTTCCAGTTAGAATAGGGTTTCCAGTGCGTGGTAAGAGTTGGTAAAGAAAGCATCATGGGGGAGGCATTAAACAATTCTAGGATGAGGTTTGTTCATTTAGTAAATGTTTATTAAATACTTATTTTCTCTTAAGAACTGTACAGTAAACAACATAGATATAGTTCTTACCCAGAGTTAAAAGTGGCTATTTAAATTAAAAACAAAATTAAGTACTACAGTTAAAAATTCGGTTCCTTAATCACACAAGGTGCATTTTAAGTGCTTAATAGTTAGTGACTACCATATTGGACAATAGATATATGGAACATTCTATCATTGCAGAAAGTTCTATTGTAGAAAGGGTATAAGAGGAGTTAGAATAGATTATCAAAGGGCTTACAATCTGGATGATGGTGAAGGATAACAGTAGCTAATAGGTCTGTTGAGATTAACAAGTATTGAATTCCGGGTGGCATTTTAGCATGAGGTGTTTATTTGCTAATGCGAACAGAGACCAAAGGTGATCTTATTATAGCCTGTTCCAAACCGTGTAATCCCTGATGTTAACTGTTGTCTTTCTTTACCTTTATTTGCATCTCTCAGGTGTGGCCATCTCAATGGGGACTCTAAAGAAGTATCCCCTGTCTTCACTCAGTTCCTAGACTGTATCTGGCAGTTAATGGAACAATTTCCTTGTGTCTTTGAGTTTAATGAAATCTTCCTACTGGAGATCCATGATCATGTTTTTTTTTTTCCTGCCAGCTTGGGAGCATCCTTGGAAACTGCCAGAAGTATCAGGAAAATCTAAGGTAAATTCAGTTTGTGAGAAAATATTGAATAGGGAGAAGGGGTCAGTGCAAAAAGAATGTACCCACCACCCTGAATTTTGGACAGCAGTTTAGGAAAGGGGAGGAATGACAACAGTAAAAAGACCTTTTGAAGCACAAAGCACTTCATGTTTGTGTGGGAATTACTCAGAACCTTAGATTCCTAATTGGTAAAACAGATACTAATACCTACATTTTGGAACTATCATGAAGAACCAATAAAAAATGGATGCACAAGGACTTTGTAAAGAATCAGTTACTGTGTAGGACTGAGTAGTTATTATCTGCAGGCCTTCATCACTTGTATCAGAGACCACAAAATGGCAGCTCATAATCCAAATAAACCTGGCTCAACAGGTATGCTTTGTTCAGTTTGTGGAGTATTTTTTAAACTATGAATTAGTTGTCAACATTTTAATATCAGGTTATTTCACATAAAATATAGTTATTTTAGGATTTTGTTCTAAATCGAAAAGCAATTTTGCCAAGATATTTTGAAACAGCAAAAGCTCTGGCAACACTGGACCTGTGTTTTCTTATGGCCATAATCAGCTAGAGCTGATTATAGTAGATGCTCATCTTGGATGAGGCACTCACCCTTGTTTGTTTACCACAGCTCTCATCACTCCCTATAGTTTATTCTCAGCCAATTTATAATGTTATCTTCCCAGCTCCTGTATATGGTTGAATTTGTACATGACTTAAACTCTAACATCCCCACAATATCCAAAGTATAAATGCTTTTTGAGGTTGACACGATAGAGTTGCTGTTAGCAGTGTTCTTGTTTTAGAGATAAAGAAATAGACAGGGAAGTAGCTATCTCACAACCCACTCTTAATTCACAGCTATTGGTTGAATAGCAGTTAGCTCAAGCTCTCAGGCCCTTCTATGACATATCCTGGATGAAATCACCTCTCTGTCTCTTCCTTTTGCAACCAGACCTTTCTTACCCTCTCCTCAAATGCTTTTAGACACATTCATTCTGTTTAGGCATTAAAGCCTAAGATCTTTTCCATATTCCTTTTCCATCTCTTAAAATGAGGCTAATATATCCTAGACCCAGTCCCCATACAAATCTAAATCTCCATGTAAAAGTACAAAAGTTGAAAATGTTAACACATTAAAATAGTGATTACTTAAAATAAGCAGAAGTACCTGTACTAACAATGTGACCTTTAGCAAATTAATTATCTCATTTTCCCATTACGAATTTGGGGATAAAAATATCATAAAATTCAATGAGATATTTTAGGTAGAGTCCAGAATAGTATTTAACACATAGTAAATACTCGATAAATATTAGTTACCTTACCTCTGAAAGATTTTTTTTTTTTAAACTAACAACAAATGAGAGACAGATATACAGGGGCTTTGACTTCACTGGAATGGTCTGAGGTTTAGAAGTTACAAGACTACAATTTTAGGTCCTACCACCCATACTACTCCTCTTTGAAACAATAAGTGCAAATGACCTTCCCATTCATGATTACACAGGAGTTCTTGTTGGGGACCAGAGGGGACCTATGCGTTTTGAAGTATTAACTAAGGGGCTACTTTGCTTGGTGAGCAAGGTCCTGTGGTCTCAACAAACACATGAGAATTAGTCTTACAATATAAATATCACAGTCTTTAGCTGCCCACCTAGGATAACTCACAAATATTTGCTGTTATAAATTACCAATTGTCTTTCTCTGTCTTATACCTTCTGAGAGAAAGAGAAGCTGGCTTGAAATAAAATGAAATATAGAAAAAACATAAATTCGCCCTTTAGGCTGTCTGTTAACTTACCAGAATTTTAAAAACAAGTCCAGATTTTCAAAAAATGGGAAGGTGATAAGTTCATAGAATCCTAGATTCATATTAGACCTTAGGGATCATATTATATGAATGAGAAGACAGGCTCAGAAAAAGCTAAGGTTATTACTAAGATCATATAGCTACTCCACAGCAGAAGGCTTATTAGCATCTCTTGCTCTCCAGTGTGAGACTGTCTAACTTCTGATTCATTTTTAAAATGGATAAATTGAAGTCAGATAATTTATTATATTATCAATATTCATTAGCCACTTATTTCCATTTTCTTTCTATCATATTTTGTTGCTCTGTGTTGACTTGGGTTACTTGTTAGTCAAATTTAGCTGATTATCAAGTTCAGCAGGACTATTGAGATTACTTGCTTGCTGCTTTAAATTTTTTGGCTTGTTTTTCTTTTTCAACAGAGTCTAAGAGAAAAACCCATTCTCTGTGGCCGTTCTTGGTTCAGAGGAAACCAGACTTCAGGAACCCTCTCTATAAAGGCTTCACTATGTATGGGGTGCTCAGTCCTAGTACTGTGTCTTACAACATTCAGTAAGTTCTTTGGCTGTTCCTTCCTTTCTTACAGGAAGCTCTAGGGTCTCAGCTGCTTTGCCTCTCCTTATATAACTGTCATCATCTCCACAAGCCTAACTGTGGAGTATGATACTCTCTCCAGATCACTCATTCCTTGCTGCATCTGAAAACAAGACCACACTCCTTTTAGGTTGCAGGGCTTGCTTAGGGAAGTAAATGGGAAATAATAGTTTATTCATAGTAGTACGACCAGTCAGGATGTAGGTTGCTTTCATAGTAGTATGACCAGTCAGGATGTAGGTTGCTTCATTCATCTTGATCTTTCTTTATATCTTCCTCTTCTTTCCCATCCATTTCCCCAACATAGAGAAGAAAAGATAGAAATAGGAAGTGTTGGTATTGTTCATTATACTTTCTAAAGCAGTATAAATACAGGCTGCTGTTCTCACTGACCACAAGTTAATGAAGTACAAGACAGAGCATAATATGTTTATTAGCTTGAATAGTTTATTTAGCGTATTCCTTAGGATTTTGTATATGTAAGATCACATTGTTTTTGAATAGAGATTGTTTTGTTTCTTTCTTTCCAATTTTTTTTGCAAAATAGCCTGCTTTAGAACTTCCCAGAGTATTTTTTTTAAATTTCGTATGACTTCTTTGATTACTTGATTGGTTAAGCATGTGTTGCTTAATTTGCACATACTTGTGAATTCTCCACTTTTCCTTTTGTTATTGTAATTGATTTCTAATTTTATTCCATTATGGTCAGAATACTACTTTGAATTTCAGACTTTTAAAATTTATTAAGACCGTTTTAAAACCTTACATGTTATGTCCTGGAGAATGGTATCTATTTTGCAAATGCTGTGTAATAATTTAAGAAGATGTGTTCTGCTATGGTTAGGTATGGTGTTCTATAAATGTCTCGTAGTGAGTATTGCTATTGTTCAAGTCCTCTATTATCTTTTTTTAAGATGTATTTTTAATTAATTATTTTTTTGGTGACATTGGTTAACAAAATCCAGTAAGATTTAGGTGTACAATTCAGTAATAAAGCATATATATAATGCATTGTGCTCCTCTCCCATAGTTAGATTTCTTTCTGTCACCACATATTTGACCCCTTTTCACCCCACCTATTGCCCTGCTCCTCTACCCTCTAGTAACCCCTAGTCTATGATCCATGTCCATGAGTCTGTTTGTTTGTCCTGTTCATTTCTTGCTTTTAGGTTTATAGCCCACATATAGGTGACATCACGTGGTTTTCAATTTTTTTCTGTCTGGCTTATTTTGCTTAGCAAGATTATCTCAAGGTCCATGCATGTTGTCGCAAATGGCAGTATTTCATCTCTTCTTATGGCTGAGTAACATTCCATTGTATATAGATACCACAGCTTCTTTATCCAGTCATCTATCATAGGTCATTTCAGTTGCTTCCATGTCCTGACCACCATGAATAATGCTGCTGTGAACATCGGTGTGCAAATATTCATTCGGATATGAGTTTTCAAGTCTTTGGGGTAAATACCCAGTAGAGGGATTGGTGGATCATATGGTAATCAATTTTTAGTTTTTTGAGGAACCTCAATACTGTTTTCCATACTGGCTGTACCAGTTTGCAGTCCCGCCAACAGTGTATGAGGATTCTTTGTTCTCCTCATCCTTTCCAACACTTATTACTTGTCCTGTTCTATTCTAATTGTAGCTATTCTAATAGGTGTGAGATGGTATTGCATTGTGGTTTTGATTAGCATTTTGCTAAGAGTTAGTGATATTTAGCATCTTTTCATATATGTGTTGGCTATTTGTATTTCTTCTTGGGTAAAGGGTCTGCTCAGGTCCTCTGCCCATTTTTTGACTGGATTGTTTGTTGTTGTTATTGAATTGTGTGACTTTTTTATATGTTTTGGATGTTAAGCCCTTATCGGAGGTGTTGCTTGCAAATATATTTTTCTATTTGGATGGTTGTCTCTTTACCTTGTAGATGGTTTCTTTTGCTATGCAGAAGCTTTTTAGTTTGATGTAGTCTTATTTATTTATTTTAGCTTTTATTTTCCTTGCCATTCAGGTCAAATTCATAAAATAGTCTTTAAGTTCAAGGTCCTTGAGTGTAGTTCCTATGTTTTCTTCTATGTAATTTCTTGTTTCAGGTTTTATATTCAGATCCTTAATCCACTTTGAATTAATTTTGGTGTGTGGTGATAGACAGCAGTCTAGTTTTATTCTTTTGGTGGTGGTTTTCAGTTTTGTAGCACCATTTGTTGAAGAGGCTTTCCTTTCTCCACTGTATGTTTTTGGCTTTTTTCTAAAAAATAATTTGCCCATATATCATGGGTTTATTTCTGGACTCTCGATTCTCTTTCACTGGTCCATGAGTCTGTTTTTCTGCCAATATCATGCTGATTTGATTATTGTCACTTTGTAGTTTAATTTGAAGTCAGGCAGAGTGATGCCTCCATCCTTGTTCTTTTTTTCTCAGGATGGCTTCTGCAATTCGGGGTCTTTTTACTTCCCTACAATTCTGATGATTTTTTGTTCTATTTCATCAAAAATTGCCGAAGGGATGCTGATGGCGATTCTAATGAACTATATGATGCTGTAGGTAATATGGTCATTTTAACTATGTTGATTCTTCCAATCCAAGAACATAGAATATCTTTTGATTTCTTTGTACCTTCTTCAGTTTCTTTTAATAGGGTCTTATAGTTTTCATTATATAGGTCCTTCACATGTTTCGTTAGATTTATTCCTAGGTATTTTATTCTTTTTGTTGCATTTGCAAAAGGAATTATTTTATCCACTTCTTTTTCCAGTGCTTCATTATTAGTGTATAGGAACGCTATGGATTTTTTAACGTTAATTTTTTATCCAGAGACTTTATTATATTTGCATATTGTTTCTAGTAGTGTTCTTCTGAAATCTTTAGGGTTTTCTATATAGAGAATCATGTCATCTGCAAATAAGACAGTTTGACTTCTTTGTTTTCTATTTGGGTACATTTTATATCTTTCTCTTGTTTTGTCTGATGGCACTCATTAAGACCTCCAATGTTATATTGAATGAGAGTAGTGCTAGTAAACAGACTTGCCTTGTTCCTGATCTCAGAAGGAAGGTTTTTTAGTTTTTCACCATTAAGTATAATGTTGGCTGAGGGTTTGCCATATATGGCCTTTATTATGGTAAGGTACTTTCCTTCTATACCAATTTTGTTAAGTGTTTTAATCATTAATGGATATTATATGTTGCCAAGGCTTTTTCTGCATCTATTGATATGATCATATGATTCTTATTTTTTATTTTTTTATGTGGTATATCACATTAATCAATTTGCATATACTAAACCATCCCTGGGCCTTGGGATGAAGCCCATTTGATCGTGATATATAATCTTTTTAATATATTGCTGTATTTGGTTTGCTAGTATCTTATTTAGGATTTTTACATCTGTGTTCATGAAAGATATTGGTCTGTAGTTTCCTTTTTTTGAGTTATCTTTACCGAGTTTTGGTATCAAGGTAAGATTGGCCTCATAAAATGAATGGGGAATTATTGCCTCCTCTTCAATTTTTTGGAAGAGTTTAAGGAGAATAGGTATTAAATCTTTGAATGTTTGGTAGAATTCACTGGTGAAGCTATCTGATCTTAGACTTTTACATTTTGGTAGATTTTTGATCATTGTTTCAATTTCTATACTGCTGAGAGGTCTATTCAGATTTTCCAGTTCTTTTTGATTCAATCTAGGAAGGTTGTATTTTTCTTAGTACTGGTCCATTTCTTCTAGGTTATTAAGTTTGGTGTTATATACTTTTTCATAGTATTGTTGTAGGATCCTTTTTATTTCTGTGATATCAGTTGTAATTTCCCCTCTTTCATCCCTGATTTTGTTTATTTGTGTCCTTTCTCTTTTTTCTTTAGTAAGTCTAGCCAGGGGTTTGCCAAATTTATTAACCTTCTCAAAGAACCAAGCCATTGTTGCATTTATTTTTTCTTTTGTTTTCGTGTTTTCATTTTCATTTATTTCTGCTCTAGTTTTGATTACTTCTTTCCTTCTGCTGATTTTAGCCTTCATTTGTTCTTTCTTTTCAAGTTTTTTAAGATGAAGCATTAGGTTGTTTATTTGGGCTCATTCTTGTATTTTGAGATAGGCCTATAATGATATGAACTTTCCTCTTATAACTGCTTTTGCCATGTCCCAAAAGTTTTGATATGTTATATTATTATCATTTGTTTTTATGTATCTCTTGATCTCTCTTTTTGTTTCTTCCCTGATCCAGCCATTCTTCAGTAGCATGTTGTTTCATCTCCAACCATTTGTGGTTCTTACTGATTTCTTTCTGCAGTTGATCTCTAGTTTCAGAGCATTATGATCAGAAAATATAGTTGGTATGATTTCAACTTTCTTATATTTGTTGAGACTATCTCTGTCCCAGTATGTGGTCAATCCTTGAGAATGTTACATGTACACTAGAGAAGAATGTATAAGCAACTGTTTTGGAATGGAAGGCTCTGTAAATGTCAATTATGTTCAGTTGGCCTAATGTGTCATTTAAGGATGTTATTTTGTTATTGATTTTCTGTTTGAATGATCTATCCATATCCCTTACTACAATAATATTTTGGTTTGTTTCTTCCTTTAGTTCTGTTAGTAATTGCTTTACATATTTCAGAGCTCCCTGATTGGGAGAAAAGATAGTAATAAGTGTTATGTTTTCTTGGCGCATGATTCCCTTTATCATCATGAAGTACCCCTCAGTATCTTTCTTTACCTATTTTATTTTGAAGTCTGTTTCATCTAATATTAGGACCGCTACTACCACTTTTCTCTGAATGCCATTTGTTTGAAATATCATTTTCTACCTTTTCACTTTGAGTCTTTATTTGTCTTTGGAACTGAGATGTGACTCCTGGAAGCAGCATATGGTTGGATTTTTTTTATTCAGTTTGCAACTCTGTCCCTTTTGATTGGTGAGTTCAGTCCATTTACATTTAGAGTGATTATTGAAATATGAGATCTTATAGCCATTTTATCTTTTCCTTTCTGTAGCTCAGTGTTTCCATTGATTCCTTGTTCTTGTGTTCCTGTTTTCTTTATTTTGGTTTACTTTTGTGGGTTTTCTTTCTGTTTTTTCTTGTTTTATGTTATATACTTCTGTTCTGAATCTTCTGTGTCTGGTTACCATTACAAATTTGTAAAGGATAGTTACATATATATATATATATATATATATATATATATATATATATATACAGTGATCTGTTTTCTTTTGCACATACCTTATCTTCATTCCCCTTTGGGAATTTGGATTTTTGAATCATCACCTTTTCAGTCATTATTGTCTCAATTTGTACCTATTTATGCTGAAGTTCATTGCTCTTTTGCTTTAGCAAATCTCTTTTTATTGTTTAAGCTTATAATGCCCTGTTTTTTAGTAAAGGTTGCACTGCTCTATTTTTATTTTCCTGATAATCATCTTACTCCTATGTATTTTTTTTTTGTCATTTTGTTTTAAGTGAGCTGACCCCTTTCAGTATTTTTTGTAGTGCAGGCCTTGTAGTGGAGAATTCCCTCAATTTTTGTATATCTGGAAAGGTCTTTATTTCTCTATATTTAAAGGAGAGTTTTGCTGAATACATTATTCTTGGCTGGTAGTTCCTTTCACTTAAAAGCTTGAATATTCAATTCCACTTCTTTCTGGCTTGTGAGGTTTGTGCTGAGAAATTCAATAATAATCTAATGAGTTTTCCTTTATAGTTTACTGTCGTCTTTATAGGTTACTGTCCTGGGTGCCCTGAGATTTCTGACTTTGTCATTGATTTTTGATAATTTTAATTCAGTGTGTCTCAGTGAAGGCCTTTTTGGGTTGAGATAACTGGGTGTTCTGTGCTTGTTGAATTCCAAGCTCCAGCTCATTCCTTAGCTTGGGAGATTCTTGTCAACTATTTGTCTGAAAATGTTTTTTAATCTCTGCTCCTTTTTGTCCCCATCAAAAAATGCCCATTCTTATGTTTCCTCTCCTGATGGTATCAGCTTATTCTTATATTTCTCTTTCTTTCTTTTTTCATTTGTTGGTTTCTCTCTTCTTCGTTCTGATTTATTTCTAGACTTCTGTTTTTGATATCACTGATCCTAAGAAGAGTTCAGCTGCAGGCCAAGTTTAGCCCCAAGCTGTACCCCTCCAGGGCCACCTGTTAAGATTCAGCAAACAACCCTCAGATGCTGTGCTTATAGTTTCCTCAGAAGACCACATCAGAAATTAAGGTCACCTGCCACTAGTGTGAATCTTGGTGCTGCTCAGCAAGGAATACCAGACTCACCATGCACACACCAGAATGTGGCTTGGGTAGTGCTGCGAGTTGTGGGGAGGTAGAGTTTCAGGGTGTCCTCTGGGTGGAGTGACCTCTGTTATCCAGTTCGATGAAATCTCCGCTATCGTGGCACTAAATCCTTGCACTGTGAGGTGGTAGGGCTCAACAGAGGAACAATGGATAATGCCAGCACTTGTGTTCGGAGCTATTCTCACCTCAGCCCTTAGTCCGACAACTCAGTGTCCCTGTGTAAGTCCCTGGTGCCCCCTGCACAGCCAAACCATACTGTTGCTCAGAGCAAGCAAATCCATCACCATGAAAGTCCTCTCGTAGATATGGCATCTTTAAGAGGTGTCTCCAGCTTCCAGCTGCCGCTGCCAGTCTGTGTCCCATTCAGCCACTCAGGACTGCTCAGCCTCGTGTTCTCACCCTGTTTTACCTTTTTCCATTGCAGAGTGTTTTCTTAAATTTCTTCCTAGTTGTATGGCTTATTCATCTAGATCCCAGGCGATTTTTCCTTGCTCTTTGCTCCTTGTTTCTGTCATGACTTTTATTTGGTCACTAGAGGTATGAACAGAGCCTCTACTATATGCCATTTTTTTCCTAGTTTGCCTTTTCTTTCTTATATATATTCAATCACTCTTACTACCCTTAATCTCAGTTCCTCTCATTGTTAGCATCAGTTTCAGTAGCATTTGCTCAGATTTCCCTGGGACTCTGTAGCATTCTGTCTTATAGAATATGTAAGGGAGGGTCCCTGTGTGTTGGGGGATGAGTGCTGCAGTTCAGCCTTGTGATTTTCAACCATGGCTGGTGATAATCAACTGTCACTTCTCTGCCATTCCTACTTCTCTGCTTTCTGCCCTGATTACTGAGCCCTGCTGCCAGCCACGTGGAGCTCACAGCTCTTCCAGGCAAGGCTGTCGGGGAACCTGCCCCACATTCTCCCCTTCCCACCCACTGCAGGGAGCTCTGGCTATGAGAGTCAGCCTCTTTGTTTCTTCCAGTCTATCACCTGGACTCCCGGGGTTCTGACCTGTGATAGCTCTTATGCGCAGATCCCATGCTCAGATGTACTGGTGTGCAGTTTGGGTATTTTTGTTGAGTTTTAGATGATCAGCTTATTATTTTTTCAAGGGGAGAGGTCTAGGGATGTCTCTCACTCCACCATGTTTCTGAAAGTCGTCTATTTTCTTATTGATCTTCCACTTCATTGTTCTTGTCGTTATAGAGTGTGGGATATTGAAATCTACAGCTATTACTCTAAAACTATTTATCTCTTCATTTCTATGTATTTCTCTCTTTAATTCAAGTTTTGTTTCATATATTTGGGGCTTCATCATTAGCATATAAGGTTTATAATTATATATTGAGGGACTGACCCTTTTATGAATGCATAATGTCCTTTTTTGTCTCTAGTAACAATTTTTTTTACTTAAAGTTTATTTTGTATTTATTAGTGTAGTCACACTAGCTCTCTTTTGGTTACTATTTGCATGGAATATTTTTTTCTATCCTTTTAGTTTTTCACTTTGAATCTAAAGTGAGTCCCTTGAAAACAGCTTATAGTTAGATAATGTTTTAGATCATATTTTTTATCTATTTGCAAACTTCTGCCTTTTAATTGGAGAATTTAGTCCATTTACATTTAAAATAATTTCTGATAAGAAAGGACTTCTGCCACTTTGTAATTTATATTCTATATATCTTAAATCTTTTTTATTCCTTAATTTCTCCACTATTACTTTCTCTTGTGTTAAATTGATCATTTAAAGTATATAATTAATTTCTTTCTCTTTCTTTTTCTGTATATTTTTTGTTATTTTCTTATTTGTCACTTTGGTGATTATAATTAACATCTAATTTCATAACACTCTAGTTTCAGTTAATACTACTTTGCCTCAATTGTACACAGGATCTCTACTCCTGTATAGCTCCATTCACCTCTTTATATTATTTTCATAAATTACATCTTATATTTTGTGTGTCCCTTAAAATAGACCCATAATTATTATTTTTTGAAATTTGTTTAAGGAGGTAAAGAGTAATTACAAATCAAAAATACAAAATTGCAGGCTTATATATTTACTTAATTAGTTACATTTATTGGTATTCTTTATTTCTGTATATGGCTTTTAATTTCAGCCTAAAGATCACTTTTTAGTTTTTTTTTTTTCTTATAGAGCAAGTTTACTAATGATTAACTCATTCAGCTCTTGTTTATCTGGGAATATCTTAATTTCTTCTTATTTTTTGAAAGGTGATTAAGTCAGATATATAATTCTTAGTTGACCTTTTCTTGAAGCACTTTAAGTATGTGATCCAACTACTTTCTGGCTTATGTGATTTCCAATGAGAAATCAGCTGTTAATCTTACTGAAGTTCCCTTGTATGTGGTGAGTAGCTTCTGTCTTGTTGCTTTCAACATTCTGTGTCTTTTGATATTTGATTATGATATCTCTTAATGTAATTCTCTTTGAATTCATCCTACTTGTAGTTTCTTGGGTTTTTAGATGTGTAGATCCATCTTTCATCAAATTTAGGATGTTTCTGACCATTATATCTTTGAATATTCCTTCTGTCTCTTGCTACTTTTCTGTCATTCTGGGACTACCATTATGCGTGTGTTGGTATGTGTGATTGTCTTTCACAGCTCCCTCAGACTCTTTTTTCTTTTCATCATTGCTTTTTTTCTTCCTACCCCTTATAATGGGTACTCTCAATAATCCTATCTTCTGTTTATTTCATTATTCTGCCTGCTCAAATCTGTTGTTGAATTCATCTAGTGAATTTTTTATTTCACTTTTTGTACTTTTTATATCTAAAATTTTTATTTGGTTCCTTTTAATAAGTTATCTTTTTATTGATATGATAGTTGTTATTTGGTGAGATTTAATTTCCTTGTTTATCCTTAGTTCTTTGAGCATATTTAAGGTAATCAATTTAAAGTATTTGCCTAGTAAAGCCAATGTTTGGATTTACTCGTGAGAAGTTTCTATTAAGTTATTCTTTTTCCTGTGAATGTACTATACTTTCTTGTTTCCTTCCATGCTCCATAATATTTTTGTTGAAAACTGGATATTTTGAACAGTATAATGTGATAATTCTGAAAATCAGATTCCTCCCTCTTTTGGATTTGTTGTTATTACTTGTCATAGGTAGTGGTTGTTTGATTAGTGACTTTTCTAAAGTTTTTTTTTTTTGCTAGGACTGTATTCTTTGTAAGACATGAATTCCCCTTCTCTTAGCTAAATGGTCAGCTAGTTTTGACAGAAATTTTCTTAAATGCTAAAAAATAAAAATGGTTTTCGATATTTGCAAATTAACTCTGGTTTGGTGTACATGGTCACTGCTTAGCAAGGTATTTATAACTCTCCCTTAGCCCTCATTTCCCGCTTGTGCAGAGCCTAAAAGTCAGCCACAGATGAAACCTTAGGGTCTTCTCAGGTCTTTTCTGTGCATGTGTCTAGCCCTGGGCATGTACCTGACCTTCTACATACCCTGATATATACAGGAACATTTCAGTGCCCTTATTTTCCTATGAATCTTCTTCCTGAACCTCTTTCTTCCAGTCCTGAGAAAATCTGAGGTGGGCAACACAAGCCCCTGGGCCCATCCTTCAGGGAGATACCAGGGAAGTCAAAATATACAACCACAGTATTTTGATAACAAGGTCTCTATTGCCCTCTCTGGCACTGGAAAGCTACATGGTTATGTAAACTGCCCTCCCCAAAGATTTTTCTAAGTTGGGGAGTGAAGACTGGCAGGCAGGTAATTCAAAATGTTATAACACTCTCTTAAATTTTATCAGCTTTATTTTTCATTAAGTATTCCCCTGGTTGTTCTAAGTTTTTGAGTAGATTCTGAATTTTCGAAAAAAATATTACTGTTTTTGTCTGCTTAATCATTGCTTTAGTGAAGGGATAGAGTTTTAGAAATCCCTACTTCACTGTTTCTGGTAATGTCACCAATAATAGGTGATTTTTTTTTATTACCACCATTATTCTTCTTAGCTTTGGATAGTACATATGAGAATTTCTTCATGAAGTGATGCTAGTTTAAATATAGTGCCAGAAATCCTCCTGTATTTCTTTGAGAAGTAAAATCCAGATCAAAGGGAATATATAGTAGACATGTTTTTCTCTATTCTTTCCACTAAATAAAACATTTACCCCTGGAAATTATAAAAGAAACATTAAACTATTATGAACAGTGGAGAGTAGAAACAGACTGACCGGGGTCCACAAGACTGAAGGAACAATACAATGGTGAGTTCCATGGGGTTTCTTTTTGCTTCATATGTGTCAGACATGGAGCAGAAGAAGTTAGCAATCCAGAAACATCAAAGATATAGATTTTTAAAAGCCATAAGAGAAGCTTGCTCTTTCTAGCCAAAGGACCAGGAAAAGGACAGCCTAGCAAGATGGAATACTTAGATGATAACTTTTCACCTTTAGTCAAACACTACAGATGTAAACTGTGGCTCCTCCCAGCCAGCAAAGACCAAGTAAGGAGCCTAGATTTCTGCTCTCACCAAACTGTAACAAAGCACCCAAATATCCCCACATCCACTCTTCCAGTGTGGTGTCAGAGAAGGTCAGGTGCGGAGTTGGGATTTTTATACGCACTAGATACTCTCTTCCTGCCAGTGATGGTAGAGATCATGTGGGCAGCCTGGACTTTACCTCTACTATCCCTCTCCCTACTTGGATGGTATTAGAGGAGGCCTAATGTTGAGTCAGGACTTTCACCATCACACAACATTAATGAGGCTATTCAATGGTATCATTGGAGGTCACGTGGGGAGAAATAATGAAATACTTCTGCACACCCCAGCTAGGGTGCTATCAGCATAGCACTAGTGGGATGTCTGTGGCCCCACTTCCACCCAACAGTACTGTGGGGGCCCTCCCAACTTGTCAATGAAAACCAGGTGGGAAATCTCAATCTCTACTACACCTGGCAGTAATGAGGAAGCACCCATAGTTCCTCATAACAGGCTTGCTAACACAGAAGATTCAAATAAGATCCACAGTCTCATAACAAAATTGCCAAAATCTGTAGGTTTCAGTTGAAAATTTTACCTCCCCACAGATATTTTTTAATTAACTTTTTTCTACCTTAATGTGCTGGCTAGGACTTTTATTACTATGCTGAAAAAGATGGCAAAACTGATATTCTTGCCTTGTTCCTCGTCTCAGTGTAAGTGTCCTGTCTTTTTTCACAAGTACAATGTTAGCTGTAGTTGTTTTGTGGATGCTCTTTATCAGGGGAGTAAGTTCCCTCTATTCCTAGTACTTTTAGCTTATTTATCATGAAAGAATGTTAAATTTTGTCAGATGTTTTATCTTAATCAATTTATATGATCATGGGACATTTAGTCTGTTCATATGATTATTGATTGACTTTCAAGTATTGAATTAGTTTTGCATCACTGATAAACCCTACTTGGTCATGGTTTAAAATTACATTTTTAATATTGGTGTGTTCTACTCGCTAATATTTTGCTAAGGATTCTTATGTTTTATTCATAAGGATTATTAATTTATATTTTTTCTTCTTTTGTATTGTCTTTACTTTTGGTATCAGGGTAATATTAGCTTTCTAAAATAAATTAGGGAGTATTTCTTACTCTGTTTTCTAGAAAAGATTTATAGTTGGTGTTAATTTTTAAAATAATTTGTAGATTGATCCAGTGAAACAATCTTGGCATGGAAATTTTTTCTTTGGGAATTAAATTATTAACTAAATTACTTTTATAGTTGTAGGGCTATTCACATTATCTATTTCATATTGGATGAGTCGTGGTAGTTTATGCTTGAAGACATCATTTATAAAATGTTTCCCTGGATTGCTGAAGAGTTTATTTACAGGAAAAAATTTCCTTTTCATTGCCTCCATAGTCATCTAGACTAGGGAGGTGTTCCCAACCCCCAAGCCACAGAACAATAGCCTGTTAGGAACCAGGCTGCACAGCAGGAGGTGATAGGTGGGCAATCGAGCAAAGTTTTATCTGTATTTGCATGAGCTCCTCAGCGCTAGCATCACTGTCTCAGTTCTACTTCAGATCATTAAGCATTAGATTCTCATAGGAGCACCAGTCCCTGATTCCAAAAAGGTTGGGGACCACTGATCTAGACCATAAACCAGCAGGTCAAAATAAGCCCATTTATATAATACTGAACAATATAGAATTCTGGTTCTCCAAATCCAGTGTTCTAAGAGAGTGCTACTTTATTTTCTGTGTCTAGAATAGCAAGTGCCCAATATTCCTCCAAATGATGACTAATTATACTTCACATAAATAAATCTATTACATTCTACATTTGAGTCTTGTGATAAATATACTATACTGTAAGCTCCAATATGAGTTTTGAAGTCTGAGTTTGCCAAGAAGTAGCTGTAAGACATAATTCAAGTTACAGATTGAGTTTCAGTTATCTATTAAAGGAAATAGCAATGACTGGCCTGCTTACTACACATAAACTTACAAGAATTACAATAGATGATATGGGGAAATGAACCATGCAAGACATGAAGAGACTTTGTTCAGTCTAGTCTGTGACAGATGTTAGCAACTGAAAAGCTGGCATCAGGAGCACAAGGATTGTGACTATAAATGTTGCTTGGATCCATCCATTTCAGAAATTGCTTCTCAGCAATATGTGGCAATTTACTTTTTATTTCTCATCACTTTACAGGGACAATGTAAGTTGTTAGTTAAGAACATAATTTCACTAGGAATTAACTACTATATACAGAATATTAAATATTTAAACCAAGTATAAAAAGTTATAAAAATGACGATGATAATGGTATTCAATAACATTGTCATAATATCTATCACTCATTAAACACTGTGGTAGAATATTACTATAGATTCTTAGTGAATTTATTTTACTTCAACACTATGTTTGAGATATTCCAATCACAGTTTTACAGATTAAAAAGAAAAACATTGTACTTCAAAGTTAAGTGGAATACTCAAAATGAAAGAACTGGGAATTAGATTCAGGTCAACTTGCCATTAAATTTTTAATAGAGCAGAAATATGGTGGCGTGAGAGATGTCCCCAAATCTCTCCCCTTGAGATAACAATAAGCTAAGCATCTAATATTCAACAACAACAACAACAAAGCACCCAAACTGCACACAAGCACGTCTGAGGTGGGATCTGTGCATAAGAGCTACCACAGGTCAGAACCCTAGATGTCATGCGGTAGACTGGGATTAAAAAAAAGAAGCTGCTTTGTGCAGCTGCTGGAGCTACCTGTAGGAGGAAGGGGAGAGGAGAAGGTACAGTGAAATTCCTGAACACCACTGCCTGGGAGAGTTGTGAGTTCCATGCAACTGGCAGCAGGGCCCAGTCATCAGGGCAGAAGGCAGAGAGGCTGGATGTCAGAAAAAGAACAGTTGATTTTTACTAGCCACAGTTGAAAAATCAAGGCTGAGCCACAGTCCCCAACTCCCAACACAGAGGCGCCCCCACCCAAAGCCTCTAAGACCAAACACCACAGAGCTGCAGGGGAATTTGAGCAACACTACCAAAACTGTTGCTAACACTGAAAGCGACTGAGACTGAGGGGAGCGAGCATGATTAAATATATATAAGAAAATAAAAAGGCATTATTACAGCTTTATATAAAGCAGGGATCCAAAAGGCTTAGATGCCACCTACTGGAAACCAAAAGAAAAGTGCCTTGTTTGCAGCAGGCTAAAGAGAGACCTTTATATAATAAATCTTTCTGGAAAGAAAGCAGAATACATTTCCATTAATGCCCAAGCAGAGAAATAGTCCATTAAACACCATGAATAACCAAAATAACAAGGCATCTCAGAAGGAAAGAGAAAAATCTCCAGAAAATAAGGTTACAGACATATGTATACAACTTAAATGAAAGAGAATTCAGGATGGTACTTCTGAAAAAACTCAGTGAGTTCCAAAACAAGTCATATTAACAATTTTAGGAATTGAGAAAACACCTAGAGGAGTGGAGCAAGGAGATCGAAACCCTCAGAACCAAATAGAATTTCTGGAGATGAAGAACACACTGCAAGAGTTAAAAAATGAAAAAGCAAGCTTGGGAAATAGAGTTGACCAAATGGAGGAAAAGATCAGTGATATCAAAGACAGAAATCTAGAAATAAATCAGAAAGAAGAAAAGAGAAACCGAAGAATGAAAAATAATAAAAGAGAAATTCAAGAACAGGCTGATATCATTAGGAGCGGAAACAAGAATAATGAGCATTTTCAAAGGGGAGGAAAATGAGCAGGGTTAGAAAGCATTTTCAAATCTAAGGAATGAACTGGAGCTTGGAATTCAACAATCAACAGAAAACCCAATTATCTCAATCCACAAAGGCCTTCACCAAGACACATTATATTAAAATTATCAAAAATCAGTGACAAAGATAGAACTCTTGGGGAAGCCAAGGTGAAGAAAATGGAAAATTATAAAGGAAAACCCATTAGATTTTCATAGGATTTCTCAGCACAAACCTCACAAGCCAGAAAGAAACGGAATCAGATATTTAAACTATTAAGTAAAAAGAACTACCAGCCTAAAACAATGTATCCAGCTAAGCTCTCCATTAGATATGAAGGAGAAATTTAGACCTTTCCAGACATACAAAAATTGAGGGAATTCTCCACTACAAGGCCTGTACTAGAGGAAATACTGAAAGAGGTCAGCTTACCTAAAAAAAAATTACAAAAATATACATAATTAGGAGTAAAGTGACTATCAGGCAAATAGAAGCAGACCAGGGCAGCCCTTACTGAGAACAGGGCATTATAAGCTTAAATAATAAGAAGAGAATTACTATAAAAATATAATGAATGCTCAGCATACATAAGGACAAAATGAGATAACAATTACTTAAAAGAGGAGGATTCAAAAATCTAAATTAATAAAGTAGAATGGAGATAAGGCACACGCAGAAGAAAATGGATCACTGTATATACATAACTATCCTTTAAATATTTGTAGTGGTAACCACATGCCAAAGATTCAGAACTAAAGTATATAACATAAAACAAGAAAGACCAGATGGAAAACTCACAAAACCCAACCAAAACAAAGAAAACAGAAATGCAAGGACAAGGAAGCAATGGAAACACCGAGCTACCACAAAGCAAAAGGTAAAATGGCTATAAGTAGACCTCATATTTCAATAATCACCCTAAATGTAAATGGGCAGAACTCAACAATTAAAAAGTTACAGAGTTGCAGATTGGATTAAAAAAAAACAATTGCTGCTTCTAGGAGACACATCTCAATTTAAAAGATAAAAATAGATTCAAAGTGAAAGGGTAGAAAGTGATATTTCAACCAAATGGCATGCAGAGAAAATTAAGATTAGCGGTACTAATATCATATGAAATAGATTTCAAAATTAAAAAGATAAAGAAAGAATATTGAAGGACAACTAATAATGATAAAGGGAATCATGCACCAAGAAGACATAACACTTGTTAATATCTATGTTGCAATCAGGGGGCACCAAATAGTAAAGCAATTACTAACAGAACTAAAGGGAGAAACAGGCCAAAACACCATCATAGTAGGGGACCTAAATACCCACAGTCAAATATGGACAGATCATCCAAACAGAAAATCAATAAGGAAATAACATCCTTAAATGACACATTAGACCAACTGGACATAATTGACATTTACTGAGCCTTCCATCCCAAAAGAGCTGCTTATACATTCTTCTCTAGCACACATGGAACATTCTCAAGAATCGACCACATACTGGGACACAAAGATAGCTTCAACAAATATAAGAGTGTTGAAATCATAACAACCATATTCTCTGACCATAATAATTTGAAACTAGGCATCAACTGTAAAAGGAAATCAGGAAGACCACAAATACATGGAGATTAAACAGCATGCTATGGAAGAATAACTGGGTCAGAGAAGAAATGAAAAGAGAGATCAAGAGATACATAGAAACAAATGATAATGATAGTACAACATATCAAAACTTTTGGGACATAGCAAAAGTAGTCATAAGAAGAAAGTTCATATCATTACAGACCTATCTCTAAAAACAAGAAAAGCCCAAAATAAACAACCTAATGCTTCATCTTAAAAAAAAAACGTGAAAAAGAAGAACAAATGAAGCCTAAGTCAGCAGAATGAAATAAATAATCAAAATTAGAGCAGAAATAAAAAATAGAAAAAAATCAATGCAACAAAGAGCTGGTTCTTTGAGAAAGTTAATAAATTTGACAAACCCCTGGCTAGACTCACTAAAGAAAAAAGAGGACACAAATAAACAAAATCAAGGATGAAAGAGGGAAAATTACTACTGACATCGCAGAATACAAAGGATCCTACAACAATACTATGAAAAAGTATATAACACCAAATTTAATGACCTAGAAGAAATGGACTGGTGCTTAGAAAAATTTAGCCTTCCTAGATTGAATCAAGAAGAACTGGAAAATCTAAATATACCGATCAGCAGAATGGAAATTGAAACAATCATCAAAAACCTACCAAAAAGTAAAAGTCTAGGAACAGATGGCTTCACCAGTGAATTCTACCAAGCATTCAAAGAAAATTTATTGCCTATGCTTTTAAAATTCTTCCAAATAATCGAACACAAAGCAAAACTTCCCAACTCATTTTATGAGGTCAGTATTACCTTGATGCCAAAACCTGGTAAAGATAACGAAAAAAAAGAAAACTACAGACCAATATCTCTCATGCACATAGATGCAAAAATCGTAAATAAGATACTAGTGAACCAAATACAGCAACGCATTAAAAATATTATGCACCACAATCAAGTGGGCTTCATCCGAGAGGCACAGGGAAGGTTCAACATATGCAAATTGATTAATGTGATATGCCACATAAATGATTTAAAAATAAGAATAATATGATTATATCAGTAGATGCAGAGAGAGCCTTCAATAAAATACAGTATAAATTTATGATCAAAACACTTAATAAAATCAGTATAGAAAGAAAGTACCTTAACATACTAAAGGCCATTTATGACAAATCCTCCGTCAACATTATAATTAATGGTGAAAACCTAAAATCCTTCCCTCTAAGATCAGGAACAAGGCAAGGATGTCCACTATTGCCATCCTTATTCATTATAACATTGGAGGGCCTAGCGAGTGCAATCAAGCAAGAGAAAGATATAAAAGGCATCCAAATAGAAAATGAAGAAGTCATACTGCCACTATTTGCGGATGACATGATTCTCTATATAGAAAACCCTAAAGACGCCACAAGAAAACTAGAAACAAGAAGCAAATACAGTAAATTTTTTGGATACAAAATCAATGTTCAAAAATTTATAGTGTTTCTATACTGTAATAATAAATGTCAGAAAAAAGTGAAAAAATAATCTTTTGTAATTGCAACAAAAAGAATAAAATTTCTAAGAATAAATTTAACGAAACACATGAAGGACCTATGCAATGAAATCCACAAGATCCTATTAAAAGAAATAGAAGAAAATCCAAAGAAATGGAACAATATTCCATGTTCTTGGATTGGAAGAATCAACATAGTTAAAGTGATCATATTACCTAAAGGATTTTACAGATTATTGCAATCTCCATCAAAATCCCATCAGCATTTTTTAAAGAAATAGAAAAATATCATCATATTTGTATGGAATCATAAAAAACTCCATGTTGCCAAAGCCATACTGAGAATAAAAGAACAAGGATGGAGGCATGACTCTGCCCAACTTTAAATTATTCTACAAAGTGACAATAATCAAAACGGCGTGGTATTGGCAGCAAACAGACACATAGACCAGTGGAACAGAATCGAGAGTCCAGAAGTAAACCCATGATATATGGGCAAATAATTTTTGACAAAAAAGCCAAAAACATATAGTAAAGAAAGGAAAGACTCTTCAATAAATGATTCTGGGAAAACTTTAAAGCCACCTACAAAAGAAAGAAACTAGACTGTTGTTTATCACCCCGCTTCAAAATAACTAAAAATTGATTAAGGACTGAATAGAAGACTTGAAACAATAAAATGCATAGAAGAAAACATAGGAACTAAACTCAAGGTACTTGGACTTAAAGAGGATTTTATGAATTTGATCTCAAAAGCAAGGGAAGTAAAAGCAAAAATAAATGAATGGGACTACACCAAACTAAAAAGCTTATACTCTGCAAAAAAGGTGAGGAGAATACCATTTGAATGGGAAAATATATTTGCAAGCAATGCCTCTGATAGGGGTGTAACATCCAAAATATACAAAGAACACATACAACTCAGTAACAACAACAACAACAAAATGATCTAATCAAAAAATGGGCAGAGAACTTGAATAGATACTTCTCCCTAGAGGACATACAAATGGCCAACAAATATTTGAAAAGACGCTCAACACTGCTAGCTATTAGGGAAATGCAAATCAAAACCACAAAATACCATCTCATAACTGTTAGAATAGCTGTTATTAACAGGAGAAGTAATAACAAATGTTGGAGAGGATGCGGAACAAAAGGAACCCTCAAACACTACTGGCGGGACTGCAAATTGGTACAGCGACTATGGAAAACAGTATGGAAGTTCCTCAAAAACTAAGAATTGATCTACCATATGATCCAGCAATCCCTCTACTGGGTGTTTACCCCAAAGACTTGAAAACTCATATTTGAAAAGATATTTGCACACCGATATTCATAGCAGCATTATTCACATTGGCCAGGACATGGAAGCAACCAAAATGTCCAGCAATAGATGATGGCTAAAGAAGCTGTGGTAATATACACAATGGAATATTACTCAGCCATAAGAAGAGATGAAATACTGCCATTTGCAACATGCATCGACCTCAAGATAATCATCCTAAGTGAAATAAGCCAGACAAAGTTGAAAAACACATGATATCACTTACATGTGGGATATAAACCTCAAAGCAACAAATGAAGAGGACAAACAGAGTATAATGGACATGATGTATAGACTAGTGGTTACCAGAGTTTAGAGGGTGGAGGAGGAGCAGGGAGGCAAACGTGGTAAAGGGAGTCAAAAACTGGGGTAGGGGAAGTGTTAAGTTGGTAAAGGGGATCAAACATATGGTAGCTGAAGGAAACTGGACTTTGGGTGGTAAACGCACAATAGAATATACAGATATGAAATTGTACACCTGAAAATTATAAAATTGTATTAACCAATATTACTCCAATAAACTGAATTTTAAATAAAAAAAAAAAACTTTAATAGCCACAATGTGAGGGAGTAAGAATATAGGAACAGATTGGGTAGATAGCATATTTCTATGTAAACTGTCTTGTATGAAACTTCAAAACTAATGGTAAAACTTGAGTTGTTCATACCTGAATTTCTACTACTTGTCACAGTACTTACTATGTTTTTGAATCTTGTTTCAGTATTAAGGACCATTCAGTTTTTACTAAGACATTTAGGTAAACCCCAGACAGATATATGGTTAAAGGAATGGCTTTATGCTAACCATATAGGATCCTCAGTAATTCATAACACAGATTAACATTTTTTCCTAAATACTGTCCAGAAATGTAGATGTAACCTTAGAAGAAGATACTTCATTCAAGCCAAACTTCCTACTCTCATTTAATGTATTATTATTATTGTACCTTCATGCCTTTCATTGCGCCTTTTCATTTAGCTGTATTTCTTCTACAACTTCTGTTTATATAATGCCAGTCTGTTTTGTGCTGATTTACATATATTTGAGTGATACTATTAACTTCTACAAGCCAATGTCTTAAAAATTATCCTGGCTTTGGACACAGATCTGTGCTCTTCCCTAAATTCCACAGCCTTCTCTTTATTTCTCTTGGTTAAGGCTCTACTTCTTTTGGGTTGCCTCTTTACATCCAGGCTTGGGTGTGGGAACAGACTTCTGAGTGGCTACCAAAGAACCAGAGGTTGCAACCTGCAGTTATAGTGATTTAGCTGCCTGTGGGATGAAGCTTAATTGTGGAATATGTGTGAAGGGAGATAAGCAGCAGATAAATTCTCCTGCCTTTTACTCCTCAGGAAATCCTCCAGGAGTCCCAGTGAACAAATGTTCATCCTTCCCAAGTGACCTACTCCTCATGAAGTGGGTCGCACTTCCCATTGCTAGCATCTTTCTTAGCTTCACTTTCATTTTAAACCATTCTACATTCTCCCTGATTTAGTTTTGGTGTGTTAATCTTTGTCTGAGCTTTGCTTTCTAGAAGGGTGCTATAATACTTAAAATTATTGAAGAATTTGTTAATTTTCATTGCCCTTACGTCAGTAGTTTTTAAAATTTGTACTTTTCAGTCAAGGAAACATTTCTTCAAACATTTTAAGGAGATCAACATACTTAAAAGTAGAGCTACCAGATTTGAAGTAGAGGACTGTGTCTGTGTGGGCATGTGTGAAATGTCTGGAGTCCTGCCTTTTATCTCACTTTCCGTGGGGGAAAGTTCATCTTACAGTCTTATAGCTCACCTCCCAGAGGTAGGTTTGTAAATAAGGGCTCTATTTCCGTTGTCCTTTATTATTTCAAACCACTATAATGATTCAGGGACTTCTGAGTGTGACTCTCCTCTAACAAACATGGGAAGGCTTGCTAAAGTTGATGGAGGTGTGCATACTGTCTCCTTGCTCTTGTAGAGCTCTCTCTCTCTCTCTCTCTCTCTCTCTCTCTCTCTCTCTCTCTCTCTCTCTCTCTCTCTCTCCTTAAATTTTCCAAATATTTGTTAGGAAGAGAATAACTTATATTCTCAGTACTTCCTCAGTACTTTTTATTTCTGTCCCAGGTCACATTACACATCACATACTCTACTTTTGCAGTGTTTGTTTTGATTCTTTTATTTTTAGTTGACTTATATTTGCACATACATATTTATTATAAAAATATTTTTAAGTTATAGATGGGTAAGCAAATATAAAGTATACAAGAATTATAGGAGCTCTACTAGTCTTAAAAACTGGATTATCTGAATACAGTCATACAAAAGCTTTACTGGAATTTAAATTTCATGAATATCTGAAATACAGCCCAATCAGAATTACTGAGAGCACTAAGAAATAAGATACCAGACTCTATGAGGAAACGCAGGTTTCCAGCAATCACATCACTCAGATTGTGGTGCTTGATTTAACAATTGAAAATAAAGCGGTGTGAGAATTCAGAGATGGTGTGTGATTATTATCAATGGAGAGGGTCAAGGAAGGCTTCATTGGGGTAGACAATATTTGAGCTGGAACTTGAGCTATTTAACAGCTCAAGAAGATAAAAGGTACAGAGAAAGGTGCACAAACAGAATGGGGGAGATGTAATATGCTTAGACTGCAGCAAGCATTTTGAGAGCTGAGGAGGCCGGTTTTCAGCTGTAAAGCATTTGCCACTATTAGGTTGAAACATTTTCAAAGGCAGATACACTACGGTAAACCAGGCTGGTGTGCTGTTCATAGTTGCAGACTTTTAAAATGTTTGATGCATATTCAGTATATTTTGCATGTATAAACATTCTGTGATGACCAACGTAGCTTATAGATGTCTTAAAATCTAGAGAAGTGTGAATGAGGTTTGGTGTATGATTTATGCATTGGGTATTTAAATTTTCCAACTAAAAAATACCATTCTAACTGTATAAATAATTCTAGGATCCCAAAACATCAGATGAAAGCAGCTGGAGTACCACAGAATTTTAGAAGAGTGCCACCGCACTTACATCCTGCAGCCTCATTTCCTGACCACACATCAGTCCTCTTCAAGCAGCAGGTCTGTTCAGAATCTAGTTCTGTTCATACTCAAGCTGCTTCTGTACTATTCTGGAAAAGATGGCCTTGTGCTGTCAGTGTTTAAGAACAAGATTGTAGTTGTAAGTGAGAAATTCCTGGGGGCACAGCCTTACTCTCCCTCTAGAAAACCCACCAGGTTCTCATGGTGAAGAGCCAAGAAATAATTCTCATGTTTCTCAAAGGAAGAAAAGCTAAACAAATTGACAGGTCCACAAAGTCACTGGCTGGAGCACCGGAGAGGTGACTGCAGACAAGTAGGACTTATTGGGAGCAGGACCATCCTTTATTATCCTTTTGATGTCTGCATTATTTATAATGATATCCCCTGGTTCATTTCAGACATAAGTAATTTGTGTCTTCTCTCTTTTTCTTTTGTCATTCTTCTGCTTTTATCTTTATTATTCATTTCCTTCTTTGGGGTTTATTTGTATATTTTGTAGGTTACTTATGTGCTAACTTAGAATATATAAGACTTTTTCTCCTTTCAAATGTAAGCATTTAGTACTATAAAATTTTCTCAGCATTGCTTTAGCTGCACCCCACAAATTTTGATTGCATTTGAATGTATTTTCATTTCAATATATATTTCATTTTCCTCGAGACTTCCTATGATGCATGGATTATTTAGAAATACATTGTTTTGTTTCTAAATAGTAGAAAATCTAGTGTATATTTTCATGTTGTCTTTGTATTATCTATTTCTAGTTTGATTTTATTGTGATCAGAGAAAATATTTTGTATAATTTCAATTAAAATTTTCAATAGCCTAGGACATGGTCTATCTTGGTATATTTTTTAGGTACTTAAAAACAGCATGTATTCTATTGTTTGATAGAATATTATGTACATGTGTACTAAGCACTGCTGGCTGTTTTGAGCTCTTCCATGTCCTTGTTGATTTTAACTAATCATTCTATCAATTGTTGAGAAAGGGGTATTGATTTCTCAAACTCTAACTGTAAATTTATCATTTGAGTATATATCTTTGGATAGATTTTTAAGTGACTTCTCTAGGCAGTGTATTGTGTGTGTCAAGCCTAATTTAGACTACTAAGAAAGCTTATTGTTTTTATTCATATTTTTATTATTTCCATTGTGATTTCTTCCTTCATGAATTTCTTAGTTTCCTTCTTTTATCTTTTTAGAGAACTTCTCTTTTTAGAGAAGTTCTTTTAGTTTTATTTTTAGAGTTGGTCTAAGAGTGAAACAATCCTGAAGGAGAATGTCTTATTTCTCCTTCATTCTTGAAGGATATTTTCATCAGTTATAGAATTCCAACTCAACAGTAATTTTCTTTGAGTACTTGAAAATGTTATGCCACACTTTTCTGGATTTAATGATTTCTGATGAGCAATTAGCTATCATTCAAGTAGTTTTTTTTTTTCCTATAAGTAAGGTGTCATTTATTTCTTACTGTTTTCAAGATTGTTTTAAATTTGACTATGATGTGCCTTACTATGTATTTCTTTTGGTTATCCTCTTTGATGTTCACTAAGCTTCTTGACTCTAGGTTTATGTTTTGACTCTCTAGGCTTATGCCTTTTGCTTTATTTGAAATGTTTTAAGCCATTATTTCTTTAAGTATACTTTTTAAACCCCTCATATTTCTCATTTGCTTCTCATTTTCCACTGACACAAATATTAGATCTTTTGTTACTATCCTATAGGTCCACGAGGGCCTACTTTATTTTTCAGTAGAATTTCTCTCAGATTGAATAACTTTTATTTTTCTATCTCAAGTTCACTACTTCTTTCCTTTCTACCTTCCATTCTACTGTTGACCTCATCCATTTATTTGTTTAAAAAATTTCTGTTATTGTATTTTTTAATCATATAATTTCCATTTGGTTCTTCTTTATTTATTCAATGTATTTTTTCAGACTTCTTTGCTTGTAAATGGTTTTTTGCAGCATTTTAATGATGGCTGTTTAAAATCTTAGATAATTCTAACATCACTGTTATCTGTGTGTTGATTGCTTTTTTCATTCAAGCTTATATTTTCTTTGTCCTTGGTATAATGTAGTAGATAGCAAGATATAAAACACAGTATCTGTGGATGACATGAAAGTCTATGTAGATCTAAGGAATCTAATACAAATTTTAAAAACCTCTTAGAACTAATAGTCGAGTTCAACAGAGTCACAGGATACAGGATAAACATAAAAATCAGTTGTGTTTACATATACTAGTGATGAATAAAGGGACATGGAAATAAAAACTAAAATACCATTTATAATCATTCGCCCAAAATGAAGTACTTACGATCCCAGAAAACCAAAACAATCTTGAAATAAAAGAACTAAGTTGGAAGGCCCACACTTTCTCATTTAAAAGGTTACTACCAATCTGCAGTAATCAAAATACTGTTGATCTGGCATAAGGACAGACATATACACCAATGAAATACAATAGAGAACCTAGAAATGAACCCTTATATATACGGTCAATTGACTTTTGACAAGAGTACCAGACATTCAGTGGGGAAAGGACAATCTTTTCAAAATTGGTGCTGAGAAAATGATATCTACTTGCAAAAGCATGCAGTTGGACCCTTACCTTACACAATATGCAAAAATTAACTCAAAATATATTAAAGACCTAAATGTAAGAGTTAAAATGTAAAATTCCTTGATGTGAACATAGGGAAAATCTTCATTGGATTTGGCAATGATTTCTTGGATATGAAACCAAAAGCACAGACAGCAAAAAAAAAAAAAAAAAAGTAAAATAGGCTTGATCACAGTTAATTTTGTGTGTGTATATCAAAGGGCATTATCAAGAGAGTGAAAAGATAGAATCAAAGATGAGACAGAATATTTGTAAATCTTGTATGGTAAGAGATTAATATCCAGAATATATAATGAACTACTAAAACTCAGCAAAAAAGTGAACATTACTGTTCAGAAATTGCCAGAGTACTTAAATTGATACTTCTTCAAAGGAGATACAAAGATGACCAATAATGGTATTGGCAGAAAAACAGACATACAGACTAGTGAAACAATCCAGAGCCCAGAAGTAAACCCGTATTTATATGGGCAAATAATTTTCAACAAAAAAAGCTAAAAACATACAGTGGAGAAAAGAAAGCCTCTTCAATAAATGGTGCTGGGAAAACTGGAAAGCCACCTGCAAAAGAATGAAACTATAGTGTTGTTTATCACCACATACCAAAATTAACTGAAAAATGGATTAAGGACCTGAATAGAAAACCTGAAACAATAAAATTCATAGAAGAAAACATAGGAAATGACCTTAAGGACCTTGGACTTAAAGAAGATTTTATGAATTTGACCACAAAGGCAAGAGAAATGAAAGCTAAAATAAATGAATGGAACTACATCAAACTAAAAAGCTTCTGCACAGCAAAATACACCATCAACAAGGTAAAGAAAGAGCAATCCAAATGGGAAAATATATTTGCAAGCAGTTCCTCCAATAAGCGCTTAATATCCAAAATATACAAAGTACTCATACAACTCAATAACAACAAAACTTAAATGATCCAATCAAAAAATGGGCAGTGGACCTGAACAGACACTTCTCCCTGGAGGACATACAAATGGCCAACAAACATGAAAAGATGCTCAACATCACTCGCTATTAGGGAAATGCAAATCAAAACCACAATGAGATACCATCTCACATCTGTTAGAATTGCTGTAATTAACAGAACAAGTAATAACAAATGCTGAGAGGATACGGAGAAAAACGAACCCTCATACACTGCTGGTAGGACTGCAAATTGGTACAGCCAGTATAGAAAACAGTATGGAGGTTCCTCAAAAAACTAAGAATTGATCTACCATATGATCCACCAATCCCTCTACTGAGTATTTATGCCAAATACTTTAAAATTCAAATCTGAGAGTCTACAGCCATGTCATCTTCAATGTGCCCGATCTCGTCTGTTCTCGGAAGGTAAGAAGGGTCGGGTCTAGTTAGTACTTTGATGGGAGACCACCTAGGAATACCAAGTGCTGTGGGCATTAAAAAATGAATGAATGAATGAATGAATGAATGAATAAATAAATAAATGAAACCCCTATTCGAAAAAATATTTTCACACTGATGTTCTTAGCAGCATTATTTACAGTAGCCAAGACATGGAAACAACCAAAGTGTCCTACGATAGATGATTGGATAAAGAAGCTGCGGTACATATATATAATGGCATATTACTCAGCCATAAGAAGAGATGAAATGTTGCCATTTGCGACAACCTGGATGGACCTCGAGATAATCATGATAAGTGAGAATGAGCCAGACAGAAAAAATTGAAAATCACATGATATCACTTATTTGTGGGATATAAACCTAAAAACAACAAATGAACAGGACGAACAAACAGAGACTCATGGACATGGACAATAGACTAGGGGTTACCAGAGGGTTGGGGGAGGAGGGAGGTAGATGGAGTAAAGAGGATCCAATATGTGGTGACAGAAAGAAATTAACTATGGGAGGTGAACACTATATATATATATATATATATATATATATATATATAGTATTTATGCCACCTAGGAATACCAATTATATATATAATACACACACACACACACACACCTTGCTGTTAAATAAAAAAGGTGGCTAATAAGCACAAGAAAATATGCTCAACATTACTGATCATTAGGAAAATACAAATCAAAACCACAAGATACCATTTCATACTCATTAGTATTGCTACTATAAAAAAAATGGGATAAAGAATCAGCAAGTATGTGAAGAAATTGGAACCCTGTACTTTCCTAGTGGGAATATAAAATGGTACAGTCATTGTTGAAAAACATTTTAGCAGTCCTTCAAAAAATTATATATAAAATTACCAACTAGATCTAGCAGTCCCACTTCTGAATTTATATGTAAAATAATGCAAAGTAGTACCTCAAAGAAATATTTGTGCACACATGTTAATCACAGCATTATTCATAATAACCAAGACATGAAAGCAACCCAAATGTAAAAATGTCCATTGACTGATTAATGGATAAAGAAATGGTATAAACAATGCAATGGCGTATTATACAGCCTTAAAAAAGGATCTCCCATCACACACTACAACTTGGATGAATCAAGAGGACATATCAAGTGAAATGAGCCAGTCGCAAAAGAACCAATTATCAGTTCACTTATACGAAGTGTCTAAAGTAGTCAAAATCATAGAAATAGAAAGTAGAAATGTGATTGTCCGGGTCTGAGATGTGAATTAGTGTATAGAAAGTGTAGAGTTTCATTGTTGAAAATTTAAGTTCTAGGTATATGCCTCACAATAATGTAAAGATACTTTACTGAAGTGTACACTTCAAAATGATTGAGATGGTAATTTTAATGTGTTTTTATCACAATAAAAAATTATAACAAGGGGACATTTTATCTCAATCTAAAAATGAAATATATAAGTAGAAATATAACAAAACATAAATAGGCCTTGTGTGCCAAAAACTACAAGACAAAGAAATCAAAGAATACCTAAATGGGGAGGCATAAAATATTAATGGATAAGAAGACTTAATGTAGTTAAGATGTCCATTGTCCTCAAATTGATATATAGGTATAATGAGTTTCTTATACCAGGAAGAATTTTTGGAAATATCATTAAAATTCCAAAATTTATATGGAAAGTCAAAGGAACTAGCATAGATAAAACACTTTTGACAAAGAAGTGTAGATCAATATCTCTCATGAATGTAGATGCAAAAATCCTCAACAAAACAATATCAAATAAAATTAAAAAGAATTATACATCATGACCGAGGGGGATTTATTCCAGACATGCAGGATAGTTCAACATTTGAAAATTTAATTCTTCAAAGAAACACTAGAAATGAAAAATCATATCATCTTATCAATACATGCAGAAAGAATATTTGAAAATATCCACCACTTATTCATGGTAAAATATCTCAGTAAACTAAGAATAGAGGGGAACTTCCTCAACTTGACAAAGAATATCTACAAAATACCTATGGATAAAATCACACCTAATGATGAGGACTTCAAAGCTTTTAAGATCAAAGCAAGGATGTCTCACACCTCCTTTTCAGCATCATACTAAAGTCCCAGCTAATGTAATAAGAAAAAAAAAAAGGTTATACAGATTAGAAAGGAAGACGTAAAACTGTCTTTGCAGATGACTCAATTATATGTAGAAAATCTGAAAGAATGGACAGAACAACTCCTGGAACTAATAAGCAATATATCAAGGCTACAGGATGCAAGGTTAATATACACAAGTCAGTCACTTTCCTATATAACAGCAGTGAACAAGTAGAATTTGAAATTAAACATAATGCCATTTACATTAGAACCTGATAAAATGGAATACATTGTTATAAATGTAACAAAATAGTATAATAGCTACATGGAAAAACTACAAATTTGAAGAACTAAATTGGAAGTAAATAAATGGAGAGATATTTTTTGTTCATGGGCAGGATGGCTCACTTTTGTCAAGATGTCAGGTTTTCCCAACTTGATTTGTAGATTCAGTGCAGTCTCCATCAAAATCCCAGCAAGTTATTTTGTGGATATCTACAAGCTGATTATAAAATTTTATACAGAGGCAAAAGATCCAGAATAACACAGTACTGAAGGAGAGCAATATTGGAGGATTGACACTACTCAACTTCAAGACTTACTGTAAAGTTGCAGTAACCAAGACAGTGTGTTACTAGCAAAAGAACAGACATAGATCAACTGAACAGAATAGAGAGCCCAGAAATAGACCCATGTAAATGTAGTCAGTTGATCTTTGACAGAGTAGCAAAGGCGATATGATACAGCAAATGTAGTCTTCAACAAATGGTGCTGGGACAACTGGACATCCCAATACAAAAATAAATAAATCTGGACACAGACCTTAAACCTTTCATAAAAATTAACTAAAATGGATCACAAACCTAAAGGTAAAATGAAAAGCTATAAAATTCCAGAAGATCACACAGGAGAAAACCAGATGACCTCGGGTATGGCAATGACTGTTTAGATATAACACCAAAGGTATGATTTATGAAAGAAATAATTGACAAACTGGACTTTATTAACATTTAAAACAACAACAACAACAACAACAAACTTCTACTTTGCAAAAGACACCATTGAGAGAATACGAAGCCAATCTGGGAGAAAGATTTGCAAAAGACATATGATGAAGGACCGTTATCCATATTATACAAAGAACACTTAAAATTCAACAATAAGAAAACAAACTAAAAAATAAGCCAGAAATTTTAACATACTTCACCAAAGAAGATATACATATGACAAATAAGCATATGAAAAGATGGTCCACATTATATATCATCAGTGAAATGCAAGATAAAATTAGATACCACTGTATACCTATTAGAATGTCTAAAATCCTGAACACTGACAACACTAAATGCTGACAAAGATGTGGAATAATAATAACTATCATTCATTGCTGGTGGAAATGCAAAGATGGCTCAACCATTTTTGAAGACAGTTTGGCAGTTTCTAACAAAATTAAATATACCCATACCATACATTCCAGCAATTGCACTACTTGGTATTTACTCAAAGGAGTAGAAAACATCCACACAAAAACATGCATGCAGATGTTTATAGTAGTTTTGTTCATAGTTGCCAAAACTCAGAGGTAACCAAGATGCTGTTCAGTAGATGAATGGATAAATTATCTATGGTACATCCAGTCAATAGAATATTCAGTACTAAAATGAAATTATCAAGCCACAAAAAGACACAGAAAAAAACTTAAGTGCATAATATTAAGTGAAAGAAGCCAATCTAAGAACATTACATACTGTACGATTCCATCTATATGACATTCTGGAAAAGACCACTCTATGGACAGTAGAAAGATTAGTGATTGTCAGGAGTTGGAGTGGGGAGGAGAGATGAATAAGCAAAGCCTAGAGGCTTTTCAGGAGCATGAAAATACTTGATATGATACTGTAATGATGGATTCATGCCATTATACATTTTTCCCCAAATCTATAGAATATATAACACCAAAAGTGAATTCTAAGGTAAAGTATAGACTTTGGATGATTATGATGTATCAGTGTAGGTTTATCAATTGTAAGAAATGTGCTGCTTTCTCTGGTTGTGGATGTTAATAATGGGGTAGGCTAAACCTGTGGTGGAGTAGTGGGGTATATGGAAAATCTCTATTCCTTCCATTTAATTTTACTGTGAACCTAATACACTAAAAATATTAAAACCTTTATATAATAAAAGTATAAAGTGGATGGAATTATTGTACCCAATTTGGACACCTTATTATATAAGTAACCATATCTGTGTGCTATTGGTTGAAGGATAGACACATACTTCAAAAGAACTGAATAGAGAACCCAGAAGACTTACACAAATTTATCAAGCTTATTGCAAAAACAACTTAATGATACTTATACGTTTCACCAAATAATGATGGTATACTCATTGGAAAACCCTCTACCTAAACCTCTTATTTTTATAAAATACAATGCAAAATGGATCATATATTTAAATGTAAAGCATCTTTTATTTTTTAATTGAGGTAACATTGGTTAATAATAAAATTTATATTGGTAAATATAAATTAAGATGTACACTATAATTTGATATATGTATACACTATAGTGTGATCACCAAATGTTTAGTTTTTACCTATCACCATACAATTTACCTGCTTTACCCATTTCACCCTATCTCCTACCCAATCTGTTGTCTGTATCTATGAGTTTGTTTTTGTTTTATTTTCTGTTTCTTTTTTTTTGTTTTACACTTTACATATGAGGGAAATCATACAGTTTTTATCCTTTTCCATCTGACTTATTTCACTTAGTGTAATACCCTCAAGATCCATTCATGTTGTCACAAATAACAGTAATTTATCTCCTTATAGCTGAGTTCATCGTGTGTGTACATCATGTGTGTGTGCTTGTGTGTGTGTGTGTGTGTTTCACATCTTTATCATTCATCTGTTAATGGACACATAGGTTGTTTTCATATCTTGGCTATTATAAATAATGCTACAATGAACATAAGGGTACATATATATTTTCAAATTAGTATGTTCATGTTCTTTGGATATATGCCCAGAAAAAGAATAGCTGGATTATATGTAATTTTTGAGGGACTTCTATATTGTTTTCCATAGTGGCTGCACCAATTTGCTATACCACCATCACTGGATGAGGTTTCCCTATTCTCCACATCCTCTCTAGCACTTGTTATTCCTTGTCTTTTTGATAATAGCCATTCTAACAAGTGTGAGATGATATCTCATTATGGTTTCGATTTACATTTCTCTAAAAATTAGTGATATCGAACATCTTTTCATGTGTATGTTGCCCATCTGTATGTCTTCCTTAGACAAATGTCTGTTCAGATCCTCTTCCCATTTTCTAATCAAGTTGTTTGTTTTTTGTTGTTGAAGTGTATGCATTCTTTATATATTGTTGGATTTCAACCCCTTATCAGAAATGGCATTTACAAATATCCTCCCATGTGGTTGGTTGCCTTTTTTTGTTGTTGTTGATGGTTTCCTTTGCTATGCAGAAGATTTTTAGTTTTGTGTAGTCCCATTTGTTTATTTTTGTTTCTCTTGGCTTTGGAATCAAATTCACACGTATACCACTAAGACTGATGTCTGGAAGCTTAGTGTCTATATTTTCTTCTGTTTAGTTTATTATTTCAGGTCTTACATTCAAGTCTTTAATCCATTTTTAGTTAATTTTTGTGTATTATGTAAAATACTGATATAGTTTCATTATTTTGTATGTGGCTATACAGTTTTCCCAATACCATTTATTTATTTAAGAGACTTTAATTTCTAATTGTATATTCTTGGCTCCTTTGCCATAAATTACTTCTCTATATATGTGTGAGTTTATTTCTGGGCTTTCAATTATCTTTCTTTGGTCTGTGTTTGTTTCTTGTTTGGTTGTTTTGTTGTGGGTTTTTTGTTTGGCTTTATGATTTTTTTGCCAATACCATAACCATACTGTTTTGGTTGCTATAGTTTTGTAGTAAAGTTCATAATCATGGAGGGTGATACCTCCAGCTTTGTTCTTTCTCCTCAGGATTTCTTTGGCTATTTGGGGTCTTCTGTGGTTCCATACAAATTTTAGGATTCTTTGTTTTGTTTCTGTGAAAACTGTCATTGTGATTTTGATAGGGATTGTTTTGAATCTGTAGCTTGCATTAGGTAATATGTTCATTTTAACAATATTAATTCTTCCAATCCATGAACACAGAATATCTTTAAATTTCTTTGTGTCTTCTTTGGTTTCTTTCATCAGTATCTTATAGTTTTCAGTGTACAGGTCTTTTACCTTCTTTTTAAAGTTTATTTTTAGCTATTTGTACTAATTTTTGAAATCAGAAAGGGTATGTCTTTCAACTTTTCTCTTGTACTTCAAGATTGTTTTAGCCATTTGTGGTTCCTTTGGGCTTCATATGAATTATGGGATTCATATTTTTATTCCTGCAAAATATGTCATTGTGATTTTTGACAGAGATTGCATTGGATCTATAGATCACTTTCGGTAGTGTTGACATCTTGACAATAATAAGTCTTCCAGTCTGTGAATGTAGAATGTCTTTCCATTTTATTTCCATCTTATTTAATTTCTTTCACCAGTGATTTTTAGTTGTCAGTCTGCAAGTCTAAGACATACTTGATTAAATTCACTCCTAAGTATATTATTTCTTTAGCTCTTATAGATGGAATTATTTTCTTAATTTTCTGTTCAAATTTTTCATTGCTAGTATATAGAAATGCAAATGCAGCTGATTTTTTCATGTTTGTGTCCGGCAATTTTACTGCATTTTAAATTAGCTTTGACAGGTGTGTGTGTGTGTGTGTGTGTGTGTGTGTGTGTGTGTGTGTGAGTGTGTGTGTGTGTGTGTAAACTCTTCAGAGTTTTCTGCGTATAAGATGATATCATCTGTGAACAAAGATAATTTTGCTCCTTTTCCAGTTTAGATGCCTCTTATTTTTTTTACCCTTGCTTAATTGCTCTAGCTGGACTTCAAATACTTTGTTGAATAGTAGTGGCAAGAGTGTGCATCCTTTCCTTGTTCTTGATCTTAGCGGGGAAGCTTTTTGTTTTTTGCCTTACACAAACATTTCATCTTTTCTTTTTTTTCCGGCTTTATTCAAGTATAATAAATAATTAGTTGCTCGTATTTACATTGTACAATTCAATGAGTTTTTTTTTCTCACTTATAGCTGGGCATACAGTCATATACCAGTTCCAGTTGTATAGCATAGTGATCGGAGAGCCACATAACTCACAAAGTGATCACTCCACTAATTCTAGTACCCTTTTTCCCCCTTACATATTTATTAAACATTAATAACTATCTTCCCCTTGCTACACTTTACATCTCCATGTCTATTCTGCAACTATCCGTTTGTATCTCTTAATCCCTTTGCCTTTTTTATGTCATCCCTCAACGCCCCTCCCATATAGTATCCATCAAAGTATTCTCTGTATCATGAGTTTATTTCTGCTTTTGTTGTTGTTGATTTTGTTCTTTAGATTCCACATGTATGTGAAATCATGCGATATTTGCCTTTCTCTGACCCATTTCATTCAGCATAAAACCCTCTAGATCCATCAAGGCAATATCTTTTTCCATCCCCTTTTGTTAATATGTGCATATTTTTAATCTGAAGTGAGTCTCCTGTAGTCAGCATATGTAGGGGTCTTGTTTTCTTATCCATTCAGCCATTCTTCCTTTGGGTTGGAACACTTAATACTTTTCTATTCGAGGTACTTGTTGATAAGAATGTAGTGTATTACCATTCTTTAATCCTGTTTTTGATACATGTATTTTCTTCATAAAGAAGTCCCTCCAATATTTCCTGTAATACTGGATTGGTGTTGATAAGTTCCTTTAGCTTATTTTTTTTCTCTGGGAAACTTGTTATCTGTCCTTCGATCGTAAATGATAGCTCTGCTGGATAAAGTATTCTTGATTGTATATCCTGGGTTTTCATCACGTTGAATATTTTGTGTCAAGCCCTTCTGTCCTTCATCGTTTCTTTTGAGAAATCAACGCCAGTCTTATGAGTGCTCCCTTGTATATAACTAACTGCTTTTCTCTTGCTGCTTTTAAGATTCTCTCTTTGTATTTAACTTTTGGCATTTTAATTATGACATGTCTTGGTTAGGGCCTTTTTGGGTTCATTTTTTTTCTGTGGACTCTTCGAGCATTTTCTTTTTTTATTTATGTCATTTTATTTTGAGGGGTGTTATATGTCTATTTCCTTCACCCGGTGAGGGAAGTTTCCCATCATTATTTCTTCCAATAGCTCTTCAACACGTGGTTTTCCTTTAAGTCACCATATGACATGGATATTTTTACATTTAATGGTGTCCCATAGGCTCTTTAAATTATTATTGTATTTTTGGCTTTTTTTTGCCATTCTAATAGAGTGTCCTTGGCTTCCCCATCCTCTAATAGGTCATTTGATCCTCTTCTTTATCCAATATGTTGATTCCATCTAATATACTCTTCATCTCAGATAAAGTGTTCTTTATTTCTGACCAGTTCTCTTGTATAATTTCCATTTCCAATTTTATGTTTTTTATCTCTTTGTTAAAGTTCTCACTTTAAGTAAAATCATCTATACTTCCTCCAAGTTAATTGAGCATCTTTACAACCAGTGTTTTGAACTCTGCATCTGTTAGATTGCTTGACTCCATTATTTCTGGATCTCTGTTCTGTTCTCTCATATGGTTTATGCTTTTTTGTCTTCCCATTTTGGCTGTCTTTCTGTGTCTGTTTCTATGTACCAAGCAAAGCTCCTAAATCTCTAGGTCCTATTAGTACGGCTTTGTGTTGTAGGTGTCCAGTAGCAAAGTCCTGAGAGGGATCCAGCTGCAGGCCAAGTTGTTTAGCCCCAGCCTGTGCCCCTCCAGGGCCACCTGTTAAGATTCATTAAGCAATCCACAGATGCTGTGCTTATAGTTGCCTCAAGAAACCAAGGCCGGCTGCCATGAGTGTGAGTCTTTGGCACTGCTTAGCAAGGAACACCTTACTCGCAGAGGATACAGCTGGATATGGCTTGGGTAGGGCTGCGAGTTGGGGAGGTGGAGTTTCAGGGAATATTCTGGGAAGAACTACCTCTTTACCCAGTTTTATGATATCTCAGCTATGGCAGTGGTGGGTCAACACACTAGGAGTGGGTGAGCACTCAACAGAGGAACAGTGGATACCATGGCCGCTTTTGTCTGGGAGAGATCTTAGCCTCCTGCCTTCACTCCAATAACTCAGTGTCCCCCTGTAATTCCCTGGTGCCCCCCATGCAGCTGATCCGGTGTTGGTGCTCGGAGTGAGCAGGTCCTTCACCGCTAAAGTCTGCTCATGGACATGGCTCCTTTAAGAGGTGTCTGCAGCTGCCAGCTGCTGCTGCTATGGCCTCTGTTCCACTCAGCCACTAGGGACCAGGCAGCCTCTCGTCCTCACCTCATCCTACCTCCTCTTTTTGCAGGGTGATTTCTTATTTCTCTCCCTAGTTGTAAGACTTGTTCATTAGATCCCAGGTGACTTTCTTTGCTCTTTGCTCTTTGTTTCTGTCACAACTTTGATTTGGTCACAAGAGCAATGAACAAAGTCTCTATCATCTATGTCATTTTTAGGGGGGGAATTTCTTAGTTTTTCATCACAAATACATTGGTAATTCTGGGTTTTCATATATGGCCTTTGTCATGTTGAAGAATTTTTTTTTCTGTTCCTATTGTTTCTTTTTTCATGAAAGGGTATTGAAATTGTCAAATGCTTTCTTTTGCATCAATTAAGATTATCATTTTTTTAAACCTTAGTTCAGTTTATGTAATATATTACAGTGATTGATTTTTGTATGTTGAACCATCATTTTATTCTGGGCATATATCTCACTTGGGTTGTATTCATCATGTATGCTGCTTAGTTTTGTTTCCTTGTATTTTCTTATAGATCATTGCATCTATGTTAATAAGAGATATTGGTCTATAATTTAGTGTCTTTGTCTAATTTTGATGTTATGGTAATGCTGGCTTCATTGAATAAGTTAAGAAATGTTCTCTACTGTCTTTTGGAACAGTTTGAAAAGGATTGGTTTTAATTCCGTTTAAATTTTTAATAGAAATCACTATGAAACCATCTTGTACTTCGATTTTTTGACTTGGATGTTTTTGATTACTAATTCCATCTCCTTGGTAGATATAGATCTCTTCAGGTTTTCTGTTGCTTCATGGGTTAGTTTTAGTAGATTTGTGTTTCTAAGAGTCTGTCTATTTCATTTAGGTTATCAAATTTATTGGTATACAATTGTTCATAAAATTATCTTATAATCTTTTTTATTTCCATAAAATCAGTAGTATTGACAGCACTTTCATTTCTGGTTTTAGTAATGAGTCTTCTTTCATTTTTTTTTTTAGTCAAGCTAAAGGTTTGTCAATTTTGTTAGACCAATTTTTGGTGTTCATTTTCTCTATTGTTTTTGTAGTCTATATTTTATCTCCACTATTTTTTTAATCTTAAATTTATTGAGGCAACATTGGATAATAAAATTATATAGGTTTCAAATGTACAATTCAATAATACATTATATGTATATTGCATTGTGTATTCTGTATCCAAAGTTAAATTTCCTTCCATCATCATATGTTTGAGATAAATGAAAACAAAAGCACAACATTAGGGATACTGCAAAGGCTATATTATGAGAGAAATTTACAGCTATATATGAATACTTGAAAAAAAATCTGAAATCAAGAACTTAATTTTACACCTATGGAAGTAGAAAATAATAGCAAACTAAACTCAAAGCTAGCAAAAGAAAGAAATTGATAAATAGCGGAAATATTTTTGTTTCCATTCATCTCAAGCTGTTTTCTAATTTCACTTGTGATTTTTTTCTTTGACCTATTGATTGTTTAAAAGTATGTTGTTTAATTACCACAAATTTGTTAATTTTTTAGTTTTTTCTTATTCATTTATAGTTTCGCTCCATAGTCATAAAACAATACTTTGTTTGATTTTAATCTTTTTTTATGTGTATTGAGACTTGTTTTGTAGCCTATATATAGTCTATCCTGGAGAATGTTCCCTGTGAGCTTGAGAAAATTGTTTATTCTGCTGTTTTGAGGTGGAATTTTCTATATGTGTCTACAAGGTCTAATAGATTCTAGGGTTGTTCCAGTCTTTTTTTTTTTTTTTTATCCTCCTTGATATTCTGTTTGGTCATTCTAGCCATTATTTAATATATAGTTTTATAATCTTCAGTTGTATGTTATTTCATAAAGCCTAAATTTGGAGTCAGCAATAAAATATCTTGAAGACCAAGAAGAATTCTATAAAGAAACATACTAAAATTTCAAAGCCTGTTCACAGCTAATTTGCCCATTTTTATGGGGGAAAACCAAGAGGACAGATCAGAAAAGAAAAATGTTTTCCTTTCCTAAATTTGTTTGATCTATTTAGTTAGCATTGTGATGTTATGGCCCCTTTGATGCATGACCCTGACCATCAGTAAAATTTGGTGTTCTCTATTCACATGCAGCAAATGTATTAACAAATGTGCTGACCTCTCTTTCAAGCAGGTAATAAATAATGTAGGACTATGCAGTTATCTGTCACCATAGTCCCAAAAGATTTGCCCCACAATTTCAGTCCTGTCGCCCATTTATTAAATTCATGTGACTGATTCCTTGAACATGGTTATCTGTGTTTCTGTTATTACTATTTGATATTTCACACTTATATGACTTGTACTGCTCCCCAGATTAGCAATGCCAGTGCAGTCAGTGCTAGGGAGATAAGTAAAATACCTAATTTGTAGCAATTGAGAGTTGCAGCTAGCATTCTTTGTAGGAGAAAGTACTGGGAATTCCTCAGCTGAGTAAAATCTAGTGGAATTTTGAGAGAAACCCAAATTCAGGAAATATTTTTTTATGTTTGGACAAGGTGAAGCTTGTGATAGGGGAAGCTATTTTCTTCCCTTATATGCCCACCAGGCTCCCTCTACTGTCTATATTGTTTGAGTTCACTTATAGGTAAGTTTGTATTAGCACAATTCATAATTCTAGATGGTAATAAGTGCTTACAATGTGTTTTTTCTTTTTCTTTGCTTTATTGAAATATAATTGACATATTGTGTAAATTTAAGGTGTACAGAACAGTGATTTTATATATGTATATATTTCAGAATGATTACCATAATATTAATTAACACATCCATCACCTCATGTAGTTGCAATTTTCTCTATGCATGCTGAGAATGTTTAAAATCAACTCTGTTAGCAGCTTTCAAATATACAATACGATAATATTAACTGTAGTCACTATGATGCACATTATATTCTCATCTTATAACTGGAAGCTTGTACCCTTTGACCACCTTCACTCATTTCCCCCACCCCCACTCCTGTTCTGTTTCTAGGAGTTTGGTTTTTGTTCGATTGTTTTTTTTTCCCCGAAAATAACTTCATATAATTTATTTCTAGTCACAGCAGGTACAATTTCTTTCAAAGCCCTTTGGACTAATTCTATTGCCATTATTGCTATAGCACAGGTGTAAGATTTAAAAGACCAGGTTTCCATGTAGGCTTTCATTATCCCTCTGAAAGAATCTCTGCTGTGTCTTTGAGTACAGCCTTGAGTAAAATAAAAGGTGGACTTTATTGCAGTGAGAATGTCCAAAAATCTGACTGAAATGAAAAAGATGGTGAGACTCAGAGGGGAAAGAAGATAAATGATATGGGGGTGCTTCAAGAAGTTCTTTTCAAAATTGAATCTTAGATGTATTCTGAGACACTAGGAATTTTTGTTTTTTCCCATTTACAAATTTTTGGTAAAATATACATAACATAAAATTCATCATTTTGACCATTTTAAGTGTACATTTCAGAGGCATTAGTACATTCACATTTTTATGCAACCATCACCATCATCTATCCCCAGAACTTTGTAAATCTTGCCAAACTGAAACTGTATACCCATTAAACAGTAACTTCTCATTCTCCCCTTCCCTCTGTCTCTGGCAACCACCATTCTAATTTCTGTCTCTATAAATTTGACTACTATAGGTATCTTATAATAAGTGGAATCATACAGTATTTGTCCATTTATGACTGGCTTATTTAACTCAGCATAATGTCTTCAAGGTTCATCTGTGTTGTAGCATTGTTCAAAAATTCCTACCTTTTTAAAGCTAAATAATATTCCATTGTATGTATATATGACATAATATTTATCACTTTATCCTTTGATGGAAACTTAAATTGCTTCCACTTTGGGCTATTGTGAGTAATGGTGCTATGGACATGCTTTTACGATATTTGAGTCTTGGCTCTCAATTTTTGGGGGGTTTCTACCCAGAAGTGGAATTGTTGGATCATATAATAAATCTGTTTTTAATTTTTTGAGGATATGTCATATTGTTTTTTCATAGTGGCTGTACCATTTTACATTCCTACCAAGGGTGTACAAGGGGTGCAATTTCTCAACTTCCTCACCAACACTTATTTTTCAGTTTTGGGTTTATTTGCTTATTTGTTTTATAGTAGCTATCAAAATGTGTGGAAAGGAAGTGATATCTCATTATTCTGATTTTCATTTATTAGTAATATGGAGCACCTTTTTATGTAACTATTAGTCATTTGTATATCTTTTTGGGAAAAAATCTATTCAAATCATTTGTTCGTTAATTTTTTTTTAGGTATAGTTGACATATAATGTACTGGTTTTAGGTGTAAGTTTTGGGAGTTTAAAGCTTCCATATCTAAGTGAGAGCATACAATATTTGTCTTTCACAACTTGACTTATTTCACTTAGCATAATACACTCAAGGTTCATGTTGTTGCAAAGTTCAGGAATTCTTTTTTTAAAAATATATTGCTCAATTATACTTGACATGCAATATTAAATTAGTTTTAGGTGTACAACAGAGTTATTAGACATTTATACAACTTATAAAATGATCACCGCCCCCCAAATCTAGTACCCATCTGAAACCATTCATAATTATTACAATATTAGGGATTTTATTCCCTATGATGTACTATGACTATTTTTATAACTGGCAATTTGTACTTCTTAATCTATTTCACCATTTTTGCTCATTTTCCCAAACCCCTCTTGTCTGGCACTTGTCAGTTTGTTCTCTGTATAAGTTTTTTTTTCTATTTTTTTTCTTTTAGATTCTATTTTGAATGAAATCATACGGTATTTCTCTTTGACAGATTTAACTTAGCATAATACCCACTATATATATCCCTGTTGAAAATAGTAAGATTTCATTCTTTTTTGTTGCATTTATTTTTTCTTTTGTTTTATTGTTTTCAATTTCATTTATTTCTGCTCTAATTTTGATGATATCTTTCCTTCTGCTGACTTTAAGCTTCATTTGTTCTTCCTTTTCTAGTTTTTTAAGATGAAGTGTTAGGTTGTTTATTTGGGCTCGTTCTTATTTTTGGAGGTAGGCCTATAATGATATGAACTTTCCTGTTATTACTGCTTTTGCCGTGTCCCAAAAGTTTTGATTTGTGTACTATTGTTTTCATTCGTCTCTATGTATCTCTTGATTTCTCTTTCTATTTCTCCTCTGACCTAGTTATTCTTCAGTAGCATGTTGTTTAATCTCCATGTATTAATGGTTCTTCCTGCTTTCTTTTTGGAGTTCATCTCTAGTTTCAAAGCATTATGATCAGAGAATATGGTTGGTATGATTTTAGCCCTCTTATATGTGTTTAGGCTACCTCTGTGTCCCACCATGTGATCAACTCTTGAAAATGTTTCATGTGCACTAGAGAAGAATGTATAAGCAGCTGTTTTGGGATGAAAGACTCTTTAAATGTCAATTATGTCCAGTTGGTCTAGTGTGTCATTTAAGGATGTTATTTCCTTATTGATTTTCTGTTTGGAAGATCTATCCATATCTGACAGTGGGGTATTTAGGTCCCCTACTATGATAGTGTTGTGGTCTGTTGCTCCCTTTAGTTCTGTTAGTAATTGCTTTACATATTTTGGGGCTCCCTGGTTGGGAGCATATATATTAATAAGTGTTATGTCTTCTTGGTGCATGATTTCCTTTATCATTATGAAGTATTCTTCAGTAGCTTTCTTTTTTTTAAGTTTATTGAGGTAACATTGATTAAGACAATTATATAATTTTCAGGTGTACATTATAATTTGACATCTATATATTATATTTTGTGATTACCACTTAGAACCAATTTCCTTTAGTTACCATATATTTGATCCCATTTATCCACTTCATGCTCCCCCAAACCCCTTATATTTGACCCCTTTTACTCTGTCTACCTCTTCCCTCCTCCCCCATCTCCTACCCTCTTGTAACTACCAGTCCATTGTCCATGTCTCTGAGTCTCTGTCCTGTTCATTTATTGATTTTAAGTTTATATCCCACATATAAGTGATATCATTGATTTTCAATTTTTTCTGTCTGGCTCATTCTCATTTAGCATGATTATCTTGAGGCCCATGCAGGTTGTCACAAATGGCAGTATTTCATCATCTCTTCTTATAGCTGAGTAATATTCCATTGTATTGCACCACAGCTTCTTTAGCCAATCATCTATTGTAGAACATTTTGGTTGCTTCCATGTCCTGGCCACTGTGAATAGTGTTGCTATAAACATCAGTGTGCAAATATCATTTTGGATATGTGTTTTTAAGTCTTTGGGGCAAATACCCAGTAGAGGGAATGCTGGATCATATGGCAGATCAATTCTTTTGAGAAACCTCCATACTGTTTTCCATACTGGCTGTATCAATTTGCAGTCCCGCCAGTAGTATATGAGGGTTCCTTTTGCTCCGCATCCTCTCCAACATTTATTATTACTTGTCCTGTTAATAACAGCTATCCTAACAGGTATGAGATGGTATCTTATTGTGGTTTTGATTTGCATTTCCCTAATAGCTAGCAGGGTTGAGCATCTTTTCAAATATTTGTTTCATTTTTTGATTGGATCATTTGTTTTTTGTTGTTATCGAGTCGTTTGAGTTCTTTGTATACTTTGGATATTAGGTCCTTACTGGAGGCATTGCTTGCAAATATATCTTCCCATTCATATGGTTGTCTCTTTACCTTGTTGACAGTTTCTTATGCTGAGCAGAAGCTTTTTAGTTTGATGTAGTGCCACGTATTTATTTTTGCTTTTAGTTCCTTTGCCTTTGAGATCAAATTCATTAAATCGTCTTTTTGGTCCAAGGTCTTTGAGTTTAGGTCTTATGTTTTCTTCTATGCATTTTATTGATTCTGGTCTTATATTTAGGCCCTTAATTCATTTTGAATTAATTTTGGTATGTGGTGATTGACAAAAGTCTAGTTTCATTCTTTTGCAGATGGCTTTCCAATTTTCCCAGCACCATTTATTGAAGAGACTTTCCTTTCTTCACTGTATGTTTTTGGCTTTTTTGTCAAAAATTATTTGCTCATATAAATATGGGTTTAATTCTGGACTCTCATTCTGTTTCTCTGGTCAGTGTGTCTGTTTTGCTGCCAATACCATGCCATTTTAATTACTGTTGCTTTGTAGTATCATTTGAAGTTGGACAGAGTGATGCCTCCAGTCTCATTCTTTTTCTCAGTATCTCTCTTTATCTTTTTATTTTTGAAGTCTATTTCTTCTGACATTAGTACCACTACTCCTGCTTTTCTCTGAATGCCATGTGCTTGAAATATCATTTTCCACCCTTTCACTTTGAGTGTATATTTGTATTTTGAGCAGAAATGTGTCTCCTGGAGACAGCATATGGTTGGGTTTTGGTTTTTTGATCATTTCCACAACTCTGTGCCTTTTTATTGGTGAGTTCAGTACATATATATTTAGGGTGATTATTGAAATACAAGGTCTTCTTATAGCCATTTTAATTTTTACTTTCTGGTAGCTCAGTGTTTCCAATGCTTCCTTGTTCTTGTGTTTCTGTTTTCTTTATTCTGGTTGGCTTTTGTGAGTTTTCCCTCTGTTTTTTCTTGTTATATATTATATACTTTAGTTCTGAATCTTTGATGTGTGGTTACCATTATGAATATGTAAAAGATAGTTACATATTCACAGTCATCAATGGATGACTTCTCTACGTGCCTTATCTTCATTACCTTTTACAAACTTGGATCTTTGAATTCTCCCCTTTTCCAGTCATTGTTGTCTCATTTTGTCCCTATGTACTATCTTGCTATGGCAATTCTCTCCTTATTGTTTAAGCTTATAATGCCCTGTTCTTAGTAATGGTTGCACTCTTCTGCTTCTATTTGCCTGATAGTCGCCTTACACCTAATTATGTGTATTTTTTGTCATTTTGTTTTAGGTGAGTTTACCTCTTTCAGTATTTCCTGTAGTGCAGGCCTCGTAGTGGAGTATTCCCTCAATTTTTGTATGTCTAGAAAGGTCTTTATTTTTTCTTCATATATAAAGGAGAGCTTAACTGGATACATTATTATATGTTGGTAGTTCCTTTCACTTAATATTTTGAATATATGATTCCACTCCTTTCTGGCTTGTAAGGTTTGTGCTGAGAAGTCTGACGATTATCTAATGGGTTTTCCTTTATAAATTACTGATTTCTTCTCCCTGCCTGTCCTCAGAATTCTGTTTTTGTCATTGATTTTTTTATAATTTTAATACAGTGTGTCTTGGTGAAGGCTTTTTTGGGTTGAGATAACTGGGTGTTCTGTTGCTTGTTGAATTCCAACCTCCAGCTCATTCTTTAGCTTTGGGAAATTCTCATCAACTATTTGTTTGAAAATGCTTTCTAATTCCTGCTGCTTTTCCTCCCCTTCAAGAATGCCCATTATTTTTATGTTTCCTCTTCTGATGGTATCCGCTAATTCTTTTATTTGTCTTTTATTATTTTTCATTCTTTGGTTTCCTTCTTTTCCTTCTGATTTATTTCTAGATTTCTGTCTTCGATATCACTGCTCCTTTCCTCTATTTGGTCAGTTGTATTTCCCAATCTTGCTATTTTATTTTTCAACTCTTGTAGTGTGTTTTTAATTTTCAGAAGTTCTATTTGGTTCTTTTTGAGGCCTTCAGCCTCCTTGCTAAAGAACTCGGTCTGCTGATCTAGTTGTTTTTTTTCAGCTCCTGAAATTGTTGCTATGACTTGTTTCAGATCTCACTGAGTTTTTTCAGAAGTACCATCCCTAATTCTCTGTCATTTAAGTCACATATTTCTATGTCTGTAAGCTTATCTTCTGGAGATTTTTCTTTTTCCTCGTGTTTAATGGACTATTTCTTCTCCTGGGCATTAATGGAAGTGTAATCTGCTTTTTTTTTTTTTCTGGAAAGGGGATTTATTACATAAAGGTCTCTCTTTAGTCTCTTGTAAAGAAGATGTTTTTGTTTCTAGTAGATGGCTTCTAAGCCTCTTGGATGCCTGCTTTGTATAAAGACTTTCTTTTCTTATATATATTTAATCATGCTTGCCACTCTTAGTCTCAGTCCCTGTCAGTGTTAGCGACAGTTTCGGTAGTGTTTACTCAGTTTCCCCTTAGGGCACTGTAGTGTTTGGTCTCAGAGGATATGTGGGGAGGTGCCCTCTGGTTTAGAGAATGGGGTCTCCCATCAGCCTCGATTTTGCAATGGCAGCTGGTAAAAATCAACTGTTGTTTCTCTGTCATCCCTATTTCTTTGCTCTCTGTCCTGATGACTGGGCTCTGCCACCAGCTCTGTGGAGATCACAGCTCTCTCAGGAATGGTTGTTCAGGGAACTCACCACACCTTCTCCCTTCTCATTCATCCTACAGGGAGCTCTGGCTGCAAGATGCAGCTTTTTTGTTTCTCTCAGTCCACTGTCCAACACCCAGGGCCTGACCTATGTTAGCTCTTATACACTGAGCCCTTGCTCAGATGTGCTGGTGTTCAGTTTGGGTGTTTTTTGCTTGGGTGTTTTTTGCTGAGTTTTAGATGTTCAGCTTGTTGTTTCAAGGAGACAGATCTGGTGATGTCTCTTGCTCCACCATGTTTCTACAAACTCCATAGACTTTTTTTAAGGACTTGAAGTAATGTTACTCATCTAGGAAATAAATGTTTGTTTAATGGATGAATAAGTTAAATGAATTTGAGCCTGGCTTCTCTTTTTAATTAGACTGATATTTCTGAGATAAATTTTAACAGTCTATTGTTTGCCTTTCTTTGAAAATCTTTGACTTCAAGTATTTAAATTTCTTTGCTGAAAACATACACAATTCATTACATAAGCATATAAAATATAATAGACATTCAAAGTATCTGTTCTTTAGCTCTTTCTCTATGAACGTTTCTCACTTGTGATCGAGTATGACAAAGGTTTTAAAACTTTATTTCTTCACCTCCTTTCCATTTCACCCCTCATAATAATTTTAATTATAGAAGCTATGTGGACTTCTCTGAGGGGAAATATATATTTCAACATGTCAACTGCCCTAGAAGAAACATGATTATTTTCTCATTCCTTTTAGATATTTCTGGTTCCTTGCCATATCTTTTTCTAATATATATATATATATATATATATATATATATATATATATATATATATATATATATAATTTTTAAATTGTAGTTGGCATACAACATTATATCAGTTTCAGGTATAAATTTTCTAATATTTGATAAATGTCCAAAATTCAAACATTCACATTTCAAAAAGTATACACTTTTACAACTGCTCACACAATAATAAATTAGTTTGAACCTCATTCACAAGTTACTTTAACTTTTTTTTATCTCCTATGACAAGTTTTCCCACAGTCTGTTAGGTGCTTTTTTAAAAACAAAAATACAAAAGAAAGAGTTTTAACGTAGGCATTTCTGGATTTACACTGTAACTGGAAGCTCAGAGAGTAGCACAGAGGGATCAACTTATAAGCATACTTTTGCATTTACTTTTGGTTTTAATTGGCAATTTATTAGACCTCAGTAAATGCACTTTTAAAAATTATGTATATTTTTTATTTTTTTATTACAGCTGGCATATAATATTATACTTGTTCAGGTGTACAGTGGGGTTATTAGACATTTATATAACTTATGAAGTGATCACCCCAATATAGTACCCATCTGACACTATACATAATTATTACAATATATTTCACTATATCCCCTATGCTATACTTAGATCCCTGTGACTGTTTTGTAACTACCAATCTTAATCCCTTCCCCTTTTTCAGCCATACCCCTAACTCCTCTTCTATTTGGCAACCATCAGACTGTTCTTTATACCTATGAATTTTTTTCCTTTGGTTTGTTTATTCTATTCTTTATATTTCACATTTAAGTGCAAGCATGTTGCATTTGTCTTTTTCTGACTTATTCCACTCAGCACAATACCCTGTAGGTCCATCCATGTTGTTCCATATAACAAGATTTCATTCTTTTTATAGCTGAGTAATATTCCATTGTATGTATGTACCACTTCTTCTTTATCCATTCACCTATCTGCTTACCTCCATATCTTGGCTGTTGTAAATAATGCTTCAATTAACATATGGATTCACATGTCCCTTTGAAGTAGTGGTTTGAGTTTCTTTGGAAAAATACCTAGAAGTGGGATTACTGGGTCTTTTTTGTCTCTTGTAGCATTTGTTTTCAAGCTTATTTTGTCTACTATAAGTATTGTTACCCCAGATTTTTTTTCAATTTTCATTTTCATAAAATATCTCTTCCATCCCTTTACATTCATTAACAGTCTATTGTTTGCCTTTCTGAAGTGGTTCTCTTGTAGTTAGCATATGTAACAGTCTTGTTTTCTTATCCATTTGGCCACCAATAGGGTTGTTTCTTAAATGCCCTTTCTAATAACTTATTATTTTTGTATAAATGTGCAACCAATTTCTGAATATTAATTTTGTATCCTGATACTTTACTGAATTAATTTATTGGTTCTAGTATTTTTGGTTGACTATAATTCTCTGTATATCAGATTATATCATGTGTTTCTTAAGGTAGGCCTGTATTGCTATGAATTTCCCTCTTAAAACTGCTCTGGCTATATATCATAGATTTTTGGGCCACTGTGTTTCTTCTTCATTTGTCTCAAGGTATCTTTTGATTTCCTCCTTGATCACGTTGTTGTTAACCCATTCATTGTTTAGTAGCATGGTATTTAGCTTCTACTTGTTTGTGTGTTTTTCAGTTTTCTTCTTGTAATTGATTTCAATTTTTATACCATCATATTAAGAGAAGATGTTTGGTATGACTTTAGTCTTTTTAAATGTATTAATACTTATTTTGAGGCCTAACATATAATCTATTCTAGAAAATGTTGAATGTACTTTTGAAAATAATGTATATTCTGCTGTTTTGGGGGAAAATGTTCTAAAATTACCAGTTTATTCAATCTGGTTTAAGGTGTCATTCAAGGCTACTGTTTCTACGCTGTTTTTCTGTCTGGATGATCTATCCATTGATGTCAATGGGGTGTTAAAGCCCCTACTCTTATTGTAATATTGTTGATCTCTACATTTATTCCTGTCAATATTTCCTTTATCTGTTTAGGTGGTCCTACATTGAGCATGTAGATATAAGAGTTATACCCTATTGTTGGATTAATCTCTTTAGCATCATGTAATACTCTTCTTTATCTCTTGTTACAGCCTTTAAAGTCTATTTTGTCTAAGTATTGTTAACCCAGGTTTTTTCATATATTATTGGTTCAGTGGTAACGAATTCCTGTAACTTTTTATTGTCTGGAAAACTATTTCTCCTTTGATTCTAAATGATAATCTCGCTCAGTAGAATAATTGTATTTATGAGTTTTTGCTTTTCAGCACTTTGAATATGTTCTGCCATTTCCTTCTGACATTCAAAGTTTCTATTAAAAAATCAGTTGGTTCTCTTATGGGAACTCCCTTATAAGTAACTAACTACTTTCTTCCTATTACTTTTAATATTCTCTCTTTTTAAAAAACTTTTGGCATTTTAATTATGATGTGTCTTGGTGTGGGCCTCTTTGGATTCATCTTGTTCATGACTCTTTGGGCTTCCTAGTCTTGTATATCTATTTCCTTTGCTATGTTAGAGAAGTTTTCAGTCATTATTTCTTCAAGTAGGTTTTCAATCTCTTTTTGTTTTCTCCTCCTGTGACCACTATGATATAAATGTTACTATATTTGATGTTGTCCCAGAGGTTCCTTAAACCAGGAGTCCCTAACTCTTGGGCTACAAATTGGTACCAGTCTATAGCCTGTTAGGAACTGGGCCACACAGCAGAAAGTGAGCAGCAGGTGAGCAAACGAGGCTTCATCTATATTTGCATCTGCTCCCAAGCACTAGCATCACTGCCTCAGCTCCACCTCAGATCATCAAGTATTAGATTCTCATTGGAGTACTGGCCCCTGGTGCCAAAAAGGTTGGGGACTGCTGCCTTAGAAAATCTTTGTTTTTAAAATTCTTTTTTTCCTTTTTTGCTTTTTCTACCAGGTATTTTCTGTTACCTTTTACAGATTGATAATTTGTTTCTCTGCTTCATCTAATTTGCTGTTGATTCCCTCTAGGATTTTCTTCATTTCAGTGATTCTATTCTTCAGTTCTGGTGTTTTTTTTTTTTAATGTTTTTTCTCTTTGTTGAAGTTCTCAGTGACTTCATCTATTCTTCTCCCAAGTTCATTGAGCATGCTTATAACCAGTGTTTTGAATTTTTTATCTGGTAGATTGCTTGTCTCTGTTTTGTTTTGTTTTGTCTTTTTCTTTTTCAGGAGTTTTGTTCTTTCATTTGGCACAGGTTTTGTTTGTTTTCTTGTTTTGACTGATTCCTGTGTTTATTTCTATGTGTTAGGCAGATCTACTAAGTCTCTCAATCTTGAAAGAGTGGTCTTATGTAGAAGGTGTCCTGTGGGGCACAGTGGCATAGTCTCTGTGGTCAACTGAGCCAGGTGCTCCAGTGGTATCCCCTATGTTGGTTGTGTGTGTCCTCCTGTTATATTTGAGCCTCAATTTCTGCTGGCTCATCAGTGGGTGAGTGGCATTGACCCTAAGGCTGATTGTCTGTGAGGGTTGTTTATGACTACAGTGAGTGAGCTTTATGTGGGTGTTCACCCCACAGAGCAGAAGTCATTTCATCAGGGCTTGGTGCCAGCCAAAACCACCCTTCTAGTGTGCTGGTTGTGGAGCTGTTGGGTGGGGATCTGGTGCCATTTAAGCCACCTGTTAGGTGTGTTGGATCCGGAGCCTCTTGGGAGTGACTCCAATGTGGGACAAGTTTAGCTGCCACTTGTGCCAGGCTTGTGGCCACTTGTATGGAGCTGTGAAATGATCTATATTTGGTTGCTGCTTGTACTGGCCTATCAGGTTCATGAGAGATCCTACAATGGGAACTGAGTCTGGCTGCCACTTGTACCAGTCTTGGGACCCTTTGGTGTACTCTATAATGCAAGGAAGCCAGCCACCACTTATGTCAGGCTTGTATCCCCTTAAGTGGAGCTACATTACGGGTCAAGACAGGCCACCTGATGGCAGTCACAGTGCTAGTTAAGGCTGGCCACTACTTGTGCTGAGCTTGGTATCACTTTGCAGGAGAAATAATGAACAGCAAAGCCAACCTCTGCCTTTATGGGCTGTTTGAATCTTTGAGAGACTCTGCAGCACATTTGGAGGCAGGCTACTGATATGTGGGGTTTGTGCATTTGGGAGAAAGTCTGCAGCACAAGCCAGCATAGGCTGCTTGTGTGGAGTAGCCAGTGGAAGAGACTGAGGCCCAAGAGCAAGTAGGGTGTGTTGGGGTCTCAAGGTATCACCAGGATGGGGCAAATGGAGATAGCCAGGTTAATGGGATACAACAGATTTATCACATGCTACTCTGGGCTGACTGGATGAAAGAAGAGCTCAATGAAGGAACAGTGGTGCCCCCCAGCACTTCAGTCTCCTGAGAGAGATACCCCAGTCCTCGTACCTCCAGCCCATTACTCTGAACTTAGTCTCTTTAGTTTTTCATGGTATTTTCTTGGCACTTTTGGAGCTGTTCTACCTGCACTGGAGCTTAGAGGAAGTAAGTTTGTGCACCAGCCCTTTAAAAGCAGTGTCTGGGTCTCCCGCAGACCTTTGTCTCTCTAGGATGTAATCCCCAATGGTTTTTACAGTCAGATATTATGGGGACTCCTTCCTGACACTGGTATCTCATGCTGGGAACACCAATGTGGATCTGGGACCCCTCACTTTTCAGGGGGAATCTCCGCAGCTGAGCTATATGTCCCTTTTCTGAAATACCATCCCATATCTGCCTGTTCCATACCTCTTCCCTTCATACCTTTATTGATATGGCTTCTGCTTTATATACTATCTGTTCAGCTTGTCTTCAGGTACTTCTCAGTGATGGTTTTATAATTTAGTTGTAATTTTGATACGATTGTGGGAGGAGATGAACTCAGAGTTGATTTTCTCCACAATGTTTTTGGTTATCTTGTTTGACTTTTAAAATCATGTCTGTGTACTACTCTGATTTGAATGGAGGAGAAAAGGGAAATAAAAGAGAGAGGCAGGAAATTGGGTATTCTTCATGGATATCATCTCTTAATCAGTAGGGTTGGCATGAGGCCCAATAAGAGGGTAAAGAGAGCAATTATGAAGGGGCTCCCATGATTGGGAGAGTGAATCTTGTAGATGGATGACGTATCCTACCAGGAGAATTTTGTTTACAGGTCTTGCCCTCTTTCAGAGGCTTTGACCTTCTCAGAAGAGGGAGGAGGCTTCCAGCAGCGGCCACACCCAGGCCCACCTCAGATTCTGCCCTCTGTAAACTTGTAGTTAGGAATCCAGGCTGGAGAAGTCATCCACAGACCTGCTCAACCAGGAGACCCATGAGGATTTTCTTCTTTTTATGGCTGAATAATATTCCATTGTATCTATATAACACAAGTTCTTCATCTATTCACCCATTGATGAACACTTAGATTGTTTACACATCCTGGCTATTGTAAAGAATGCTGCAATGAACATGGGGAAGAATATGTCTTTGCACAACCTCCATACTGTTTTACATAGTGGCTGTATTGATTTACATTCCCACCAACAGTACATAAAGATTTTATTTTCTTCACATTGTTGCCAGTATTTATTATCTGATTTTTATTTGTTTGTTTTATTAGGGTGACATTAACAAAATCCAATAAATTTCAAGTATATAACTCAATAGTAAGTCATATGTATATTTCATTGTGTATTCGCCATCCATAGTTAGATTTCTTTCCTTCACCGCAAATTTGACCCGTTTTACTCCTATCCACCTCACCCCTTCTCATATGTGATTACCACTATCTGGTAATCACTAGTCTGTTGTCCATGTCTGTGACTCTCTGTTTATCAGATTTGTTTGTTGCTTTTAGATTTATAGCCCAAATATTCATGGTATGTGGTTTTCAACTGTTTCTGTCTAGCTTATTTTGCTTAGCATGATTATCTCAAGATTCATCTAGGTTGTCGCAAGTGGCAGTATTTCATCTCTTCTTATGTCAGAGTAATAGTCCATTGCATATATGTACCACATATCCTTTATCTATTCATTTGTTGTGGGACACTTTTGTGTCTTCTATGTCTTGGCCACTGTGAATAATGCTGCTAGGAACATCAGTGTGCAAAATTTTTTTGGTTATATGTATTCAAGCCTTTGGGGTAAAAAGCTAAAAAAAGGATTGCTGGATCATATGGTAGATCAATTCATAGTTTTGAGAAACACTCCATACTCTTCCATAGTGGTTGTACTAATTTGCTGTCCTACCAGTGCTATATGATGGTTCATATATATCCATATTCTCTTCAAAACTTTGTATAATTTGTCCTGTTGATAACAGCCATTCTAACAGGTGTGAGGTGATATTTCATTGTGGTTTTGATTCGCATTTTCCTGATGGTTAATTTCATTGAGCATCTTTTCATGTGCCTGTGTCCTTTGTATGTCTTTGGAAAAATGTCTATTCAGATCTTCTGCCTGTTTCTTTAATCAGATTGTTCTTTCTTGTGAGTTGTATGAGTTCTTTATATATTTTGTATATTAACCATTTGTCACATAGGTGATTTGCAAATATTTTCTCCCATTGGTAGGTTACCTTTCATTTTGTTGATGGTTTCCTTGCTCTGCAAAGCTTTTTTATTTTATGTAGTGCCACTTGTTTATTTTATTTATTTATTTTATTTTTTTGCCTTCGCTTTTGGTGTCAAAGTGGTTCAACCTTTATGGAGGCCTTTGGGCTTGATGAATCTTGATGTTCATTTCTCTCACTATATTTGGGAAGTGTCTTGCCTTTTTACTTTCAATATCCTTCCTGTCCATTTTTATTCCTCCTTCTCTTCTTCTTAAATTCCCATAATACATTTATTCTTTCTTTGGCAGTATCTTATAAGTCCCATGGGCTTTCTTTATTCTTTTTCATTCTTTCTTTTTCTTTTTGTTCCTCTGAGTGATAATTTTATATAACTTATTTTTGTGTCCATTGATCCTTTTTTATTCTTGGTGAAGTCTGTTGTTGAAGCTCTGTTGAATATTTTAGTACAATCATTGAATGATTGTACAATCATTCAATTCTAGGTTTTCTGTTTTTTGTCGTATGTCTCATTTTGTTCATGGAGCGTTTCCCTGCTTTCATTTAGGTGTCTGTTTATTCTTTTTCACTGAACTTCTTTAAGAGGATTATTCTGAATTCTTTGTCAGGCAGTTTGTAGATCTTCATTTCTTTAGGTTCTTCTATTGAAACTTTATTGGTTTCCTGGGTGGTGTCATGTTTGCCCGATTCTTTGTGATCTTTTTTTGTTGTTGTTGGTATCTGCACATTTGAGTAAGCAGTCTCTTCTTCCAGACGTCATAGATTTGCTTCGCCAGTCAGCACACCTTGGGTTTATGAATAGGTCAGCTGATAGCATCCTTTGATATGCAGGGCTTCCTATTGGTGTCTCTCTTTGGGCAAGGACACTGCCTGTGTTCTCAGGCTGAGGGGATTGCCACTGACTCAACTCCTCATTTGGATGAGCTTGCTGGCTGGGCTCTGTGCAAGGCCACTCATTTATTTCCCTGTTCAGGGGTTTCTGCTCGTTCTGCTACTCAGTCAGGTGGGGCCACTAAATGTGCTTTGCAATAATTTCTGGGTCAGTCAAGGTCCTTGGATGAATTCTTTGATTGGGTAGGGCTATGGGCTTGGCTCTGCAGTTGGTCCTGGTTGGGTGGGTTCTTAGACTGTGATCACCAATCAGGTGGTGCTGTTGGCTGGATTCTGTTTAGGTGGGGCCACAGGAAGTGCTTTATAGTCAAACAAGGATTCAAGCTGTACTTTGCAAACAGGCTGAGATGCAGACTATACCCCAGAGCTAGATAGGCCATAGGCTGGGCTTACTGATCAGGTATGCTTCTGACTGTGCACCATAATTTGGCAAGGTTGCCAGCTGGGTTCTTTGGGTTAGGAGAGGCCTCCAGCTGTATTTCACAGGTGGAAGGGGCTAGAGACTATGTTCCACAGTTGAGCAGGATCACCATCCAGACTTCCTACTTTGACAGGGTCACAGGTTCTGTTGAGCAATCACCCAAGGCTGTAGGTTTGGCTCTATCACATAGCCCCTTGGCTACACAAAATCAGAGGCTATACTTCTCTGTTTAGCATAACTGCTGGCTTGGCTCCTTGCCCACACCTGTCTTTAGGATTGGCTCCATGGCTGCCCAGGTTCTCTGGTTAGGCTTCCTGGTTGAGCAGGACTAGGGGGCTATATTTAGCCGCAGGGAGAGCTGTGAATTTGTTTTCCCATCCATCTGAGTCTGAGAAACAAGCTCCAAGGCCAGCGCAGCTTGCTGGCTAGTGACCTGAAATAGGCAGATCTAACCACTGGGATCCCCAGTTAGTTATGGCTACTGGCTCAGCTCTGCAAGTGGATGGAACTACTGGCTTAGCTCTCTGGGCACTCCTGCAAGCATGGCTGTAGGATGGGCTACACAGATGCCTCTGTTTTCTAGTCAGGTTTATTACATATAATGTTCTAGTCAATCAAGTGTGTGTGTGTTATCCACCTTACATTTAGCACCTGGATCAACTAAATTGGTTATTGTTTCAGCCCACCATTTCCCAAACATTTATCTGAGATAAGCCTCTGGATTTTGTTTGGTGTCATCAGTGTTTAGAGGAAATAGGCTCATCTTGATAAGTGAAGTTTATGGGGGAGCAAAGCTAAAGGAAAGTTATTATGCTGTGTGTACTAAAATCAGGTTGGTAGAAGCAAGCCCAACATTTGGTAAAAGGTGCCATATTATGTATTTTTGTGGCTAAGGCTATATGGAGGTTTGATTTGGTGGGTAATTGTATGTTCCTCCTTTTCCAGATTGGTATACATTGGTGTTTTGTTTTCTTGCCAGTTGTCAGTGGTAAATAATATTTGTGTGTTTCCATGATTGTGAAATAAGCTTTTTAGGTACTCTCAGAGGTTTTCTTTTGTTGTTAATTTATTTACACTTCAAATTATATCCTGAACTATTAGGGATTTGCATATGGGATCCTCACAGGTGGGACACATTATTTCAAAAGCAGACATCAATTATATTATACATTTAACCTATTTCTCTCCCTATTTATCACAATGTTGCTGTGTTTCAGTGAGGGACAACCTGCTTCAGTGCTTCTATACTAGGAGAAACTTTTCCAGGATAACCATTTGTATAGTTTTAATAGTTTTTTGGCAGCCCCTTGGGAGAGAACGATGTTACGAAACCAATAAATTTCTCCCCGGGTTAACTTTGCTACTAGGCTTCTCATTATTTCTGTCTTCTATAAGGTGAGGGCTATATGTTTTTAGGAGCCCCACAGAAGAGATTTTTGAATGTCAATTTCCTTCAAATATTTCTCAAGTATTTATTAACAGTGACTTTTGTAGGCCCAGCAACTTTTATAATAGCTGTAAACAAGTAGTTGTCAATTTGGGTGGAGACTCTCATATAGGTAGTGGTTAGATTTCCCCTGGAGTCAAATGCATTTTCTATAAGACTTCTCTTTGCAATAACACCTAAGAATTATGATTATTTAGTATGGGCATCCAGCATTGCATTTTTATTATGTAAAATTTGCACTTGGTATTGTGGGAAGGTTATGTTAGGGAAGAATTCCCAAGCTGATAGTAATCCCTGACTTAAAAAAAAATAGGCCTTGGTCTAGGTGATATTATGTAGTTTATATTGTCTTATATTAATTAGTGATCAGGAACTAAGTCTATGGTAAGAGCCCTTAGCTATATGATTAGTTCAGTTTCTCTTTGCTTTAGTAAATGGGACTTATGTTGGAAGGAGAGAGAGATCATTATAAATAATAGGAAAAGAGACCAGTAGCTAAAGGGTGTGCATTTTTGGCAGAGTTTTACATTTATTCTCATGCCAGGGATTAGTAAAAGGTATAATTTTCTCTATATAATACCATAGAGTTTATTGTCATTGGCTCTGGATTACAGCATCTTTTATTTGACTGTAACAATCATGAGCATTCTGATTGTAATACGGGTGCATACTATTTCTGCGCATTCCCTAAATGAGACTCAATAGGTGACACATTGTTCTGTTTGTTTGGCCTTACTTAATGGTCAGTTTCATCTGACTTGAAGTAAAAGTTGTCACATAATGCTGAGAAGGCATTTGTAAGTCACAAGTAATATCTTAAAGTCTGGCTTAACCAGAATGAGTATTGTTAGTAGTAGTGGAGATGGGAGAAGGATATTTGTGGTCATGTTAGTAGGATTGATCAACCCAAACAGCCAAAAGCATGGTCCCCAATCTGGCACACATTGTGTGTTTTCCTGTGGTGTGCATGTGGCATGTTGTTTCCAGACATACCTTATCAGCCATTGAATGGTCAGTGGTCCATGTAAGGTCCTCTCAGGACTGACGGGGAAGTAGCTAGGCTCTGAATTTTTCTGAGAGAAAAGGGAAAGGTAAAAGCACCAGATGTATATTAATGTGCTGTAGATGACAATATCAGGGCTCCCATGTCTGAGAAAATTGGTAATTGGGTTATGTCTTATGTAAGTCTTTATACTAGTGAGGGTTGTGGTGTCTTAGTTTGTTGTGGATTTCAGTATGGTGTAATTATGCCATAGGTGGTGGATTTAATGTAATCAGGTGTATGAGCAGTATTTTTGACACTTGAAAGACCAGTGTCCTCCATAGTTCTTTAGTAGCTCTTGTTTTAAAAGCCCATTATGTCTTTCTATGATATTTGCTCTCTTAGGACAATAAGAGTAGGTGAAAACCCAAGAAATATTATTATATAATGTCCATTGTTGCATTTGCTTTGTGGTGAAGTGAGAACCTTGATCTGACTATATAATTGTGGAATTTTAAAAGGCCATAAAAGCATCTTTGTTAACCCCTCAATAACATCAGCATGTTACCCTTGCATATGTAAGCCAACGGAAGGCCTGTGCAGGTATCCACTGTTATTAAGGCATATTTAGTGGCTCCATCTACTGCAGGGAGAGGCCCAGCAAAATTGATTTGCCGGTTCTGATGTGGTCCTTCTTTATACATTTTTCCTCTAGTACAATAGGCCCAGTGTCTAGATTTCATGGAGTACAGTCCCTACTGTCTTTGTTCAAATGTCTCTCTACTGGTTTGACTCTTCTATAACAATCTAGTTTTACAACCCCATGATGGCCAAATGCCTTACCCTCTGGTGTGCTTACCAATAGAAATGATAAGGTAGCTCATCCCAAAGTTTTGATGACTCTCCCTCCTTTAAGAGGTTTGCTTGATTTAGTTAGTCTGCACTGGCATTATGTTGTGCCTCCTATGTGTCTTGTTTGGTATGAGCCAAGGTATGGTGTACCAGGATGCACAGAGTGGGAGCCAGTGTAGTGACCTTTTTCCCTGTATCACTTTACCTCAAATGTCTCAGCCTTGTATTTTCCAACCTTGATTTTGCTGAAGTCCTGACAAAGTAGTTAGCCAACTAGCCACCATCCATGTATCAGTGAAAATGTGAACCTTAGGAAAATGTTTGTCAATGACATGCTCTATTACTAGGAGTATGCATGCAACTCAGCCCATTGGATATTTTGGTCTATTTCTTATGGAAATTGAAGTGTTTGAATAAGAGTGAATTGAATTGTCAAACCCCCTTATATTCTCTGTTCACTCCATCAATAAAGAAATAGTATTGCTTTTCTTGTTATGTGAGTACTGACCATACCCACTTTAGTCCACACTGAGCAAGACCCAGAGACATTTTTCCAGGGTTTTGACAAGTTAATTTCAGTAGCAATGTATGTGGCTATTTCTTCATGGTGTTGTGATACTCAGTAGACCTGGGTTTAGCTTGATCTTTTAAATACTATTTCTATTTTAATTAGGAGGCCTATGATGCATATCTAGTTTTACAGAGACCTTTTCCCATTATTCAGGGCATAATAGAAATCGTGGTCTGTAGAATAATTGGCCAGAGGTCAAGGAATTTGGCCATCATGGAGCTTCCCATTTGATGAGTACCCCATAGTACCACCAGGAGTTTTCTCTCTAGTGGTGAGAACTTTTGAGCTGAGTCTGGGAGTTGCTTACACTAAAAACCCATAGATAGGCATTTATCTGTCCATTCAGTCAAGAGGCTCTAGTTAGAGAATTCTGAGGTGTCAGAAACTTCAAATTATAAGGCTTACCCTTAGAGCACTAGTGGGAGACACAAAGTAATAACCATCATTAGTTTATCTAATACCCATTATTTCTTGTATCCTCACTGAAAAGTAGATTTACAGATGACTTGTTAGATGGGAGCCAGCACATCTTGGAGATGAGGAAAGCATCAGTGCCAGGATCCAAACATTCCTATCAAATGTAGGAGGTTGAAGTTTTAGGAGCTTGTCTTTTACCAGATTGGAAATACCAGTGCACCCTTCTCAGTTCCAAATGTAGCCCCCAGTTCCAAATATAGCCCCCAAATTTAACAAATTGAAAGAAGTCTTGTACCTTATGCAAGGCATTTGCACATCCTTTCTCAGTGGTATTTGCTCACAATTGTGATGGCCTATGAGGCAATCTTAGTCAAGTCCACTGAGGAAGATGTCATTAATATAATGTCAAAACCAAGTTTCTAGTGGGATATATATAACAGGCATCTAGGGCCTTTCAGTAAACCACATGTGTGATCACAGACTTATTTACATATCTCATAGGCAACCAAGAAAATATATACTTTTTAACCCTCAAAGGTAAAGGTAAAGGTTGTGGTTGGCTTCCCTGCAAAATTTGTACTGAATTGAAAGAATGTATTAGTCAAGTCTGTAACTCCAGACAATTTACCTATTTGAATGTTAAGGTAAAAATATTTGGGAGAGGTGATCTACTAAAGGGAAAAGCCTTGCTCAACTCTTCAAAGTCTGTAGTTAGCCTCCACTTATTAGCAGTAGCTTTATATCACAGGTCATACCAGGGAGTCAAAAAGTGAGAGAGTAGGATTCAGTATCCTTTTCTTTAACTAAATCAGCTTTGATAGGCCACAATTCTTCAGTGCCATGCCTTAGTCAATACTGTGCTATATTTACCACCTGCAATGGTAAGGGAAGATTAACCGGTTTCCATCATGTTGTATCTACCAATGGCATAAAAGCCTTAAGCTTGTTCCATGAGGTACTTCCTGACTGAAGGAATCCATTCCAAAAATGGGGAAAGGGATGGTCTTGGTGGGCAGGGGAGGGTTCTATCCAAGACAGAAGCATCTTTTTGCAGAACTGGGCCAATTTGAACAGTTATAGTTAAGTGATTAATTACTCCTTTATTTAATCTTCTTTCTAAGTTGGTCACCTTCTGGGTGGGTGGGGGGTGGGGTATGTAGGGATCCCTTAAAAACATGAGTGTGATTCCTTGGATTAGAGAGATTTGGGCAACCATATTCAACAGAGCTAGCTTATGGTGTTTAGTTTTTAGAGCCCAAATTATAGTTAATATGGTAAAAAGGTGATTTTCTACTAGAAGTGGCCAGCTTCTGGAATCACCCCTTCTGTGACTGTCAGGTCCCCGTGTGGGGGTGGGTACTTGCAACTGGAGGAGCTCAGGGGTAGATTTCAAAGGGACGGCTGTTTTAGAAGGTGACACTTTGCTGAGGATTATAATGTAACACTAGTAAATGCTGTAATTGCTCTACCAGTTTACCAGAAATTATTCAATTTGATTTCCTCTTGTCTCTTATGATCCAGTGTAACCTCTCATTTATCTCACAATTTACACTTAAGTGGGGGCCTGGTTTTCTGTCCTTGAGGAGAGAAGCATCACTGTTAATAGCAATCTTTATTTAGGCCAGATGGGGTATTGCTTATAGAATTAGCAAACAACACAACTCTTAGTTTGTCTTTCATGAGTTCTATTAAATACAGGACATCTATGACTTATTTAATTGTTTTAGCATTAGCTATCATGGTCCATAAAAAAGGACTTATACTTACCAGTACCCCTCTCCCCCAGGAAACAACTGGATAAACTCGGGACTCAACTCAGTCTCCTCTGTACTTGCCAAGTCATCATATTGCATGACATACTGCATTAATCTGTTTCCTGATAAGCCCCAAGGTGATGAAAGAGATCTTTGGCCTCAGCTAATATTTTCCGTTGACAGTCTGCCCAGGCCTTAATGAGGCCTAACATAGGATGGGTAGCCCTTCAAGCCATAAAAATACACATCAACGAGTTATATGTGGACTGAGGTTGAAAGCCTCCTCTGTGGGTTATTCACACTATTCATATGAATTGTGTAGAATCCTTTAGTAGGGACAACATTTTTCCATTCTGAACTATGGCAACCAATTGTTTAATTTCAGCCCCCTTTAAGAGAAGTTTGTTCCTCACCAGATCCATTCTATATAGCCAGGCAGCCCCTCTTTTTACTTAGTTCCAGGGTTAGGTCTTTAAGGAGAGTCTGAGCCTTGACAAGAGAGAGGAAATGTATCATTCTCCAGCTGAGAATCAGCCCCTCCTTCTTGGTACTCCCCTTTTGCTGTATATATTTCAAATGTACAGTTCTATAACACATTATCTGTGTTCATCACCCAAAGTCAAATCTTCCATCACCATATATTTAACCCCCTTTACCCTTTCTACCTCCCCTTACCCCACTCATAACACCATACTATGAGTTTCTCTGGTTTTGTTTGGCTTGCTTGTTTGTTGCTTTCAGTTTTATATCTCACATATGAGTGAAATCATATGGTTCTTGACTCCATATGACTTATTTTGGTTAGCATACCTTATATAATTGGAACCATATATTCTCTTTCCCTTAGTGTCTGGCTTACCTCACTTAATATAATGTCTTTAAGGTTAATCCATGTGGTAGTGTGTGTCAGAATTCCTCCTTTTTTAAGGATAATATTTCATTGATTACATATACCATATTTTGTGTATCCATTTATTTGTTCATGGAAACTTGAATAACTTCTACCTTTTGGATCTTGTAAATAATCCTGCTATAAACATTGATGTAACAATGTTTTTAAGGCCCTACTTTAGAACTATTTTGGATATACAGTTGACCCTGAAAAACATGGGTTTGAACTATGAGGGTCCACTTATATGTGGATTTGTTTTCAATAAATACCTTTTATGAACAGAAAATGTCTTTCCATTTATTTGTATCTTCTTTAATTTATTTCAGCAACATTTTATAGTTTTCTATGTACAAGTCTTTTGCTTCCTTGGTTAAGTTTATTCTTGAAGTAATTTATTCTTTTTTTCATGGTATTATAAATAGAATTGTTTTTTAAATTTTGTTTTTTATTTTTTTATTTTTTAAATTTTGTTTTTGGTTGGGTAATGTGTGTATAAAAACAGCAGATCGTTTTGAGGGGAAATGCTTTCAGTCTTATATGGTCTGTATTATGTTGTGGTACTATCCTTCTATTCCTGGCAGGTTGAGTCTTTTTTTTCCTTATCATGAAAGGTATTGGATTTTGTCAAACAAAATTTTTCTGATGATCATCTGTTTTCCCTATCATTATGTTAATGTGGTATATTAAATTGATTTTGCAATTTTGAACCTTCTTGCTTTCTAGGAATATATCCCACTTGGTCATGGTGTATAATCCATATATTACACTCTTTGCTAGTATTGTGAAATTTTGCATCAATATTCATAAGAGATATGAATATTGTAGTTTCCTTATAGTGTGTTTATCTGGATTTGATATTGTGGTAATGATGTCCTCATGGAATAAATTCAGAAATGTTCTCTCCTCTTTTCATTTTTCAGTAGAGCTACCTCTTTCTTCAGTGGTAGGATTAAGTCATGTCTGTGTGTCTGTCTATGGATCCTCTGACTGACTATTCTGTTTCTACCTCCTGTTGCAGCTTTTTTCTTTTCTTTTTAAGCAAGTCTTTTTATTTCATAATTTAGATAGAGTGAGCCTTTTGAAAGCTAAACAATCAACAAACAACAAAAAAAATTATATATGATGACTCTGTGTTTAATAATGGTATGCATCTGATTACTAGTAATGTCAGAAACATGGCAGAGTTAGAGATGTCCCCACATCCTCCCCTTGAAACAACAATAAGCTGAACATTGAAACTCAACAAAAAAACAACCAACCTGCACACAAGCATGTGAGGGATCTGGGAATAAGAATTGCTACAGATCAGGATAAGTACTTAGAAAGATACAACCTTCCTAGGCTAAATTAAGAAGAACTGGAAAATCTAAATAGCCCAATCAGCTATAGGGATATGGAAACAATCATCAGAAACCTACCAAAAAGTAAAAATCTAGGGACTGGTGGCTTCACTAATGAATTCTACCAAACATTCAAAGAAGAAAATTTAATACCTATTCTCCTCAAACTTTTCCAAAAAATCAAAGAGAAGGCAATACTTCCAAACTCATTTAATGAGACCAATATTACCCTGATAGCAAAATCTGGTAAAGATAACACACACAAAAAGAAAACTGCAAACCAATATCTCAAAAGAGAGATGTACAATTCTTAAAAAAGTCACTAGAGAACCAAAAACAGCAACATATTAAAATGATTATATATCACGGTCAAGTGGGCTTCATCCCATGGGCACAGGTATGGTTCAACATATGCAAATCAATTAAAGTGATACACCACAAAAGTAAATTAAAAAATAAGAATCATATGATCATATCAAAGATACAGAAAAAGCCTTTGAAAAGATACAACATTTATTTGTGATCAAAACACTTAACAAAATTGGTATAGAAGGAAATTACCGTAATATAATAAAGGCCGTATATGACAAACCCTCATCCAACATTATACTGAATGGTGAAAAACTAAGAACCTTCTGTCTAAGTTCAAGAACAAGACAAAGCTTCCCACTATTGCCACTGTTATTCAGTATAGCATTAAAGGTACTTGCAAGTGCGATCAGGCAAGAGAAAGATATAAAAGGCATCCAAATAAGAAATGAAGTAGTCAAACTGTCACAATTTGTGGATGACATGATTCTCTATAGAAAACCTTAAAGACTCCACAAAAACACTACTAGAAACAATAAGCAAATACAGTGAAGTTTCTGGATACAAAATCAATGTTCAAAAATTCATAGCAGGGAAGCGGGAAAAATGGCATAGATGATAGAGGCTCTGTTCATCCCTCTGATAACCAAATCAAAGTTGTGACAGAAACATGGAGTAAACAGCAAGGAAAAATCTCCTGGGATCTAGATAAACAACCCAAACAACTAGGGAGAAACCTGAGAAATCACCCTGCCATGACAAAAGGTAGAATGGGGTGAGGACATGGAGCTACCTAGTGCCAAGTGTCTGAGTGAGACACAGGCTGCTGCAATGGCAGTGGCAGCCAGCAGCTGCAGATGCCCCTTAAAGGGGCCATGTCCATCAGCAGACTTTTGTTGTGATGGACCTGTTTACTCTGAGCAACAGTGCTGGTGACACAGGGACTTACAAGGGTACACTGAGTTGATTGGATTGAGGGCTGAGGCAAGACTCACTCTGTACAGATGTGCCAGTGATATGTATTGTTCCTCTGTTGAACCCTCCCCACTTCCAGTGTGCCATCTTAGTGGAGATGTCAGCAAACCTGATAACAGAAGTCGCACCACCCAGAGGATGCTATGAAACTCTGCTTCACCCAACTCTCAGCCCCATCCAAGCCACATCCAGTTGTAAGTCCGGTGCTCCTTGCTGAGCCAACTTCAAGACTCACACTGGTAGCAGATGACCTCAGTTTCTGGCATGGCCTCTTGAGGTAACTATAAGCACAGCATCTGTAGATTACTTGCTGAATCTTAACAGGTGGCCCCGGAGGGGTACAAGGCTGAGCTCAATTCGGCCTGTACCTGAACCCCTCTCAGTACTGTGCCACTAGTCACCTGCTACACAAATCTATCCTAATAAGACTGGGAGACTTGGGAGCTTTGCTTAGTACATAGAAACAGACACAGAGAGGCAGCCAAAATTGGAAGACAAAGAAGCAGAAACCATATGAGAGAACAGAACAGAGATCCAGGAATAATGGAGCCAAGCAATCGAACAGATGCAGAGTTTGAAATGCTGATTATAAAGATGAATTTATGAGAAGTATAGATGAATTTAGTGAGAACTTCAACAAAGAGATAAAAAACATAAAATTGGAAATGGAAATTATAAAAAGGAACCTGTCAGATATGAAGAACTCATTATCTGAGATGAGTAGAATATTAAAAGGAATAAGCAAAGTGAGTAAAGAAGGGGACCAAATGACCTATATAGAGGATGGGAAAACCAAGGACATTCAATTATCATGGCATGAAAAAAGAAGCCTAGACTATAACAATAATGTAAGGAGTATATGGTACACTATTAAAGGTAAAAGTATCCATGTCATAGGTGTACCTGAAGGAAAACAAGATGTTGAAGATCTATTTGAAGAAATAATGATGGAAAACATCCCTAACCTGGTGATGGAAATAGACATAAAACCCTAGGAAGTTCAGAGAGCCCTCAAAAACAGGAACTCAAAGAGGCCCACACCAAGACACATCATAATTAAAATGCCAAAGTTTAAATACAAAGAGAGAATCTTAAAAGCAGCAAGAGAAAAGCAGTTAGTTACCTTAAAGGGAATACCCATAAGATTGGCAGCTGACTTCTCAAATGAAACTATTCAGGACAGAAGAGCTTGGCACAAAATATTCAACGTGATGAAAACCCATAATACTTTATACATTAAAACTATCTTTTAGAGTTGAAAGACAGATAAAGAGCTTCCCAGACAAAAATAAGCTAAAGGAATTTGTCACCAAGCTAGGGACTTCTTTAAGAAGAAAAAAACATGAATTAAAAACAATAATAAAGAATGGTAATAACTATATTCCTATCAACAAGTACCTCAAGTGAAAAAGATATAAGTACTCCAACCAAAAAATAAAGTGTCTGAATGAATTAGAAAATAAGACCCCTGTATATGCTGCCTATAAGAGACTCACTTCAGATTAAAAGACACACACAGACTAAAGGGAAGGGGATTGAGAAAGAAATTGCCTTGATGGACCTAGAGGGTATTATGCTGAATGAAATGGGAAGGATAGAGAAAGACAAATGACGCTTGATTTCACATACATGTGGAATCTAAAGAACAAAGTCAAGGACAACAACAAATGCAGAAATAAACTCATAGATACAGAGAATATTTAGAAGGATACTACATGGGAGGGCAGTTAGGGGGACAAAAAAAGGGAGAGATTAAGAGTTACAAGTGGATAGCTGCAGAATAGACATGGAAATATAGATTGTAGTATAGGGAAGATAGTTGATGTAATAAATTTGTAAGGGTGCAGAGAGGTACTAGATTTAGTGGGGTGATCACTTTGTGAGTTATGTAGCTCTCTGGTCACTATGCTATACAACTGAATCGAGTACACTATTGTATGCCAACTATAATTGAAAAAAAGAGCTCATGGAATTTTACAGTTTAAGTACAAGCAACTAATTGTCTATTATATTTAAATAAAGACAAAAAATCTATACCATTCCTATAATAATGAAGTGTCAGAAAAAGAAGTGAAAAAAATTATTTTGCAATTGCAACAAAAAGAATAAAATACTGAGCAATAAATCTAACAAAACATATGCAAGACCTATAATGAAAACTATAAAACCGTATTGAAAATAATTGAAGATACAAAGAAATGGAAAGATAGTCCATGTTCTTGGATTAGAAGTATCAACATAATTAAAATGACTTTATTACCTAAAGCATTATACAGATTTAATTCAGTCTCCATCAAAATCCCATTGGCATTTTTTAAAACAGAAGGAAAAAAATCATCAGATTTGTATGGAAGCACAAAAGACCCCGAATTGCCAAAGCCATCCTGAGAAAAAAGAACAAGGCTTGAGGCATCACTCTGCCCGACTTCAAATTATACTACAAAGTGACAGTAATCAAACGGCATGATATTGGCAGAAAAACAGACACATGGATCAGTGGTATAGAATCAAGAGTTCAGAACTAAACCCATATTTACATGAGCAAATAATTTTCAACAAAAGAGCTAAAAAACGTACAGTGGAGAAAGGAAATCCTCTTTGAAAAATCTTACTGGAAAAACTGGAAAGCCACCTGCAAAAGAATGAAACTGGGCTGTTGTCTATCACCACACACCAAAATGAACTCAAAATGGATTAAAGACCTGAATATAAGACCAGAAACAATAAATTGCATAGAAGAAAACATAGGAACTAAACTCATAGACCTTGGACTTAAAGAGGATTTTATGAATTTGACCTCAATGGCAAAAAGTGTTAAAAGCAATAATGAATGAATGAGACTTCATCAAACTAAAAAGCTTCTGCACAGCAAAAGAAACTATCAGCAAGGTAAAGAGACAACCATCCATATGGGAAAATATATTTGCAAGCAACACCTCTGATAATGTCCAAAATATTACAAAGAACTCAATAATAACAACAACGAACAAACAAACAAATAATCCAATCAAAAAACAAGTACAGAACCAGAATGGACACTTCTCCCAAGAAGACATATAATTGGCCAACAAGCATATGAAAAGATGCTCAACATCACTAGCTATTAGGGAAATGCAAATCAAAACCACAGTGAAATACCATCTCACATCTGTTAGAATAGCTATTATCAACAGGACAAGTAATAAATCCTGGAGAGGATGCAAAGAAAAAGTAACCCTCATACACTGCTGGTGGGACTGCCAATTGGTATAGTCACTATGGAAAACACTATGGAGTTTCCTTAAAACACTCAGACTTCATCTACCATATGATCCAGCAATCCCTCTACTGGATTTTACCCCAAAGTCTTGAAAACACATATCCAAAAAGATATTTGCACATGGATGTTCATAACATCATTATTCATGGCGGCCAGTATGTGGAAACAACTGAAGTGTCTTACAATAGATGATTGCATACGAAGCTGTGGTACCTATATACAATGGAATATTACTCAGACATCAGAAGAGATGAAATACTGCTATTTGCGACAACTTGGATGGACCTCAGGATAATCATGCTAAGTGAAATAAGTTATACAGAAAAAGTTGAAAATCACATCATCACTTATATGTGGTATATAAACCTAAAAGCAACAAATGAACAGGACAAACAAACAAAGACTCATGGACATAGCCAATACACTAGTGGGTACTAGATAGTTGAGGGTAGGTGGCGGAGGGATGTAGATTTGGTAAAACTGGTCAAATATGTGATGACAGAAAGAAATCTAACTATGAGCAGTGAACACAATGTGATACATATACTGTTGATTTGTACCCTTGGGAGTTACTGGATTTCACTAACCAATCTCACCATAATAAAAAAAAAATTTGGAAGAGATTGAAAAGGATTGGTGGCAATTCGTTAAATGTATTATGATTTACCAGTGAACCCACTGGTCTTGTGCTTTCCTTCATTGGGAGATTTTTTATTAGATTTGATATCCTTACTACATGTACAATTGTTTTGATTATCTATTTCTTCATGATTCAATCTTGGTAGCTTGCATGTTTTTCAATATTTATCCATTTTATATAGGTTATTATTGGCATACAATTGTTCATAGTATCTTGATATGGTTATTTTTTAATTTATTTACTTAAATTAGTTTTAAGTATGCACTACATTGGTTAGACATCTATATAATTAATAAAACAACCCTCCCAATTACTCCCTCCCTCCCCTAGCCCTCCACCTAGCCATCATATTAATGCTACATTCCCTCTGCTGTGCTCCCCATCCCCATGACCAACTATCAACTACTAATTTGTACTTCTTTAATCCTTCACCCTGTTCTCCCAGCCTCCCAACCCCCGTCCCCTCTATCACCAAATTATTCACTATATTTGTGTGTTCTTTATTAGTTTGTCCTTTTTGTTCCCTAGATTCTACATATAAGTGAAACCATATAGTATTTACCTTTCTCTGTCTGACTTATTTTATTCGGCATAATAACTTCTAGGTCCATCCATGTCATTGCAGGTGATAGCATTTTACTTTTTAATGGCTAATATTCCATTGTATATATGAACTATAATTTTCTTATCCAGTCATCTGTTGATGGGCATTTAGATTTTTTCCATATCTTGACTATTGTAAATTGTACTGCCATGAATATTGGAGTGCACAGATGTTTTTACGAATTACTGTTTGGTTTTCTTTGTATAAATACCCAGAAGTACAATTGCTGGGTCAAAAGGTATATTCATTTTTAATTTTTTGAGGAACCCCTATACTATTTTCCATAGTAGCTGTACCAATTTGCAGTCCCATAAGCAGTGTATGAGGGTTTCTTTTTCTCCACATCCTTGCCAACATTTATTATTACTTGTCCTGTTAATTATAGCCTTTCTAACAGGTGTGAGATGGTATGTTGTGGTTTTGATTTGCATTTCCCTAATAGCTATCGAAGATGAACATCTTATCATGTGTTTGTTGGCCATTTGCATGTCTTCTTAGGACAAATGTCTGTTCAGGTCTTCTGCTCATTTTTTGATTAGATCATTTGTTTTTGTTGTTATTAAGTTGTATGAGTTCTTTGTATATTTTGGATATTAGGGCCTTATAAGAGGCATTGCTTGCAAATATAATTTCTCATTGAGATGATTATCTCTTTACCTTATTGACTTTTTTTCTATACAGAAGGTTTTTAGTTTGATGCAGTCCCATTCATTTATTGTTTTACTTCCTCTGCCCTTGAGGTCAAATTCATAAAATCTTCTTTCAATATAAAGACCTTGAGTTTAGTTCCTATGTTTTCTTCTATGCAATTTATTGTTTCTGGTCTTAATATTCAGGTCCTTAATCCATTTTGAGTTAATTTCGGTGTGTGGTGATAGGTAACAGTCTAGTTTCATTCTTTTGCAGGTGGCTTTCCAGTTTTCCCAGCACCATTTATTGAAGAGTCTTTTCTTTCTCTATTGTATATTTTTGGCTTTTTTTGTCAAAAATTATTTGCCCATATATACATGGGTTTACTTCTGGACTCTCAATTCTATTCCACTGGTCTGTGTGTCTGTTTTCCTGCTAATACCATGCCATTTTGAATATTGTTGCTTTGTAGTATAATTTGAAGTTGGGTAGAGTGATGCCTCCAGCCTTGTTCTTTTTTCTCAGGATAACTTTGGCAAGTCAGGGTCTTTCATTCTTCCATATAAATATGATGAGTTTTTGTTCTATTTCTTTAATAAATGCCAATGGGATTTTGATGGGGATTGCATTAAATCTCTATAATGCTTTAGGTAATAAGGTCATTTTGACTGTTTTGATTCTTCCAATCCAAGAACACGGAATATCTTTTCATTTCTTTTTTTCTTCAATTTCTTTTCTAAGGCTTTATAGTTTTCATTATATTTGTCTTTCACCTGTTTCATTAGATTTATTCCTCAGTATTTTATTCTCTTCATTGAAATTACAAAAGGAATTATTTTTTCCACTTCTTTTCTGGCACTTTATTATTAGAGTACAGGAACACTATGAATTGTTAAAAATTGATTTTGCATCCAGAAACTTTACTGTATTTGCTTATTGTTTCTAGTAGTGTTCTTGTGGAGTCTTTAGGGTTTTCTATATATAGAATCATGTCATCTGAAAATAGTGACAGTTTGACTTCTTCGTTTTCTATTTGGTCGCCTTTTATATCTTTCCCTTTACTGATTGCACTTGATTGCTAGGACCTCCAATGTTATATTGTATAACAGTGGCGATAGTGGGCAGCCTTGCTTTGTTTCTGATCTTAGAGGAAAGTCTTTTTAGTTTTTCACATTAAATATAATGTTGGCTGAGTGTTTATCATATATGACATTTATTATGTTAAGGTACTTTCCTTCTGTATGAATTGTATTAAGTGTTTTGATCATAAATGAATGCTGTATTTTGTCGAAGCCTTTTTCTGCATCTATTGATATGATCATATGATTATTATTTTTTAATTGTTTATGTGGTGTATCACATTAATCTATTGAACCATCCCTGTGCCCCTGATATAAAGCCCACTTGATTGTGGCACACTTTTTTTTTAATATGTTGCTGTATTTGGTTCACTAGTTTTTTATTTAGAATTTTTGCATTTGTGTTCATGAGAGATATTGGTCTGTAGTTTTCTTTTTTTGTGTTATCTTTACCAGGTTTTAGTATCAGGATAGTATTGGCCTCATAAAATGAGTTGGGAAGTATTGCTTCCTCTTCAATTTTTTGGACAAGTTTGAGGAGAATACGTATCAAATCTTCTTTGAATAGTTTTTTTAATGCATTTTTTTAACTCCAAGTTTTCTGTTTGGTTCTCTTTTTAAAAATCATTTTTATCTCATTGATAATATAATTTTGTTCCTAAATCAGTTTCCTTATTTTATTTTTTCCACATTCTCTTTGAGCTCACTGTGTGTTTTTAATATTTTTGTCAAGTAAGCCAGAGAGACCTGCATTTCTTAGGGTCAGTTTCTAGATACTTATTTTGTTCCTTTGAATGGACTATGTTTCTTTGTTTCTCTTTATGCCTCATCTTCTGTTGAAATTTAAGTATTTATAAATTAGCTACCTCTCCATGTCTTTGAGGACTCTATTCATGCAGAAACCTACAGTCATCAGCCAGTTTAAAGGCTCAGGTCTCACTCAAACCTTTTCTGGAGATGTGTCTTACCTGGGTCTTTGCATGTGCTATTATTCACATTTCCAATTTTCTCAGCTGCTTTAAACGTACCAGTTTCACTAAGAGTCATACCCCTGGGTCTCAGAAGCCTTGGAAGTTCTCTTGTTTTCCTCTGTCCATAATCTCTTGCCATAGACACCATGTGTCTGCATACCCGCTACTCCTCTCTACTGCCACTGCTTCCACTGTTCCAGTCAGTGCTTCAAGGCAAGTGAGACAAAAATCAATCCCTTGGACTCCCCATAGACAAGGCAGAGCATTGGAAACAACTTCTTTTTCTTCCAACCTAATAAAGAAACTGGGAATTGGGCACCATGCTGCCAGTTGTATCATGCTGCACTGGTGAGGGGGTAGGGCATGGATAAGCAAAAGCACTATGACTTTTTCTACCATTTGGGGTACAATTTTTCTTGGTTAGGCACTTGATTGCTACAGCTTCTTACCTATTTTTTAGAGTTCTCACAAAACTACATTGGTTCACCTACTGTTATTTATTTAGTATTGCCATGGGAGAACAAGGGCCTGGAGCTTCCAAGTTTGTCATCTTGTTGATGTAACTCCCTATTATTTGTTAAAACTGCATGTGAATCTATAATTATTTCAAAATAAAAAGTTTAATGACATTTTTAAAAATTGGCTCAAATTTGCTCAAGTCCTAAGTGTCTCTTTCAGAAGAGATCTTTCTGCTAGGAACTTTACTCTTCAGTTATGAACATGTTCAGTTTTTTTTTTGTCAAAATTACCTTATTTTTGAGATATGCCCACCTAATGCTTACCAGGCTAATGCTTTCTTGACACGAGAAAACATAAGTAATCTATTCTTCCAGCTAAACTAACCTACTTTTTGTTCTTTTTGTTCATTCAGGGTTCTGGTGTGGGATGTATAACCACTTTGACAAAGAGCTTCATCCCAAGCAGAGTATGCTTGAGAACCTCCTGGAAATTAAGAAGCAGAGAACAATGCTGGAAGCAGATGTGCACAAACTAGAAAAGGTAGAGAGAAGAATCTGAAAATGAGATCGTCTTGCTCCTTCTGAATATGTCCAGCCCACTTGGTACTTGTGAGAAGCTGCCTGACTGGCTTGTTATATTTTCTGGTGTCCAGGTGTCCTATGGCTACAAGGCACTGAGGCGCAACTCTTTTTCTTATTCCCCATAGAAAGTGGTAATATCACACTCAGCTAGTTAAAAAGTGGATTGGTTCCCTAATTTTGATCTGGGTGTAATTATTAGGAGAAACAAAAGAGAAGTTATACTGATATTTGTTATCATATTGGATGTACTAAAAAGAACAATGAAATTTTTATATTTTCAATTAGGAAAACCTTATAAAAATTCTCATTTTCTTTTCATGTAGATAGTAAACTGTTCTTTGAGTGGTCATACTATATGTGTTCATTTTGCTTTATGATACCAGCAAAACCAGACACATGTTTTTAATTACAGGTTAAGCAAGTCAGCAAGGATTTCTTTTCAAACTATAGAGAATGCTGAGCTGCTTCTGGATTCTAGGGGTCCTTAAGGGTGTGTTTGAAGGAAAGAAGGGAGGGGCACCTCTTATGAAAGAATTCTTGGAAGAGATGTGTTGTTTAGGAACTGGGTGTGAACCCAGTATAGGCCAGATAAAGCATAGCTTTTCCTTGTAAGTAATCAAATATCTTTTTATTGTGAAAATAAATATATTTTGATTACATCAGATTCCAAACTTTTGAATGTCCTCTTGAAAGGTAATAGTCAGTTACTTGGTTTCATTTATTTAAAATAAAAAAAAGGAGGAAGAAGAAAGAGAAAGAGAAGGAAGAAGAAACTGAAAAACTGAAGCATGACTTAAAATCATGGGAAACAAGGGAAATAAGCAGCCCTGAGAAGACCAAGCAATAGGCAGAACTAAGAAGGAAAACTTTTCCCTAGGGTCTTCTGTTTCTCTCTTTTAGCTGTTAGCAACAAGGCTCCCAGAGCAAGTGCCTTATTCATGATAGCCCTCTCACTTATTTTTGCCTATTTTCTGAGAGAGGATCACATTTATTCTATATTGAATCAGATCATTATTTAATTCTCAAGTAAAAAATTAAAGCTTCCTGCCTTTTAAAATATATACATTAAAATTATTAACATTATTTTTTTAATACAGAGATGAAAAAAGTAGCCCATAATATTATTACCCAGATAGCCCTGTCATCATTTTTAAAAGGCAGTTCAAGTGTACAGTTAGAATATGCACAATATAAAAACATACAAAATGAATAAAAATTTTTAAAACTTCCCCAGCCACCTAACTACTTAGTTCTTCTCTCCAGGGGTTATCACTCTGTATGTGTGTTTGTGAGACTTTGTTATTTCTAGAAAAATAAAAATGATATGCTTGTTCCTTAAGGCAGGAGCTCTTGTTTGGAGTCCATGAACCCTGTAGTTATCCACAGATGCCCTTTAGAGCATCTGTGAAGCCTTTGAAATTATACCTAAAAATTTTTTATGTGTTATTTCATGTGTACATGTGTATGCATGTAGTTTTATGAGAAGTTCCATCATTTTCTTCCTATATTTTCAGAGGAGTCTATGACCCCTAGAAAGTTAAGAATCACTGTTGTAAAGTATCAGTTAATCATTGTGTTATCCATTAAAGTAAGAATATTCATTGGAGATAGAATAAGTAAGGTAGTAGACAGGTTATAGACTTTGACATTACGAAGAGACAGAGTCAGATCCCAGCTCTTCTACTTTCTAAATGTGTTAATTTGAGTGACTCACTTAAATTCTATGAGCCTCAGTTTCCTCATCTATATAATACAGCTAATACCTAACAGGATTCTTATGAGTGTAAAAGGAAATACTATATGTAAAGTGTCCAGCACATAGCAGTATTCAATAAGTATCAGTGAGCCTCTCCCTTGCCCTCCCTGCTCCTAGAAATAAAATTGAATTTTTAAGAAAAGAGAACATTTATAGACACAAGACCTTTGAGAATCTTTAATGGTGGGGCTTTTTAAAGTACTATCTCAGGTGATGAAGAAAAGCTGTTTGGAGGTAAAGAGAGGGCAAAAGGTCATTTGCTACCATATCAGTGATAGCAGGCAGGATCTCTGCAGGATAATGTAAATTTGCCTAGTTTTTATTCTGTTTCTAATTCTTTTCACTCATTCCTTTCTTCCATGACAGAAATTGAAAGCCCATGATGAGCAGGTACAGAGCAAGTCTGTACCTGCTCTCAGTTAGGTAATTTATTACCTCAGCATCTGGGAAGTCCTTTGACTAATCCACTTGGCTTGATGGGCATCGATGGAGACCTCAGTACCTTGATGGAGTATAGCTCCCTGTCCAGGGAAGGAGGCCTTCAAGCTCAGATGGATTAAGTAACAAGCCACTGTGAAGACACCACCATGACTCTTGTGGGATCATGGGCAGCCTTAGGGTCATAAACATTTCTGAGAATGTAGGCTGCTCTGGAGACACAGGAATCTCTGAGGAGAGGCATCCCTGGGGCCACGGGCATCTCTAGGGTCACATGCATCTCTGGAGCCATGCGCTTGTCTGGGGAAATAGGCATATATGGGGACACAGGCATCTCAAAGGCTAGCACTAAGAAAGTAGGCTGCTCCAAGCAACAGTGAGCTACTTATCTGCTTCCATGCTAGGTACACCTGCAGGTACCCACGATGATCCTTGTCACAAAGAAGGCCATGCTACTTTTCCAATTAGTTTAAATGGGTAAGGCCAGAGCATCCCTCCTTCCACTTAAGAGTCTGGAAGGGAATTTAGGGCCTTTACTTATTAAGTTATCAGTATATACACTTCAAGCAGCCCAAATGTAGGTAAGAGAAAGATTATGTTATTGTTCTAGAATGGGATTTAACTTTAGAAATATTACCTTTCAGCTGAGATACTAGGCTGGTTTCATTATTCTGTTTTCCTTAATGACCCAACTTCTCTACTTTTCTACCCTCACTGCTATAGCATGAGAACAAAGTGGAAATATTGTCATAGTGGAGAATTAATATCTTATTAAGGGATGACGAGATGGTTCACAACAGGTAACTGAATCACCATATGGTTTAAAATAAAATTTTACTGTCAGATATATTTAGTCATAAGATGTAAGCTAACATTATTGCCTATAGAGACTCCAACATTTGCCTGAGAAATAAATGAAAATGATCCTTAACTGTTAGCATGAGTGTTGGCTGCTTGGTGGTTTAGAACATATAAAGAAATAGTTTTCTTAAGTTACACTTGCTCTCCCAAACACACATCCAGGCCAGGTCTTATAATACTCACTTTGCCAACTACCCTTTTTATAGTTGGTCCATGGGTAAATTTGAATCCACTACATTCTAAAATGATCAATTCCAAATTGGTGGAATCCAAATTAGTAACATTTATTAATAGTATTCTGAACATCAATTCATGAGACATTGGAAGCTCTCAGTGCTTTAGACCCTGGCTTATACCTGGCCTATGTACTCATCTGAGTTTTCCTAAAACAGACCTCTTCTTAGGTCTTTTTATGAAAACCAGTGGTTTGCTTCTATAGACATCACATCAAGTTTGTGGAGTTTTACCTACAATTGGCACTATTTTTATCACCTTGTGCTAATGTACACTTTAAAAAAAGTCCATTCTTATAGGAGGCCTAAATACTCCTTGGAGAAGGGATGTGTTCCTTATTGTTTAAACACGAGATCTTCTTCTTGGGACTGTTACACTTGATGTACACTTTCCTATTGGATATTCAGTCATGGTTTACCCACTTTCACATGCTGTGGTAAGGTAGGCCTCTGGCAGTTCAAGTCATGCACTATATATTTTCAGCATTTTCAGAACTCCCATTGCCAATATAATACATGTCCTCACCCAAGATGTCTATTCTGAATACTCTGTCTGGTGTAAGCTCAAAAATGAGTTCTTAGTGAAAGAGACATCTTTGATACTACCACATCCAGTAGTAAACACAGACATTTCTAAAGACTCATTGGTTACTTTTCTCTGTAAGAAAGAGATGCCTTTTAACTTTATTGTTAAAAGTAGAAGAGACAAGGTAGCTCCTTGATTTCTTGTCCATAGCTAAACTATGAACCCAAAACAACCTTCCTCTTTAAAGGAAGAACACTAAATCATTTGGGTTATCTTTTTTCATATGCACATAGGAGCCATTTTTTTTTTACTTACCTTCTGTTGGTAGCTGTTTCAATTCTGTGTTTGTAAAGAACTAATTTATTTTTTTTCATTTTAAATAGAATCTATTTTTAAAAATTTGCCTTATTCTGATTCTTGCCTTGTTTCTGTCATTTTTAAGCAATAAAGTGATTTTCTATTATATATTCTCTGATCCTTCTCTTTCCACAATTTAATCACTGGCTTATATAACCTAAATCATCAGATGTTTTCAGTTATTTGACTTATCACTTCTGGGGAAAAAGTACGATTTGTGCAAATCATTTTGATCTGGAGACTCTATCTAATCCTGCTTTGAAGGAAGATGTCAAAGAAGATGACAGTACCTATCATCTGTTATGAGTGAGTCTATTTTGGGTCTTGCCTATAACCAGGGCTTTTTCCTATATCTCAGTCTGAATTTCACAGTTCATTAATTAGCATGATACTCCAAATACAGGATGTTACGTTATTCTCAGGAAAGGGGAAAAAAGCAAATAGCAGGACATAGAAATTTTGTAAATCCTATGAAAAGTTAGTTTAAGAGCCTCAGATTTGTTTCTACAGACCTGAACAAGGGCAGTACATAGTACCAAACTTTATTTTTTAGATCTAGAATAAAATTAATCAGTAGTGAAAATATCTTTTCAATATAATTTTAAACTGAGAAGTGGTAAAGAGAAACACTGGTATTACCAAAAGTAAAAATGAATTTTTTAAAAAAGGCTGTCTTATTCTATTGGAGATTTAAGAACATGGAATCAATTTCAGCCTAAAGATCTGTCAGTCAATTTATTTGATCTGTTTTCATTTTATTTCCTGACATGTTCCATTAACACCTCCCTGTTTTCAATTGGATTTGAAAATCTGAGAGAGGAAAAAAGTTCAGTGGGATCCAAATATTTGTATACTGGTAAAAACCCAGTAGATATCTATAGTCAGGAGCCTCATGACAGAGAGAAAACAACTGAAGGAAAGTTTCTGGGTATACTAGAAAAAAAGTGATCTATTAATGGCTTTCATTTCATACCTTCATATGATACTTGTGCTATAAAAGAAATATGACCACTTCTCCCACTGTCCTACTCTTCCCTGAGCAGAAATTCCATTCTAATGTGACTTCCCCACTTAAATAAGAAGGCTACTGTTTCATCCACTAACCTGACCTCTGCCTATTGCCTATGCAAGTTTCACAGACCTAGGATCACTGTTTATCTTTTCTAAGCATGAGGTAGGCTCTGCACCTGTGCTTGTGTTGATGAGGGTGAGGAAGATTCTTCATGGACACCTTTTTTGAAAATGTAATTATTTAATTAGTTTATTGGATGACAGATTCTTCATGGTAATAAATAAAACAACCCTAAATAAAGCTAAGTAATAGCTAATAGTCTGACTTTTCAAAGAAGAAATTGAGAGATAAGATTTGCTGTGTGAAAGAAAACTTGGGATTCTATTTGAAACTAACAGGGCAGGAATGTAAAGCTTATGGTACATGTATTGGGCACTTATATCTTTGGTAAGTCACTCTAGAAATTGTGTTCAATTACTACCAAGTCAGTTACCATTGCCTGTCAATATGCATGGATACCTTTTGTCTGCGACATACCTCACTTGAAAGTAAGACCTTTTCCTGAACACTTCCAACTAAAAGAAATACAAGTCTTTTTGCTTTTCAAACCAAATTGGTAAATATTTAAGCTTGGCCTGAATTTAACAGTTGGAGAAGTTTTAATAACTATGTCAGATCTCTGTTACTTACTGGCTTTTATGAAACATAACACCTTTACTTGATGCTTTTAAGCTTTGATATACCACTGGGAAATCTTTCTATTGGAGCATTTTATAAAGTAGCCTTTTTTCAAACAGTTGTGTAGGGAAATGTAAATTACCTTTAAGAAAAATATTACTCTCAAAAGGGGTATAATATATACTTCAGATTGGTTCATGCTTAGAAAAATTGTTTTCAATTTCTCTCTTCATTTCTAGTGTATGTGGTTTAGTAATAGCTGTTGTACCAAACCTTTTCCCCGCTGTCAGGCCTCTCTCTCCCAGAATTCTAGGTATATAGATACAGGCAGAAATGATTCCAACCAAATTTGGTTGTTTTCTTCTAAATGCCAAATCTAGACCTGAGATTTTATATAGACATTTAAAAAAGTAGACATGCTTAATTAAGCCTTAAAATTTGTCCTATGGGCTTAATTTATACATACATACGTACACATACACATACACATACACACACAAACAGAGAGAGAGAGAATGTAAAACAAACAAACAAACAAACAAAAAAACGGCTTGCTGTTAGGTGACACCAAACAAAGGACAGGGACAAAATTTGGGGGGGCATAAAGTACTCTTAGTTTGTTGTTTTTTTAAAAGCAGTTCTGTTTTCAAATCATTTGATGGAGGCATAGAAGTTTTTCCAAGGCAAAAAATAAAATAAAACAAAGAAAAGTAATTTCAAGCCATACAGAATATGTCTTCTCTGATTCCCTGGCTGTAAAACTGATTTCTGTGCCTTCTCATTAAATAGGAAGTGTTGTTTATGTCACCAATCACAGCAGCCCACATCTTCTTTAGATGTCAGTGCAAGTAAAAGTGTGTTACATGATGTGTGATTTGTGACTTCACAAAAGGCAAGTGTCCTTTGAAAGAAGCTGTGTAATATAGGCCCGTGTATCTTTCAGGGGATAAACAAAAACATGTTCAGAAGTTAGCTTGTATGAAACTAGCAGCTTCATTGTTAAGTCCCATGCCCTGTTTATTGGCATTTTCCAAAGCTTTGGGGGTGACCTAAAAGCCTCTTTCTCTTCCAAAGTTGTGTTGCCTTTCAACCATTTTCATGGCTTTGTAATCTCTTTAGAAAGATCTACATCAGCCCTCAAAGAATCCCAGTTGAGGTGAAGGTAGAAGGAGGGCAGGAGGGAAGAGAAGATAAAATAGAAATACACCTGACCAGTAAGCAAAAGGAATATATGCCAGTCCAGCATGACCATGTCCCAGTTATTTAAGATTGTCAGTGCTCCAATAACATCCAAAAATGGTTATTTTTTCAGGCAGTACTGTGGGTGACATTTTTTTAAAGCTGTCTTTTACACTGGTAGAAACTCCTTCCTTAAAAATGCTCTGAGTTGTATATTTTCTTTGTAAAAACTTTTCTCTGCTAGAGTACGTGGTCCTGGGTCTTTTTTTTTTCCCCAGAGTCAAGGATGATGGATGGTATTCTCCCTTAATTTCTCCCTAAGACAAATGAGTTCTGGGCCCCTTCTTTGCCTCTTTGTAACTTGAAATATCATTGGACTCATCACCAGTCATATGAGAATATGTACACCAAAGTCACTAGGTGATAATTGTTTAAAGACTCTTTTCTTTCATCCCACATCACATGCAATTGGCCACAGTAATTCACAGGTATTGTTGCATCTCTACCTAACTCACATTGGCAGATAGGGTTGTTTTTATGTTTTTTAAATGCCAGTAGGAATGCAGAACACATATTCTAGCTCTGAGATAGAGTATGTTCTGTATTCTAGTTAAAAGTGCCTCAGGCTTAGGATTAGTTAACAAATTTAGTCCTTTTGGAATGTAACTCATAGTTAGACTATTTGTATATGTATATGTGTTTACTATAATTTTAGCAGTATCTGGTCTCATGGATCATTTGGGCATCAGAGGAAGAGAATGTTTCCAAGATTTAAGAACTCTTCTAGTGATAGACCTTTAACTTTAACTTTGATAGTGCCCAGCTAAGTGCCATGAGGACTTTAGGATATGTTAAACCAAGCCAGATATAAAATCCAAAACGATAGTGAAGCAATTGGCCTTTTTCCTTGGATCTATTGGTCAGACAGCTTTAGAAGTAGGATTCAAATACATGACCAGTGTTATCTGTAATGTGTTCATGGTAGCCATATACCTACATGGACATCATGAAACTGATACATAAGTCAGAATCTCAGCTGCATATTTTCTTTCATTAGCCCCAGGTTTATAGAATGACTGGCACAGCAACTCAAGTCTGAACTTGCCAAGGTACAGCAGTGTGTATAATTGACTTTAAATTTCCTGTTGTGTGATATTTTGAACCTGTCATAGCACTGGAGTATATGTGTATGACCCCATCAGGACACTCACTGCCATGTTTAGTCTAGTGCAAAATTGTTCATTAGCTCTCTTCTGCAGTTTTGTTCCAGTTTGAAAATGTTTGGTTGATACAGTTTTTTGGTTTAAAATTAAAAACCTTCAGTCTCTTACATGTGTGAGATTGCTGTGTAATAGCTACAAATGAAACATGGCATACCTTCAAAAAAGAGTGTCTTGGTATAGCCTTAACAGATGAACTACCACATAAAGACAGAATCTCCAAATAAGTTAAAGTATGCACGGTTGATCTAAAATAAAACAAAACAGGTATTAGGATGGACAGCTCTAGAGTCCAGGCTCTAGCTGTCATTGATCAGCTAAGGACAAGACTGACACGAATTTAACTCATAAAAGCATACCGTCTGACCAAATGCCAGCTTGTTAATTCATACTGGAGGGTAGATATATCCAAGAATCAGGCTCTTTATTGCCGTCCTTTCTTCCTGCCCCACTAAGCCAGAACTTTCATGAACTTGGGTTATTTTCTCTAGGCTGCAGAAGAATCCAGTGATATCTCCTTGCCCTACAGCAGAAGCTTCCTGCCTGGGAACTACATGCCCAGGGCCTCCAGTGGGTAGAACACAAAGAGATCTGGGTTCTAGTCCTGGCTTTGCCATGTACTAGCCGAATGGTCTTAGGCAAGTCACTTTCCCTCTCTGAGCCTAAGAGAAGTCTCATCTCAAAAATGGGGATGATAATTGTACCTTCATTCCACATGATGGTTACGAAGATTAACTGAGCTAAGGTGTAAAGTACTACCTGGTAAAGAGCCTGGCACATAAAAAAGCAATCAAAATACATCAGTCAGTCTCCTACTTTCAGCCCTATTAACTTCGGATTAAACTGATTCTTACTCTTAGGCTTCCTTTTTCCTCAACTCCATTCAGCCCCCTTCCTACTCTTGACACACTGTCTTTAGACCATCAGATTACATTACAATACAATTTCTATCTTAATCCATTCAGACTACTATAACAAAAAAAAAAAAAACCACAGCCATTTATTTCTCACAGTCTGGAGGCTGGAAAGTCCATAATTATGCTGCCAGAAGATTTAGTGTCTAGTGGACAGTTATCTTTTTGCTGTAACCTCACATGGAGGAGAGCAGAGAAAGAAGCATGCTCTCTCATGACTCAAAATGGAACTAATTCCATTCATGAGGGTTTCACCTTCATGACCTCATCTAATCCAAATCATCTTCCAAAAGCCCCCATCTCCCATTACTGTCATATTAGGGGGTAGAATTTCAACATATGAATTTGGTGAGGACACAAACATTCAGTTCATAACAAATGGATTAGGCTATTGATCTCTTTTATAATTAACCAAGAAATCTTGGTTCATTATGGAATGTTTTTAAAATATAGTACCAAAAAAAGGGCATCATAATTTCTCTATGCAGAGATAAATCTATATGCATGCATACAGAACAAAAATAGGATCATACTACACACTCCTATGTTTCTTGTTTAATTGTGACCTTTTCAATAAATAGATTGATCTCATTTCTAATAATTACATAGTATCTCACTGTGTAAGCTATTGTTTATTCAACCAAATTCTTATTGTTTGGCCAAGCTACAGCATTCTACATCAAATTCCAATCTTGCCTTCCTGGACTATGCCCTATTTCCTTTTATTGGAATTCAGCAAACTTTCTCACCTAAGATACTTCCCTTGCCAGAGGTGACCTATGCAGTTGGATAATTTCACCTACCTGGGAAGAATTTTTTTTACTAGCAAACATTCTAAGGGTAATTTGAATTCCAAGTCTCAGGATACTTTACTATATATGAAACATAAGCCTGAATTTGGACTCCATCTACCCTATAGTCACAAGTTGATCCACTGCATTAACCCAAGGACATGACAAGTTTGATGCCCTAAAACCAACTATTTCCCCAGCCTCCAGTCATCCAATGAAGGCCTGGTTTCACAGGGTAAAAGATGTCAAGCAAAGGCCCTGAATGAAAGATCACTTCTGGATGAGTCTCAGTCCTTCAACTTACTGAGTTTCTTTATTTGCAAAATAAGAGTAATCTCTACCTTGTTCGTCTCACACTGTGATTGTACCAACTAAGGGAAATTGTAACTGCAAAAGCATTTTGTAAATTTTGAGGTGCTTTTTAAATATAAATTGTATTTTTATTTTCAATTTTTAAATCCTTTCCAACTGAACCAGAACTACCATGAAGAAGCAAGGAACCAAGTAATCAAGAATTGAGAGTGTGCTTTTGGGCTTTGGAAAAAGAAAAGTCACTTGGGTATATGTGGGTCACAGCATATTTAAAAGGCTCCCACATTTATCTAGGCCTTTGTTGCCTTATATTTAAAGCAGCTGGTTTGACCTAAATGATTTCTAGGGAAAGATACTGAATACTTATTGGGTGGTTCATCTGTGCCAAGTCTTGAGCTGAGAGCTTTAATTATATTATATGTGGCTTAAATAGCTGAAGTTTTCTAAGTCATCAAGTTAGTATGTAGGCTATTGAAACCGAAACTCTAAAATATTGTCTCTTTTCAGAATTTTGTACTATAAAATCCTGTTGATTGGACTTCTGGCCCAGACAAGATGTTGTAGACTCATTATTTACAGCTCCTTCTGACTAAGTACAGCTATAAACCCTGGAAATAGTACAAGAGGCAAAGAAAGGAGAACTCCAAAAGGATTTAAGAGACTGGTTTGGGACCCCAGGCCTGGAGTAACAACCCAAAAGAAGGCAGTCTAGCTTGGATATTTCCTGGCCCCCAATCTAACAACAGAAGGCAGTTCAGGTAGGCTCATTTCTCTCTCATATCAAATAAGAGTCCCTCTGAAAAGAGGTGAGCCTGGCAGTATCAGCAAAGAGGATTGATCAAGACCCTAATCCCTCTAATAAACAGCTAAGCAAAAAGTTCTTCATCTCTGCTTTTCCCACCCAGAGACACTGAGGCAGCCAGGAGACTTCAACAAGAGAGGCTACCACAAGTGTTCATTCCAGAAAGCTGCTTCATTCTTGCAGGCCTGAGATACTCATCACTGACTCAGAGACATGAGGCAACAGACCTGGGGAGAGTCATTCCACCTTCTAAGGTGGCACAAACAGAAACCAGTGAGAGTTCCGGGGGTACCAGATAAATTAGCAGACCAAAATAGCACCAAAAAGGCTTTAAAACCTAAACTTCCATTGGCACAAGCCTGACAAAGTAGGCCAGAATCTACATGGTAAAAGTAAGATGACTGCTAAAACAGAAGATTCAAAAGGACCCAGAGTTTCCTAACATCCTAAACAAAATGTCCAGGATACAATAGAAAGCCCCCCGTAATACCAAAAGACAGGAAAATCACAATTTGAATTAGAAAAGACAGCCACTGACATTAACACCAAGATAAATCAGATGTTGGAATTTCTGACAATCTTAAAGTAGTCATTATAAAAAGAAACTATTCAAAAGGCAAATGAAATTATTTTAAAACAAATGAAAAAAATAGAAAGTCCCAACAAAGAAGTACAAGTTATGTACTTCTAGTCAAGAAGGTAGAGTGGATGAAAGCTATGCTCATGACCACATCAAAATTACAACTAAATTATAGAACAACATCATTGAGAACAAACTACCTGAAGACTAGCTAAACATAAGCTTGATATCTAAGGATGTAAATAAGAAACCACATTGAACTGGTAGGAGGAGCAGAGATGTAGAATAGGTAGATTCTATACCTATAGTGTGGTAATTAAGAATGGGGAGGGATATCAGCTGCAGAGGTCCACCCTGAGGAGCAAGGGTCATAACCCCATAGTGGGCTCCCAAGCCCAGGGTTCCAATACTAAGAAGAGGAGTACCCATGATTCTGGCTGTGAAAACCATCAGGTATTGCATCTGAGTGAGAAGAAGGGCTGCTGAATACCTAGGCACAGTGTCTTAAAGGGCCTCTGCCTACATTTGTTTGCAAATTCACTCTTCCTGGGCTCCAGCACAGAGGCAGCACCTTTAAAAGTGCCAGGGACATATGGGGAGGAACTAGCTTCAGGGTGAGGACCAGAGGTCAAGGGTCTTGGCAATTATCTGGGACAGAAGTACTGGCAGGTGCCATTCTTCCTTTATTGAGCTCTACCACTGCACAAATGGCCTGGTATAGGTGGGCACCAAATATGAGCTCTCCATTAACCTGGCTAATACAATTTGCCTTGTCCTGGTGATGCCCTGAGATGCTGCCCCACCCAACTGTGGTGCCTGCCAGAACCTCTTCCAGCAGCAATTCCACATAAGTAGCCTACCTCAGCTTGTGATGCAGAATTTCCTAAAATCTCTCAAAGGTCCATAATCCCCCAAAAAGAAATAGCAGCCCTCAGTGTGCATTGAACCTCCTGCTAAGCTATCCTAAGCCCAGTACAAGTGGTGAGCTGTCTCAACTTGCATTGTAACACTCATTGGGTAGCCCTAAGCCTGGCATGGCTTAGAACATAGCCTCAACTAAGTGACCACAAACCCCGCACAAGTGGCAGCTGGCCTCAGCTCACATCATGGTACCCACCAAGGGTACTCAAACATGACACTAGTGGCAGTAAGACTCAGTTTACAGAATAGCTTTTCCCAAGTGACCCCAAGCCAAGCACAAGTTGTAATCAACCAAAGATCACTTTGTACCTCCTACTAGAAAGGCTGGAGCTGGCAATAATGGTGCCTGAACTTAACCTGCACCAGAACCCCTAACAAGAGAATCTAAAATCAACACACATGGTTACTAGCTTTGGACTACACACCACCACCTAACCAGCTCCACGAGGGACACACCCAAAGGATGGACTTGGCTGGCACTACATCTCCACTAAAGAGACTCCTACTCTTGGGGTCAGTCCCCACACAACATCTTAGTTGCTGTAGTCATAGCCAGCCCTCATTGGTAGTCAGCCTCAGGGTGGCTCCCAACCACTGACATGCCAACAGCAGTTAAAGCTCAACGAGGTGGGAAAAATTGGCATAGATAGTAGAGGCTTTGTTCATCACTCTAGTGATCAAATTAAAGTTGTGAAAGAAACATGGAGCAAACAGCAAGAAAAGTACCTGGGATCGAGATGAACAAGCCACACAACTAGAGAGAGAAATAAGAAATCACCCTGCAATGGGAGGAGGTAGGAGAGGGTGAACACACGAGACAGCCTGGTCCTGAGCAGCTGAGTGGAACAGAGGATACTGCAATGGCAGCTAGCAGTTGCAGATACCTCTTAAAGGGGCCATGTCAGTAAGCAGACCAGCTCACTCTGAGCACCAACAGTGGGTCAGCTGCACAGGGGGCACCAGGGACTTACAAAGGGGACACTGAGTTATCTGGGCAAGGGCTGGAAGTGAGGCTTTCTACCAGGCAGAAGTGCTGGCAGTGTCCATTGTTCCTCTGTTGAGTCCTTAGTCCCAGTTTGTGGGTACAGAGCTACCATAGCTGAGAGGTCATCAAAGTGGATAACAGAGGTCTCAACCCAAAGGATTCCCTGAAACTTTGCCTCCCCAAACTCACTGCCCCACCCAAGCCACATCCAGGTGTGTCCTCAGTGAGTGTGGTGCTCCTTGCTGAGCAGCACCAAGACTCACACTAGGGTCAGATGGCCTTGTTTTCTGGTGTGCTTTCTTGAGGCAACTATAAGCACAGTATCTGTGGATTGCTTGCTGAATCTTAAGAGGTGGCTCTGGAAGGGCACACACTGGGGATAAATTTGGCCTGCAGCTGAACCCCTCTCAGGACTGTGCCAGTGGACACCTACTACACAAAGCTGTGCAAGTAAGGCCGGGAGACTTAGGAGCTTTGCTAAATACATAGAAACAGACATAGAAAGGCAGTCAAAATGGGAAGACAAGCAGAAACCATTTGAGAAAACAGAATAGAAATCCAGGAAAAATGGAGTCAAGCAATCTAACAGGTGCGAAGTTCAAAACATTGGTTGTAAAGATGCTCGATGAACTTAGGGGAAATATAAAATCCAGTGACAACTCTAACAAAGATTAAAAAAAACATAAAAATAGAAGTGGAAATTATAAAAGGGAACCAGTCAGAAATTAAAAACACATTTTCTGAGATAATGTGTATATTAGATGGAAAAAATGGAGTGGATAAAGAAGAGGATCAAACCACCAATATAGAGGATGGGGAAGCCGAGGACATTCAATCAGAATGGCAAGAAAAAAGATCCAAGACTGTAATAATAATTCAAGGAGCCTGTGGGACACCATTAAATGTAAAAATATCCATGTCATTGGGGCACCTGAAGGAAAATAAGATGTTGAAGAGCTATTTCAAAGAATAAAAATGGAAAACTTCCCTCACCTAATGAGAGAATTAGACATACAACCCCAGGAAGCTCAGAGAGTCCCAAAAAAGAGGAATCCAAAGAGGCTCACAACAAGACACATCATAATTAAAATGCCAAAGGTTAAATACAAAGAGAGAATCTTAAAAAGCAGCAAGAGTAAAGCAGTTGGTTACATACAAGGGAACACCCATAAAACTGGCAGTGGATTTCTCAAAGGAACCTACAGGATAGAAGGGCTTGGCACAAAATATTCAACATGATAAAAACCCAGGATCTACAACGAAGAATACTTTATCCAGCTATAATTTACAGTCAAAGGACAGATAAAGAGTTTCCCAGACAAAAATAAGCTAAAGGAATTTATCACTACCAAACCAGTATTACAGGAAATGTTGGAGGGACTTCTTTAGAAAGAAAAAACATGGATCAAAATCATAAATAAAGAATGGTACTAATTCCATTCCTATCAGCAAGTGTCTTAAATAGAAAAGGATTAAATGCTCTAACCAAAAAACAGAGAGGCTGAATGGATAAGAAAACAAGACCCCCTACATATGCCCCCTACATATGCTACAAAAGATTCACTTCAAATTAAAAGACACATGCCATCTAAAAGGAAGAGGATGGAAAAAGGTATTTCCTTGATGGACCTAGAGGATATTGCGTTGAATGCATTGGGTCAGATAGAGAAAGGCAAATATTGCATGATTTCATATATATATGGAATCTAAAGATACAAATAACAAAAATGGAAATAAACTCATAGATACAGAGAGTATTTTGAGGGCTAGTAGATGGAAGGGGCATTGGAGGGATGAGAAATAAAAGGCAAAGGGATTAAGAGGTACAAATGGATAGTGGAAGAATAGACATGGAAATGTAGAGTGTAGCATGGGGAAGATGGTAAATAATGTAATAAATATGTAAGGGGGAAGAGGGGTACTAGATTTATTCAGGTGAATATTTTGTAAGTTGTGTGGATCTCTGATCACTATGCTGTAAAACTGAAACTGGTATATTATTATATGCCAACTATAACAAAAAAATAACTCATTGAATTATGCAATGTTAATACGAGCAACTAATTGTCTATTGTAATAAAGCTGGGGAAAAATTCCTCAACTAAAATCGGAGGATACACACAACCCACACAAGGGACACCCCTGGATCACGTTGCTCAGTTACCAGGAAGACTGCATCACTGGGACACACAGGGCACCTACTACTTAAGTCCACACTGCCCGAACCATACATCTCCATACATAATACATAAAAACAAATACAGAGAGTCAGCCAAAATGAGATGACAAAGAAACATGTCCCAAATGAAAGAGCAGGAAAAAAACACAGAAAAAGAACTAAACATAGGTGGAGATACGCTACCAGATGAATGGATCCAAACAGTGGATATAAGGATACTCAATAAACTTAGGTGAAGAATATAAGAACACAGAGAGAATGTCAACAAAAAGATAAGAAACATAAAAATAGAGATAGAAAACAAAAAAATGAGTCAGAAATGTTATTACAGGAACTCAATAACATTTGACAAAACAGAATAAAATAAGTGATTTGGAATAAATGGTAATAGAAAACAACCAATCAAAATAGCAAAAAACAAAAAACACATAATTTTATATATTTTTTATTGTTTATTTTTTAATTTTTATTCTCATTTTTATTTTTTTACTTCTTAAAATGTATTTATTTGGTTTATTTTTTTATGGTGACATTGGTTAACAAAATCTGGTACGTTTTACCTGTACTTTTTAACAGTAAGTCATATAATATATATTTACATTGTGTGTTCACCTCCCATAGTTAGATTCCTTTCTGTCACCACATATTTAACCCCTTTTACCCCAAATACTACCCCACTCCCCCTCTACCCTCTGGTAACCACTAGTCTATTTTCCATGTCCATGAGTCTCTGTTTGCTTATTGCTTTTAGGTTTATATCCCGCATATAAGTGACATGTGGTTTTCTACTTTATATGTCTGGCTTATTTTGCTTAGCATGATTATCTTGAAGTCCATCCATGTTGTAGCAAATGGCAATATTTTATCTCTTCATATGGCTGAATAATATACCACCGTGTATATGTACCACACCTTCTTTATGCAATCATCTATTATAAGACACTTCTGTTGCTTCTATCTTCTGGCCAAGAATAATGCTGCTATGAACATTGGTGTACAAATATCTTTTCGGATATGAGTTTTCGAGTCTTTGGGGTAAAAACCGAGTAGAGGTATTGCTGGATCATATGATAGATCTATTTTTAGTTTGTTGAGTAACCTCCATACTGTTTTCCATAGTGGCTGTATCAATTTGCACTTCCTCCAGCAGTGTATGAGGGTTCCTTTTTCTCCGCATCTTCTCCAGCATTTGTTATTGCTTATCCTGTTGATTACACTTGTTCTAACAGGTGTGAGATGGCATCTTGTGGTTTTGATTTGCACTTCCCTAATAGCTGGCAATGTTGAGCATCTTTTCATATACTTGTTGGCTATTCATATGTCCTCTTGGGAGAAAAGTCTGTTCAAGTCACTGCCTATTTTTTGATTGGATCATTTTGTTGTTGTTGTTGTTACTAAGTTGTATGAGTTTTTGTATATTTTGGATATTAGGCCCTTATTGGAGGCATTGCTTGCAAATGTCTTTTCTGATTCAGATGATTGTTGTTCAGATTACATTATTGACAGTTTCTTTTTCTGTGCAGAAGTTTTTTTTATGTAGTCCTATTCATTTATTTTTGCTTTTACGTCCCTTGACTTCAAAGTCAAATTCATAAAATCCTCTTTAAGTCCAAGGTTCTTGAATTTAGTTCCTGTGTTTTCTTCTGTACATGTTGAGTTCCTTAATCCATTTTAAGTTAATTTGGAGTGTGGAAAGACAACAGTCTATTTTCATTCTTTTGCAGGTGGCTTTCCAGTTTTCCCAGCACAATTTGTTGAAGAGGCTTTCCTTTCTCCACTGTATGGTTTTCACCTTTTTTGTTGAAAATTATTTGCCCATATAAACTTGGATATACTTCTGGACTCTCGATTCGGTTCCACTAATCTATGTGTCTGTTTTTCTGCCAATATCATGCCACTTTGATTACTCTCGCTTTGTAGTATAATTTGAAGTCAGGCAGAATGGCTTTGACAATTTGGGGTCTTTTGTGCTTCCATATAAATTTGATGATTTTTTTGTTCTATTTATTTTTAAAAAACGCCTATGGGAATTTGATGGGGATTGCATTAAATCTATATAGTGCTTTAGAAATATGATCGTTTTAACTATGTTAATTCTATCAATCCAAGAACACAGAATATCTTTCCATTTCTTTGTATCTTCTTCGGTTTCTTTTAATAAGGTCTTATAGTTTTCATTATATAGGTCCTTCATTGTTTCTTTAGATTTATTCCTAGGTATTTTATTCTTTTTGTTGCAATTGCAAAAGGAATTATTTTTTCCACTTCTTTTTTTTTTGACACTTTATTATTATAGTACAGGAATGCTATGGAATCTTGAACATTGATCTTGTATCCAGAAACTTTACTGTATTTGTTTCTTGTTTCTAGTAGTGTTCTTTTGGAAACTTTCAGGTTTTCTATATAGAGAATCATGTCATCCACAAATAGTGACAGTTTAACTTTGTTTTCTATTTGGATTCCTTCATATCTTTCTCTTGCTTGATTAAACTTGCTAGGACCCCCAATGTTATATTGAATAAGAGTAGTGATAGTGGACAACCTAGCCTTGTTCCTACTCTTAGAGAGAAGGTTTTTAGATTTTCATCACTAAGTATAATGTTGACTGTGGGTTTGTCATATATGGCCTTTATTATGTGAATATACAAACCTTCTTTACTAATTTAAGTGTTTTGATCATAATGGATGTTGTATTTTGTTGAAGGCTTTTTCTGCATCTATTGATATGATCATATGGTTCTTATTTTTTAATTTGTTTATGTGGAGTATCACATTGATCGATTTGCATATGTTAAACCATCTCTGTGCTTCTGGGATGAAGCCCACTTGATTATGCATATAAACTTTTTAATATGTTGATGTATTCGGTTCGCTAGTATCTTCTTTAGTATTTTTGCATTTGTGTTCATTAGAGATATTGGTCTGTAGTTTTCATTTTTTGTGTTATATTTACAAAGTTTTGGTATCAGGGTTATATTGGCCTCATAAAATGAGTTAGGAAGTATTGCCTCTTCGATTTTTTGGAAGAATTTGAGGAGAATAGGTATTAAATCTCCTTTGAATGTTTGGTAGAATTCACTGGTGAAGCCATCTGGTCTTGGACTTTTACTTTTGGGGATGTTTTTGATGATTATTCCTATTTCTCTACTGCTGATCAGTCTATTTAGATTTTCCAGCTCTTCTTCATTCAGTCTAAGAAGGTGATATCTTTCTAAGTACTTGTTCATTTATCCTAGGTTATTAAATTTGGTGTTATATACGTTTTCATAGTATTCATGTGTGATTCTTTGTATTTCTACAGTGTCTGTCATAATTTCTCCTCTTTCATCCCTGATTTTCTTTATTTTGTTGTGGCTAATGTTGAATAGACCAAACCAAGTATGCTTTCAAAGGTTGTTTATTAGCCGGCAGTTGTCCTTGCTAGGAGCAGCCCCGAACAAGAATCATATCCAGCTTATATACACAATTGATTGCTTCTCATACCATGCAAGTGAGCAGGGCAACACAAGCTAAAACTGGCCGTTAACTTAACGTATAAGCTCATTGTTACATTGTTACAAATTTTATGATTAACAGGAGGTGGTTAAGGGTTCTGAGAACTAGGCACTTTTGCTTTAGTTAAACATTACTAAAGTATAGACTTCCTTTGTCTAGTTTTCAGGTTTTTTAAATTAACTCTTTCCTTATCACATTTCAGCAGGCTGTCACAATTTGTATCCTTTCTCTTTTTTCTTTAGCGAGTCTAGGTAGTGGTTTGTCACTTTTAATAACCTTCTCCAAGAACCAGCTCTTTGTTACATTTATTTAAATTTTATTTATTCACTAATTATTATTATTATTTTTTCTTCTGCTGACTTTAGGCTTCATTTATTCTTTCTTTTCTAGTATTTTAAGATGAAGAATTAAGTTGCTCATTTGGTTTCATTCTTATTTTTGGAGATAGGCCTTTAATAATATGAACTTTCCTCTTGTTACCACTTTTGCTGTGTCCCAAACATTTTGATATATTATACTATCATTATCATTTGTTTCTATGTATCTCTTGATCTCTCTTTTTATTTCATCTCTGTCTCAGTTATTCTTTAGTAGTATGTTGTTTAATCTCCATGTATTTTTTTATTCCTTCAAGGTTCTTTTTACAGTTGATCTGCAGCTTAAAAACATTATGATCAGGGAACATGGTTGGTATAATTTCAAACCTCTTATAGTAATTGAGGCTATTTCTGTGTCCCAGTATATGGTCATTCTTTAAGAATGTTCCATGTGCACTAGAGAAAAATGTATAAGCAGATATTTTGAGATAGAAGGCTCTGTAAATGTTAAATATGTTCATTTGGTCTAATGTGTGATGTGAGGATGTCATTTCCTTATTGATTTTCTGTTTAGATGATCTGTCCATATCCGACAGTGGGATATTTAAGTTCTGATAGTGTTTTGGTCTGTTTCTTTCTTTAGTTCTGTTACTTTACATATTACTTTACATATTTAATTATTTTACATATTTTGGGGTTCCTCTGATTGGGATCATAGATATTAGTAAGTGTTTTGTTTTCTTGGAGCATGATTCCCTGCTTTACCTTTTTTACTTTGAGGTCTATTTCATCCAATATTAGTACCACTACTCCTGGTTTACTGAATAACATTTTCTTGAAATATCATTTTCCACCCTTTCACATTTAGTCTACATTTGTCTTTGACATTGTGATGTGTCTCCTGGAATTAGCTTATGGTTGGGTTTTGTTTTTTAATCCAATCTGCAACTCTGTGCCTTTTCATTGGTGAGTTCAGTCTATTTACATTTAGGGTGATTATTGAAATATGAGATTTTCTTATAGCCATTTGATCTTTTGCTTTCTGGTAGCTCGGTGTTTTCATTGTTTCCTTGTCTTTGTGTGTCTTTTTTAAAAATTTTATTTTGGTTGGGTTTTGTGGGGTTTCCCTCTGGTCCTTCTTGTTTTATGTTATATACTTTAGTTCTGAATCTTTGGTGTGTGGTTACCATTATTAATATGTAAAGGAGATATATATATATATATATATATATATATATATATATATATATATATACATATACATATATCTATATCTATACCTATGCCTTACTGTTAAAGTGTACAGCTGAAATTTATTGGATTTTGTTAACCAATGTAACTATAAAAATATATATCAATACATTTTTAAAAATTAAAATAAAATAAAAATAAAACATTCAAGAAGAGGGCAGTTTTTCTAATTCATTTTATGAGACCACCATTACCCTGACTCCAAAACCAGACATTACAAAAAAAAATTAAACTATAGGCCAATGCTTCTGAGAAACATTGAGGCAAAGTCCTCAACAAAATATTAGCAAACTGAATTCAACAATACATTAAAAAGATCATATACCATGATCAAATTGGATTTATTTCTGAGATGCAAGTTTGGTTCAATATCCACAAAACAATGAGATACACCACATTAACAAATTGAAAGATAAAGCCATATGATCTTATCAATAGTTGAAGAAAAGGCATTTGACAAAATCCAGCATCTATTTATTATTAAAAACTCAGCAAAGTGAGAATAAAGGGAACATACTTCAATGTAATAAAAGGCCATATATAACAAACCTACAATGAAACATCATAATGGGGAAAGGTTAGGAGTGTTTTCCTTAAGATCAGAAACAAGGTAAGGATGTCCACTTTCACTACTTCTATTCAACATTTTATTGGAAGTCCTAGCTACAGCAATCAGATAAGAAGGAAAATTAAAGTCATCCAAATTAGAAAGGAAGATGTAAAACTGTCATTATTTGCAGGAGACATGATTCTATATAGAGAGAAGCCTAAAGAGTCTACCAAGAAAAAACCTATTAGAATTGACAAATGAATTCATAAAGTAGGAGGATACAAAATTAATATTCAGAAATATGTTACATCTTTATACACCAATGATTAACTTTTGCAAAAAAAATTAAAACAATCCCATTTACAATTGCATCAAAAACAATAAAATACCTAGAAATCATATTAACCAAGATGGTAAAAGACCTGTTCATAGAAAATTAAGTCATTACAAAAATTGAAGAAGATACGAATAAATGAAAGCTTATACCATGCTTATGAGTAGGGAGGATCAACATTGCTAAAATGGTCATACTACCCAAAGCAAGCTATAGATTTGATGTGATCCCTATCAAAATGCCAATGGCATTTTTCAGTGAACTGGAACAAAGAATTCAAAAATTTATATGGAACCATAAAAAATCCCAAATGGCCACAGAAATCTTAAGAAAGTAGAACAAAGTAGGATGTATCAACTTATTGATATCAAACTATACTACAAAGCTATAATAATCAAAACAGCATGGTACTTGAATAAAAACAGATACATAGATAAATGGAACAGAATAGAAAGCCCAGAAATAAATTCAGTTCACATCTTTATGGTCATTTAATCTATGAGAAAGGAGACAAAATATACAGTGGGGTAAAGACAGTCTTTTTAACAAATGGTGTTAGGAAAATTGGACAGATACATGCTAAAAATGAAACTGGACTACCTTCTTACACTATATACAAGAATAAACTCAAAATAGATTGAAGACTTAAATGTAAGACCCAAAAACATAAAACTTCTAGAACACATAGGCAGTAAACTCTCTGATATTGCTATCAGTAATTTTCTGATATATCTCCTCAGGCAAGGGAAAAGGCAGAAAAAATAAACAAATGGGACTACATCAAAATAAAAAAAAAGGAGACCATCAACAAAATGAAAAAACAACATACTTAATAGAAGATATTCGCCTATTATACATCTGATAAGGGGTTAATATGCAAAATTTATTTAAAAAATAAAACTCATACAACTCAACAACAACAACAACAAAATCCAATTAAAAAATGAGCAGAAGACCTGAATAGGTTTTACTCCAAAGAAGAAATACAGAGGGCCAATAGACATATGAAAAGATGCTCAAGATCACTTGTCATTAGATAAATGCAATTAAAGCCACAATAGGATATCATCTCTCACCTATCAGATTGGCTGTCATCAATAAATCAAAAAGTTAAGTGTTGGCAAGGATGCAGAGAAAAGGAAAACCTCTCACACTGTTGGTGGGATTGCAAATTGGTACAGCCATTAAGGAAAACAGTTTGGAGGGTTCTTGAAAAATTAAAATAGAACTATCTTTTGACCTAGCAATTGCACTTCTCGGTATTTATCCAGATAAAACCAAAACACTAATTCATAAAGATCGATGCAACTCTATGTTCATGGTAGCACTATTCACCATAGCCAAAATGTAGAAGCAACCTAAATGTCCATCAACAGATGATTGGATAAAGAAGTTATGATTCATATGTACAATGAAAAATTACTCAGCCATAAAAAAATGAAATCAAATAATTTTCAACAACATGGATGGTCTAGCAGTTATATTGTTGAGTGAAATAAGTCAGACAAAGATACATACCATATAATTTCACTTATATGCAGAATCTAAGGTACAAACTAAATGAAAACAGACTCATAGATATAGAGAACAATCTGGTTACTGCCAGAAGGGAGGGGATTTAGGGTACTGGGAGGAAAAGGGGAAAGGTTGAAGAAGTACAAATTAGTAGTTACAAAATAGTCACAAGGATGTAGAGTACAGCATAGAGAATATGGTCAATTGTATTGTAATGACTAAGTAGAGAGCTAAATGTGTGATAGACTAATCAGTGGGATCACTCCACAATTATAAATGTCTAATCAACATACTGTATACCTGAAAATATTTTTTTAACCTATTTGAAGAAAAAGCAAAAGAAAAGCAGTAAGGTACATACAAGGGAGATCCCATAAGATTGTCAACAGATTTCTCAACAGAAACTTTGCAAGCCAGAAAGAATTGGAATGAAATATCCAAAGTGATGAAAAGCAATGATATACAACTAAGACTATTCTACCCAGGAAAGCTATTATTTAGAATCAAAGGACAGATATGGAGCTTCCCAGACAAAATAAAGCTAAAGGATTTCATTACCACCAAACCAGTATTACAATAAATATTAAAGGTACTTCTTTAAGAAGAAGGGGAAAAAAGATTTAAAAATATAAATAATAAAATGGCAATAACTACATCTCTATCAACAATTACTTTAAATATAAATGAATTAAAAGCTCTAATCAAAAGAAAGGATATATGGGTAAAAAACAAAATCAAAATCTTTATATACGCTGCCTACAGATGCACAGAATGAAAGTAAAGGGATGGAAAATTTTTTTCATAAAAATAAAAACAAAAGAGTGGGGTTAGTAATACTAATATCAGACAAAATAGACTTTTTAAAAAAGCTATGGCAAGAGACAAACAAAGACCTAGTAATTCCACTTCTGGACATTTATCTGAAGAAATTCAAAACACTAATTCGAAGGGACATGTGAATCCATATGTTCACTGCAGCATTATTTACAGTAGCCAAGATATGGAGTCAAGCTAGATGTCCATTAATGGATAAGTGGATAAAAAAAGTGGTACATATATACAGTGGAGTATTTCTCAGCCATAGAAAAGAATGATAATCTTACCATCTACAACAACATGGATGGACCTAGAAGGTATTGTGCTGAGTGGTGTAAATAAGACAAAGACAAATGCTATATAATTTTACTTACATGTGAAATCTAAAGAACAAAATAAAGAAACCAAACAGAAACAAATTCACAGATATAGAGAACATTTTGATGGTTGCCAGATGGAAGGGGTTGGGAATTGGGTGAAAAAGAGGAAGGGACTGAGATACAAATTGGTAATTATAAAATAGTGATGAGATATAAAGTATAGCATAAGTCATATAGTCAGTAATGTTATAATAACTATCTATGGTGTCAAATAGTACTAGATTTATTGGGGTGATCACTTTGTAAGCTATATAAATGTCTAACCATCATGTTCACCTGAAACTAATATAATATTGTATGCTAACTGTATAAAAAAGTGATAAAAATATTAAGAAAAAACATCGACAGAATTAAAAGGCAACACATAGAATGAGAGAAAAATTGCAAATCATGTGTGTGTTAAGGGATTAATACTTAAAATATATAAGGAAATCCTACAGCAACAAAAACAATCTGATTGAAAATGGTCAAAGGACTCAGACATTTCTCTAAAGACAGTATAGAAATAGCAATAAGTATGTGAAAAGGTGCTTAAATTGCTAATAATTAGAGAAATGCAAATTAGAACCACATGAATGTCACCTTGTGCTCTCTCTATTCAAAAGAAAACTGGAGAAGCTATATTTCTTTAAGAAAAAGTAGACTTTACAGCAAGGAAAATTATCAAAGATAATGGGAGGAAGTATGTATTGATAAAATGGTCAATTCTCAAAGAAGATTTAGCAATCCTTAATGTGTATGTGCCTACCAACAAAATGACAAATACATGATGCAGAGACTAAGAGAACTGCAAAGAGAAATAGATAAATTCACTATTATATTTGGAACTTCAACTTTTCTCTATGATTACTTGACAAATCCAGATGCAGAAAGTCAGTATAGACATAGTAGAACTAAATAGTACTATCCATCAATCAACTGGATTTAATTGACATCTATGGAATACATCATAAAACAACAACAAATGCATATTCTCAAGCTCACACAGAGAATTCAGTAAGACAAAACAAATTCTGGGCCAGGAAACATAAAAGAATAGAAATCAACTGAGTGACCACCAAGATGGCAAAGTAGGAGACCCCAGCTTCTGTCTCCCCGAAAAGATAAACAATTAAACAGCTCTCTATAAACAAAAACAACTCTGGGAGAGGTAAGAATAGTCCACTTAACAAACTTCAGCATCACACTGGAATAACCTGAAAACAACTGCATAAAAAGGAAAGGATGAACAGCTTCATTTTGCCTGCGTCACCTAATCCCCCATACTGATGATAAGAAGGAACTCCTCAGCTAGAGTGAGATGAGTGACCAGCTTCCCAAGCCCTTCAGGGCACTGCACAAAGGACTCCTTTCAGTTTAACTGTACCCAGAGACCAGCAAACTTAGACATATATAAACACCAAGGAACAAAGAAAAGAGCAGGGAATACCAATATCAGCCATGCAGTGGGTCAGTTGCTGGGGGCAGGGGCGGTGGCACCAGAGACTTACAGGGGGACACTGAGTTGTCAGAGCAAGGACCAGAGGCAAGGTTCTCTCCCAGGCAGCAGTGCTAGTGGTATCCACTGTTCCTCTGTTGAGCCATCCCTCTTCCCTGTGTGAGGCCACAGTGCCACCATATCTCAGACATCATGGAACTGGATAACAGAGGTTGTTGCTCTGCCAAGGGGATTCCCTGAAACTCTGCCACTCTCAACTCATGTCCCTACCCAATCCATATTCAGTTGTGTCCTTGGTAAGTCCTGTGCCACTCACTAAGTAGCACCAAGACCCACACTGGTGACAGCTGACCTAGGTTTCTGACGTGGCTTCGTGAGGCAACTATAAGCACAGCATCTGTGGATTGCTCATTGAATCTTAATAGGTGGCCCTGGAAAAACACAGGCTGGGGATAAACTTAGCCTACAGATGAACCCCTCTTAGGACTGTGCTGCTGAACATCTACTATGCAAAGCCACTCTAATAAGACCTGGAGACTTAAGAGTTTTGATTGGTACATAGAAACAGCCACAGAAAGGCAGCCAAAATGGGAAGACATAAAAGCAAAAACCATATAAAAGAACAGAACATAGATCCAGGAAAAATAGAGTCAAACTATCTAACAGATGAGAGTTTAAAATATTTGTTATAAAGATGCTCAATGAACTTAAGGGAAGTATAGATTAACTCAATGACAACTTTAAAAAAGAAATTAAAAAACATAAAAATGGAAATGAAAATTATAAAAGGAAACCAGTCAGAAATGAAGAATGCATTATCTGAGATGAAGAGTATATTAGAGTGAATCAACAAAGTAGAAGAAGATTATAGAACCACCGATATAGAGGATGGGGAAGCCAAAATCACCCAATCAGAATGGCATGAAAAAAGTAACCAATAATATAGTAATAATTAAAGGAGCCTATAGGACAAAATTAAGGGAAATAATATCCATGTCATAGGGGAACTCGAAGAAAATAATAAGAGTGAAAAAGCTATTTGAAGAAATAGTGATGGAAAACTTTTCTAACCTGGTGAAGGAAATAAACATACAATCCCAGGAAGCTCAGAGGGCCAAAAAAAAAAAAAAATGAAGCCAAAGAGGTTCATACCATGACCCATCGCAATTAAAATGCTAAAGATTAAATACAAAGAATCGTAAAAGCAGCAAAAGAAAAGCAATTAGTTTCCTACAAGGGAACACCCATAAGGCTGGCAGCTGATTTCTCAAAAGAAACTATGCAGGACAGAAGTCCTTGGCACAAAATATTTGACGTGATGAAAACCCAGGATCTACAATGTATAATAATTTATTCAGCAAAGCTATCATTTAGAGTTGAAGGAGAGGTGAAGAGCTTTCTAGACAAAAATAAGCTAGAGGAAATCATCAACATCAAGCTAGTATTACAGAAAATATTGAAGGGACTTCTTTCAGAAGAAAAAAAAAGCATGTATCAAAAAGAGGAACAAAGAATGGTAATAACTACATTCCTATCAGCAAATACCTCAAATGGAAAAGATTTAAGGGCTCCAACCAAAAGATAGAGTGTCCAAGTGGATAAGAAAACTGAACCCCTACATATGCTGTCTATAAGAGACTCATTTCATATTGAAAGACACAAAGAGACTAAAAGGAAGGGGATGACAAACAATATTGCCTTGATAGACCTAGAAGGCATTGCACTGAATGATGTTAGTCAAAGACAAATACCATATGATTTCATATGCATGTGGAATCTAAAGGACAAAATAACAACAGCAACAAAAATGGAAACAAACATATACAGAGAATATTTGAGGGTTACTAGATAGGAGGGAGGGTTGCGGGGGACGATGAAAAAAGGCAAAGAGATTAAGAAATACAAATAAATAGTTTCAAAATAGTCATGAAGATGTAAAGTGTAACATAAGGAAAATAGTCAACAATGTTGTAAAAATATGTAAGGGGGAAGAAGGGTACTAGATTTGGTGAGGTGATCACTTGAGCTCTAATTACTATGCTATACAACTGAAACCAATATAGTATTGCAAGTCAACTATAATTAAAACTCATTGAACTGTACAAAGTATATATGAGCAACTAATTGTCTATTCTATGTCAATAAAGGTTGGAAAAATAAAATAAAATTACAAAATAAAAAAAGAAAAAAGAGAAATCTGTAATCCCATGTTCATAGAATTATTATTCACAATAGCCCAGATATGGAGACAAGCTAAATGTCCACTGATTGATAAACAAATAAAGAAAATGTTATATTTATATAATTCAGCCATAAAAAGGAAAGAATTCTGCCAATTGTGAAAACATTGTTGGACACTGAAGGCATTGTGCTAAGTAAAACAAGTCAGACAGACAAAGACAAATACTAAATGATCTCACTTATACATAAAATATAAAGACATTAAACTCATAGAAACAGTAGAATTGTATTTGCCAGGGGCCAAGCAGTGGAGCAAATGAAGAAATGTTGGTCAATATGAACAAACTGTTGATTATAAGATGAATAAGTTCAATGGATCTAAGGTAGAACATGGTAACTACAGTTAACAATACTGTATTTTATACTTGAAATTTGCTATGAGAGTACAACTTTAATATTCTCACCATAATGATAATAAAAAACAGTAATCATGTGAGTTGAAAGATATTTTAACTAAACTGATTTTGGTAAACATTTTACAATATATACATGTATCAAATCATCACATTGTGCAACTTCAACTTACAAAATGTTATATGTACATTATATTTCAATAAACCAGGAAGACTAAATAAAATAATATAAATAAAAATATACTCTCATACCATAATAGAATGAAACTAAAATTCAGTAACCAAAAGGTAGCTGGAAAAGCCCAATATACTAGGAGATTAAACAACACACTCTTAAATAACACTCTAGTCAAAGAAGAAATCTCAAGAGAAATTTTGAAATCTTTCTAACTAAATAAAAACTAAAATTCAACTTATCAAAATTTATGGGATACAGTGAAATGATGCATAGAGAGAAACTTATAGCATTGAATTAGAAAATAAGACAAATCTAAAATATATAATCTAAGATTCTATTTTAGGAAAGTAGAGAAAAATAAATTAAAATAAAAAAGAAAAATTATAACAGAAATTGATGAAATAAAAATGTAAAATTAATAAAGAAAATCAACAAAACTAAAAGCTATTTTTTTTAAAAGATCACTAAAATCGCTAAACTCTAGCTAGATTAACTATGCAAAAAAGAAGACACCAATTATTTATTGGACATTAAAGTTATAATAAAGAAGAGTTATGAACAACTCTATGCCCACAAATTTGATAATCTAGATGAAATGGATGAATTCCTTGAAAGTCAAAATCTACCAAAATTCACAGAAGAAATATACAATCTGAATAGGCCTATGTATATTAACAAAATTGAATCAAGAATTAATAACCTTCCAAAATAGAAATCACCAGTCCCAAATGGGTTCATTGGTGGATTCTACCAGACACTTAAATAAGGAATTATACTAATTCTTTACATTCTCTTCCAGAAATTGAAGCAGAGAGAATCCTTCTTACCTCATTCTATGAGGCTAGTATTACCTTAATACAAAAGCCAAAAACATTACAAGAAAACTCGAAACAAATATCATAAACATAGATGCAAAAAATATTAGCAAATCTAATCAAACAATGTATAAAAAGAATTATACACCATGACCAAGTGAGATTTATTCAAGGCATTCAAGGCTGGTTAAACATTTGAAAATTAATTAATGTAATGCATCAAAGAAACACACTAAAAAAGAAAAAAAAGTCACATGATCATATCAATAGATGCAGAAAAGTTGTTTGAAGGTATCCAGCACTTATCCATGGTAAAGAATAGCCACAAAAAACCTGCAGCTAACATCATACCTAATGATAAGAGCCTTGAATCTTTTCCACTGCTACCTCTTTTCAACATAATACTGGAAATCCTAGTTAATATAATAACACAAGAAAAAGGAAATAAAATGTATGCAGATTAGGAGAGAAGATATAAAACTATCTTTGTCTGCAGATGACATGAATGTAAGCAAAAAATCTAAAACAATGGAAAGGAGAACTCCTGGCATTAATAAGCAATTATAGAATGGTTTCAAGATATAAGGTTAATATACATAAGTCAACCATTTTTCTATATACGAGCAATGAATAAATAGAGTTTGAAATTAAAAACACAATACTGTTTATATTAGTCCCCCACCAGCACAAAATGAAATATGTAGAGAAAGATTTAACAAAAAATATACAAGATCTACATAAAGAGAACTATAAAACTCTGAGAAATAAAATATAAAAATAACTAAATAAATGAGATATTCCTTGTTCATGGATAGAAGACACAATACCGTCACGTGCCTCATAACAACTTTTTGGCCTACGATGGACCACATATACAACAGTGATCCCATAAGATTATAATGGAGCCAAAACAGTCCTATCTTCTAGTGATGTCATAGATTTCTTAATGTAATAACCGAAGGGATTACTCAAGTATTTGTGGTAATGCTGGTTTAAACAAACCTACTGTACTTCCAATCACTTAAAAGCATAGCACATATGATTATGTATAGTACATTACACTTGATAATGATAATAAATTACTATATTACTATACTTTTATTGTTATTTCAGAGTATACTACTTGTACTTATAAAATAGTTTGCTGTAAAATAGTATGTCATGTTATGTGTTACCCCAGAAACAGTCGCATACATCTCTTGTTTACCACATCTTGATTGCATCATTTTATCTTGTGCTTGATTTAATCTCATATAGTTTTGTTCATCATGGACAGTAAGCATACAAAATTCACTGCTTATGTTTTACTATTCCAGTAAAAGGCCACATTGAGTAATTGACCTGGAAAAAAATTAAAAGTGATTAAGGACTATGAAGGTGGAAAATCTGTTATGGTTATTTCTCATCAGACAGGCATATCCTATTCAAACTGATGAAGGCTTTTGAAGGATCTGCCTCATTGAAGACAATAAGACTAAGAAAAGTATGAGAAGGACTTATATCAGACATGGAGAAACTTCAAATGACCTGGGTTGAACACCAGACACAGAAGCATATCCTTCTCAGATGATGATCACAGGTGAAGCAAAAAGTTAGTTTGAAATGTTGAATGAAAAGGCTGAACATGACTATGATGTTGAATTTACCGCTATCTCTAGATAGTTTAAATAATTCAAGAATCATTATTCATTACATAATGTGAAAGTGGTGACTCTGTGAATGGTGATGTGAAAGCAGCTAAAGAACTTTTGGAAACTCTAGATAAGCTAATTGTGGAGAAGAAATTATTTGCCAGAGCAAATATTCAATATGAATGAAACTTCCCTATTCTAGAAATGAGGCCTGGAAGGACTTTCATCCTTAAAGAGGCTAAGTCTACACCAGGTTTTGAGACTTTTAAGGATAGGATAACAATATTTTTTGAAGGCAGTGTTGCCTTCCAGAAATTGAAACCCTTTGTAATCTAGCACAGTGAGAACCCCAGGATCTTCAATAATATAAATAAATACACATTGCCAGTATACTACAAGAGAAATAAGAAGTCATGATGGCTCAGCTTCTCTTCCAATATACTATTTTAAATTGCTATGCCAGCGAAATGGAGAAAAACTCTTTGGAGAATAGCATACATTTCAAGATTTTTCTTATTGTTGATGATGCTCCTAGACATCTTTTATTGGTAACCTTCATCCCAATTTCAAAGTGATGTTTCTATAAACACCACCTCTTTGATCCAAACAATGGGTCAAGGAGTTATAGCAGTTTTTAATGTCTGCTACCTAAGAAGGACCTTTGTCCAGTCTATTGCTACAAGTGAGGAAGACACTGATGCAATTCTGGAAGGATTACAACATCTATGACTGCATTGAGAACTTTGCTTGGGCTTGAGGCAATGTGACCAAAGAGTGTATGAATGGTATCTGGAAGAAGGCACGCAAGATGTTCATCCATCACTTCAAAGAATTTACCAAGGAAAGGAGGTTGTTGAATGATATAGCAAGCAATCTGAACCTAAATGTAAAAGAAGATGACATTTAGGAGCTCTTAGAGGCAGTTCCTGAGGAATTGACTATTGAGGAGTTGTTGGAACTGGAATAGGAACACATAGCTAAAGAAGAGGTAAGAGAAAACAAAACTGCAGGAGAAGAAAAAGAACCTACAAGAAAAGTCACAATGAAAGGGTTTAGCAGAAACTCTTGAAAACAACAAACTTCTTAAAAAGTTTAAAAACATGTACCCAAACACTGAAAGGTTTTTATTAATAGGGAGGAAGATTCATGGTGCACTGTTTACTTTCAAGCAAATCTATGATAAAAACAAACAAACTAAGGAAAGCACCATGGATAAATTTTGGAAGAGTGACACTTCCTCAAGAAGAGCCTCTTGCAGGTCCTTCAGGAAATATGCCAGGAAAAGGCATTATTTTCATGGGAGATGACAGCTCCATGCATACTATTGCTACTGAAGACCTTCTGGTGGGATAAGTTGTGGAGGTGGAAGACAGTGATATTGATGATCTTGACCATGTGCAGGCTTAGGTTAATGTGTATTAGTTTTTAACAAACAAACAAACAATAAAATAAAATAAATTATTAAAAAATTAAAAGTAGGAAAAGCTTATGCAATAAGAATGTAAAGAAAAAAATATTGTTTGTAAAACTGTACAATGTGTTTGCATTTAAGCTAAGTGTTATTACAAAAAAGTTAAGAAGTTAAAAAATAATTTTAAAGTTTACAAAGTAAAATATTTACAGTAAACTAAGATAAATTATTATTAAAGAATAAAAGTATTTTCTTATAAATTTAGTGTAGATTAAGTGTAAAGTGTTTATAAAGTCTGCAGTAGTATATAGCAATGTCCTATGACTTCACATCTGCTCACCAATGACTCATTCACTGACTTATCCAAAGCAACTTCTAGTCCTGTAAGCTCCATTCATGGTAAGTGCCCTGTACAGGTGTACATTTTTTTTATCTTTATACCATAGTTTTACTGTACCTTTTCTATGTTTAGATACACAAATACTTACCATTGTATTACAATTGCCTACAGTATTCAGTACAGTAACATTATGTTCAGATTTGTAGCCTAGGAGCAATAGGCTATATCATATAGACTAGATGTGTAGTAGCAGATACTATCTAGGTTTGTGTAAGTACATTCTATGATGTTTTCACAATAACAAAACACCTAACAACACATTTCTCAGAATATATCCCCATCATTAAGTGAAGCATTACTGTATTGTGAAGATGTCAGTTGTACCTAACTTGATCTATAGATTTGATGCAATCTCAATCAAAATCCCAGCAAGTTATTTTTGGGATAAGGACAAATGATCTCAAAATTTATACAGAGAGGCAAAAGACTCATAATAACCAACACAATATTGAAAGAGAAGTACAATGTTGGAAGACTGACACTACTCAACTTTAAGACTTTCTTTAAAGATACAGTAACCAAGATAATGTGTTATTAGAAAAATAACAAATAGATCAATGGAACAAAATAAAGTCCAGATATGAACCAACATCAATATAGTCAGCTGATCTTTGGCAAAGTACCAAAGGCAATACAATGGAGCAAAGTTAATTTTTTCAACATATTGTGCTGAAACAAGTGGATAGCCACATGGAAAAAAATAATAATAATCTTTATCCAGACCTTACACTTTTCACAAAAAATTAACTAAAAATGGATCACAGACTTACAGGTAAAATGCAAAACTATAAATCTCTTAGAAGTTAACCTAGGAAAAAACCTAGATGACCTTGAGTATGGCAATAGCTTTTTTGATACAACATTGAAGGTACAATCCATAAAAGAAATGATAGATAAGATAGACTTAAACTTCTGCTCTTCAAAAGACACTGTTAAAGAGAATAAGAAGCCAAAGATTAGGAGGAAATATTTGCATAAGACACATCTGATAAAGGACTATTCAAATTATGCAAAATACTCTTAATACTCAACAAAAAAAAAACAAACAACCCAATTTAAAAATGGTCCAAAAATCATGACAGCCACTTCATGAAAGAAGGTATACAGATGACAAATAAACATATGAAAAGATGATGCACATCATACGTTATCAGGGAAGTGCAAAATAAAACAATGAAATATCACTATACATACCCATATTAGAATGGCCCAAATCCTAATGCTGACGAAGATGTGAAACAATAGATGCTCTTATTCATTGCCGGTGGGAATGCAAAATAGTTCAGCCACTTTTGAAGACAGTTTGGCAGTTTTTTATAAAGCTAAGCATACTCTTACCATACATTCCAGCAATTGTACTCCTTGGCACTAACCCAAAGGAATTGAAAACTTATACCCACACAAAAACCTGCACACAGAGGTTTATAGCAGCTTTATTCATAGTTGTCAAATCTTGGAAATAACCAAGGAACCCTTCAGTAGATGAATGGATAAATTATCTGTTGCACATTCAGTCAACAGAATATTATTCAGGGCAAAAATGAAATGAGCTATCAAGCCTTGAAAAGACATGGAGAAACCTTAAGAGCATATTACTAAGTGAAAGAGGCCAATCTGAAAAGGCTACATACTGTATGTTTTCACCTATATAACATTCTAGAAAAGGAAAAACTATGGAAACAGTAAAAAAAAAAATAGTGGTTGCCTGGGGGTTGGGTTGGGAGTGGGATAAATCAGTGGAGCACAGGATTTTTGAGGCAGTGAAAATACTCTGTATGTCACTGTAATGATGGATACATATCATTAGATATTTGTCCAAACCCATAGAATGTACAACACTGAGAGTGAATACTAATGCAAACTGTGGACTTATTGTGATTATGTTAATGTAGGTTCATCAATTATTGTAAATGTCCCATTTTGGTGGGAATGTTGATAATGGAGGAGGCTCTTCATGTGTAGGGATGGGGTATACTGGAATCTATGTACATGCTTCTCAATTTTGCTGCAAACTTAAAACTTCTCTTAAAAACAAAGTTTTTAAAAAGTCGTTTAAATGACAAACTTTGTTATACACAACAATAAAATAATTAGTTACTTATAAAAGGGAATGCTATGAACAAATTTATATTCATAAGTATGACAATTTAGAAGAAATTGACTAATTTTTCAAAATCCACAAACTCTAAACTTTTCATAAAGATGAAATAGATATGAATTACTCTATACCTATTAAAAGGCAATTGATAATGTAAAAATTTTCAGAAAAGAAATGTTCAGTCACAGATGGTTTCACTGGAGAATTCTACCAAACATTTCAAGAATTAACACCAATCTTATAAATTTATACATTCTCTTCCAGAAATAGAAAAGGAGAGAATATTTCCCAACTCATTTTATGAGGCTAGTATTACCCTGATACCAAAATCAAAAACAAAAGAAAAAAAGAAATCTACAAACCAATATTTCTCATCAACTTAAATGCAAAATTCTTCAACATATTAGTAAATCTAATCCCACAATGCATACAAATAATTATACACTATTACCGAGTGGAGTTTGTTCCAAGGATGAAAGGCTGGTTCAACATTTGAAAATCAATGAACACAATACACCACATAAACAGATTAAAGAAGAATCATAATATGCTCACATTAATTGATGCAGGAAAAGCCTTTAACAAAATCCAACTTCCATTCCTAATATAAATTCTCAAGCAAACTATGAATAGAAGGGAACTTCATGAAGCATGAAAAGGCATCTATGAAAAATTTATAGTTAGCATCATATCTAATGGTAAAAGAACTAAATGCTTTCCTCTAAGACTGGGAAAAGGAAAAGATGTTCACTCTTGCCACTTTTATTCAACATCGTTCTGAAATTTCTAGTCACTGCAATAAGGCAAAGAAAGAAGGTGTACAGATTGGAAAGAAAGAAAGAAAAAAAGCTGTCTCTATTTACAAATGACATGATTGACCACATAGAAAATCCCCCAAAATTTACGGCAAACAAAACCACTCCCAGAACTAATGAGTTTAGCACAGAGGTAGAAAATAAGATCAACATACAAAAAATAATCACATTTATACATACTAACCATGAACACATGGAAACTGATATAAAAACCCAATACCATTTACAATTGCTCCCAAGAAATTGAAATACTTAGGTATACACATAACAAAATATGTACATAATTCATATGCTGAAAACTACAAAACACTAATGAAAGAAATTAAATGTAAAAACATACCATATGCATGGGTTGGAAGACTCAACACAGTAAAGCAGTCAATTCTCCCAAAACTAATATATAGATTAAATACAGTTCTTCTCCAAGTCTCAGCAAAAGTTCTTTTATAGACATAAATAAGCTTATTCTAAAATGTATGCAGAAAGGCACAGATCCTAGTATAACTAAAACAGTTTTATACCAAGTATAAAATATAAAGTAGAAGTAATCACTCTACCAAATAATAAGGTCTATACTGTAACTACAATGATAAAGACCTGTACACAGCTGTTCATAGAGACTTTATTCTTAATAGTCAAACACTACATACAACTTAGATGTTCTTCACCAGATCAATAGTTAAACAAATTACAGTACACACATACCACAGAATCCCACTCAGTAACAAAAAATAAACAAACGCAATACATGCAACAACTTGAATGACTCTCAAGAGCATGCTGGATGAAAAAAAAATTCCAAAGGTATGGTTTCATTCATATAATTTTTAAATGGCAAAATTATAGAAATGGAGAACAGATTAGAGGTTGCCAGGGGTTAGGGATTCAGGTGGGAGGAGTAGTAAGGAAGTGGATATGGCTGTAAAAAGGAAACATGAGGTATATTGTTATAGAACATGTGATTAAATTGTATAGAAATAAAATACAAACACAAATTACTACAAATAAACCTTGGAAGATGTGAGATAGATGTATTGTATCAATATCAATTACCATTGGAAGAAATGGTAAAGTGTACAAAGAATCTCTGTATTGTTTTCACACTGCATGTGATTATATAATTTTTTTGAGAAAAACTGCTATTTAAAAACCTACTAATCTTTTTTTTTTCAAGAATCATACCCTACTCTGTCATCTTTAACATCATAATAGCTTCTTTATTGGCTGCTAATAAGGTTTACAAGAAGCTTCAGATAATGAACAGCTAAGGGCCTTTGGCTCAAACTAAGCTGAAGCAGATATGCTTTTTGATGTTTCTGATCTTCATATTTACTAATCACATCAGAACACTGACATTTTCTGAAGGAGTCATCTGACCTGTGCACTTCCCAGTGCTGTCAGTGTGTAAGCAGGATGCATGACCATTTCATGTGTGTGGTCAACAAGACTGGGGAATAGATTGAATAGAAACCAGCTTGAAAAAAAAAGTTGAAGGAGCCGGGCTGTTTCTCCTGAGATAAGGTGACATGAAGGATAGAATATCTGAGTTCAGACCCCTAAAGTGATGTTTTGGGGCAAAAAAAGAGACCTGTTTCCTGAGGTCCTAAAGATGATTGATGATTAGATCAGCGTTTAAACTCAGGGGTGCTTTATAGATGCAGATATAAGCTTCACAGAAAAAGGACTAACTGAGCTGCCCAATAATGAGATGTGCTGCTTCTGGATGTAGAGAACACCCTATTATTGAGATCATTTGAACAGAAGTCATTGAACATCTCTCAGACTGTAGAAATTCCCTTTCGATCTACAGATTCTAATACCAAAGTAATCATGTAAAACAGGGCTGCTAGTGATTTATCCCAGCACATCTCTGGTCTCTCACTGTTTTTTTTTTATTTTTCCTGATTGGAACCTTCTCTTCCTTAGTGATTAGAAGGGACATAAAGAAGGACTTCTGAAGTCTTACAACCAGTGTTCTGCATAGACTGGAATCTTTTTGCAGGAGAAGTCAAGATACTATTGTTTTGGGTAGCATGTTGGGACACAGAACCAGTTTGGGAGATTGACATGGACACAAGGTAACCATAAGCAGCTTTTAGTTATGACATTATGTGAAATATAATTTTTTCCATGTCTATTTTTCCTAATAAACTATAAGTTCTTTCAGGGACTCCAAATCTTACTTTTCTTTGTGTTCTTCCTATATGTAGAACCTTATACATAGTGGCTGCTTGAGAGTTTCTCTACAAAGTTTCTCAGCATGATCAGATTATTTGTGGTGTGGTTTGCATACCAAATGAGAGCCTGGCACTTCCTCACAGAGGAAAGAGGGAACTAACTCCCAGTTTCTTTTTGGGTGACACCTAAAGGTATCTCCCTACCACATCCTTCATTTAAAGATAATCAGGGATATAAAATGACACTATTAAGAGCTAATTTGTTGACAAAACGTCCAGTGCTGGACACTTTCATCTGATGCCTTAGATATGAGAAGAGTGGGGAGGCTGTGGACATTTTCTTCAGGCTGATAGTGGAAGTTTAGTGGACAAAGGGGTTCTTTATAAATGATCAGGGCCTTCTTAAAGTCTTTTACTGATTAATAATATTAGAGTATGGAGGTAAGGGTTGGAGGAGGGGAGGGTTATGTGTTGATGGACCTTCAAGAATGGAAAAGAAAATCCAGAGAGGCTAAATTAAGGAGAAAAAAATGAGGCCTCTGTCCTGAGTAAGCTGTGGCCTAAAGGATGGAAGCTCAGGGGTCTAGCCATGTCGTCCATTTCAATGGTGGGAAGGAGTACACAGGGACACACTAGGAGCCTGAGCCATGGCTTGACCAGGCACCTGTCTATCTGTCAGTCAGTCCTTCCAGGACTTCCCCACAGATGGCCCCTCGCCTCTGGCTGAGATCACTCCCAGAATGGCACTAGTAAGATAACACGGTCCTGGGAAGGGGGGTGGAGAATAGCCTAAAATTAGCCCCCTGGGCTTAGTCAGTCCAGGGGCCAACACCTAGCCTTTCTGTGGTGTTGTTAACAGTGAGAACTAATTCTTCTTCCTGTGCACTTGGGGCAGTAGGGGCTCCCCAAGAAGAGGCCACTAAGGCCCAGTACTTCACAAAGGAGAAGTAGCAGTGGCAACCCTGGGTAGTGCCGGCTTCAGGCAGAAGCCCGGTGAGTATCTGGAACTTAAAACCCCATGACACTGCCAGGGAGGAGTGAATCTTAGGACTTCAGGCCTATGCACCTGTGGCTACCACCCTTTGTAGGTTTTTCCCACTGGGTCTGGTTTCTGGGGACACTTGGGAAGCCTGTAGGGAAACCTCCCACAGAGAGAAAGAGGGATATGGTTATGGCTTCCTACTGTGTCTGTCCCAAGAGGGTGTGTCTGCCAAGGCTTTGGGGTCCAAACAGACCTACTTCTTGAGGGGAATTGCCCTTGTACAATACAGGGAATGTGAACATTGTCTTTGTGTCCTTGTGTAGTATTCGTGAATCTGTGTGTTGGGGTGAAGCAGAATGAGCTCAAAAGAAGGGCAGACAAAGCTCCTCAGAGTGGGGGAGGAAGGCAAGGCTTAAAAATAGTTTATTAAGGCCTGGAAGTCTGTTCTAATGCCCATGGAAACCAGCCACTCTCCCATAGGAGCTCTTAACTTGGGTTCATAGACTCTCAAGAGGGTCTTAGATAGAATTCAAAGGGTCCAAAAACACAGATGAGGCAAATAATTACCTTTTATCCCCCTAATCTCTAACTAGAAATTTATCATTTCCTTCAAGGATGAATGTAAGCTGCAAATGGCAGTAGTGTTACTAGTTCTTGTAACTTGGTGATCAGAAGAAATGAGACATTTCATATCATATTACAGTCCTGGCAGAGATCTGGAATTATTATTTATGCTCATCATCACCTAAAAAATATTGGTAGATCTTGACATTAATGTGTTAATAACAAACATTTATTACTATCATGCAGTTTTTAAAATATTTGTATAGCTGTATTTCAATATAATTTGTTTCCTTTAATCCTATGTATCATTTTATGTGTTAAAAAGCATTCTGAGAAAAGACCAGATATTTAACCAGATTGCCACAGGAGCCAATGCCACACACAAAAAAAAGGTTTAAAATCCCTGTACTTTGGGAATCAGGAAGGGATCCTTGCACAGAATGGTCACATAATAACTTTTTGATTAATAAGCCATAACAAGGTGAAGTTAGACAAATCGAGTAGTTAGATTTTCTTTTCTTAACAATAAAGAACAATCCACTTAAGTGTCCAAGCTCGCTGGCGGCCATGGGTTGATTTCCCTCTGGAGGCTCATTTATATTGGCCTTGTGGGCTTATGGCAAGACCTTGGTGAGAGCTTCAGCATTTCCCTCCACACTCCCTGCCTTCTTTATCTTCCTGGACACAACTCCTAAAAATAAAACAATAAGAAGATAATCTTGCTAGTTGTCAGAAGAAATGATTTATAAAAAAACCTTCCATGACCAAAGTCTCTGGAATTCAGCATGGCCCTCAAAGCTGAGGAATCTGAGAGCTGCAATATAACTCTACTTGAGGCAAGGGAGAGGGTCATGTGTTCATTTTTAAGGTTGCAATAGAAAAACAGGATGGGTAGTAGGAAAACTCAAATTCTTTTTCTGGCTGTTATTGCCTTGATGTAAAGCATCTCACAAATCTCTTACCGTCTCAGGCCTCAGTTTCCTCCATCCACAAAATGGAGGTGATACAGTATCACCTCTTCCACTATGGTGAAATAGCTTTGAAAATTACAAGGTTATAGGTGTGTTCTTGGTTCTTCTTAATGAAGCAACTGACAATATTGGTCATATGACCTTAGAAAAATTTTTCTGATTTCCTTTGGGCCTTGGTTTTCCCATCTCTAAATTGAGGAAATTAAATTAAATGATTTACTAGGTACATTCCAGCTTTGAGCTTATAGGACTTTAAGTAGAGAGTAATAGTCATAGAAGACCTAAATGATAGCAACCACCACAGTAAAAATAGTTACAGAGTACTGCATTCAGGTGCTATTATAAAAAGTTAATATGTATTAACTTACTAAATCCTAACAATAACCCTCTGAAGCAGGTACTACTATAATCCTCTTTATACAAATGAAGAAATAGGCATGGAGAGATTAAATGATCTGTCCTAAGTCACACAACTACTAAGTAATGGATCTGGAATTGAAGCAGAATGCCATACCATGTTTTACCACTACATTATATAACCTCTCAATCTTCAGTGAGATCAAAAAAGATCCATACAGAAGGAATTACAACAGTGTGATGACTTCTATAGTCTATAAAAGCACAGACTCTGGAAGAACTAATCTATCAGAAGAAACTGCTTGTGACAGAAGAAAGCATGATATATATGGGGAGTCATCATTTTTCTTTTCTCATTGATGGGTATTGGAGTATAAGTAGAGGGTTAATATGAAGTAAGTCTGGAGATGTTAGTGAAGATTTTACTCATGAAGGACCTTTGAGTCAGGCTAAGGCATCTAGGCTATACTCTGAAAGAAAGAAAAACCATTAAGTGATTTAAAATGGGATTGATACAGACAAGATTTGTGTTTTTAAATCATTACTTTAACCACAATGTGGATAAAATATTGAGAAGGGAAACTAGCTAGATGATTACTATAACAGTTGAGCCAAAGATGATGGGGGCCCAAATAAAGCATTGACAATAGGGTATGGGCCTGAGGGGATGGCCTACAGTTATCTCTACGAAGTAAAATTTATTCAATGGACTTGATAATCCATTGGATGAGAGTAGACACAAAGATAAGAGGACTAAAATGAGTCTTGAGTTTTGGAATTGGATGACTAGGTAGATGGTGAAAAACTAAGATATGGATCAAGTTCTGTGATGGTAGTGCCTGACTATTGACTTTGAAGTTCCTGAAGAAACTCAGTGAATACATACATTTTGCTAAGAGAGAACTGGGGGTCTTGTAGTGAAAGGCTTGAAATCATGTAAAGGTGAGAGCTACAGCTCTGGAACGGGAGAGAAGAAGATCAAGGAGAGAACAAGGGGGAACATAACTATTTCAAGAAAAAAAAAATTAGAAGAGAGTGCTGGCCAGGAAGCCAAAGGAAAGCTATGTAGAAGAAAGTGGTCACTGTAGCCAGTTATCCCAGAAAAGTCTGAGAAGGAAAGATCTGAGAAGCAGCCAGTAGATTTAACCACAAGGATGACTTTTTAAAGAACTATCTGTGTGTGACTGAGAGTGGGTGGAATCAGACTGAAGATGGTAGAGAACTAAATGAGATGTAGGAAAGTAGACAGTAGTCAACTCTTTGGATATGATTAACGAAGAAGCAAGAGATGAAGAGAAAGGCAGCTAGAGTGAGACAAAGGATCATAGAAGTGTTTTGTTTGTTTCCTAAGATGGTTGAGGGGGAGGAGCCAATGAGGAGGTTGAAGGTGTAGAAAGAGGAAGCTTAACTTTAAAGAAATAATATAGAGTAGCTCTCTTTCTCTTAACATAACTATGATACAGAGATTATCATTTCTGTCTTAGAGATAAGAAAACTGAGTTCCAAATAAGGGAAAAGTCTTGCCCAAGGTTACTCAGCTAGGAACTAGAAGTGCTAAAGGTGCCAACTTGGTCTGCCTAATTCCTAAAATCCTCTTCTTACAATTGCACTCCAAAATGAATAAATAATAAAATCATATATGGAGTTGATGCTTGTGGGTGGGAAGGGGTCTAATTTTGAGGGAGACCCCACCCACCGACATCACAATTTTTTTCCATGAGGTGTATACCTGAGATCCCAGGCTAACAAAGAAGGGTGGAGGTGAATAGTGAATAAAAGGAGGTATGTGGCCCTGAGACCATGGCTGCAGGGTATGGGAGGGTAGGGAGACTGAGCTTTGAATAACCTACCAGTTTATTTTGATGACATAACAAACTTCCATGAGTAACTTTGACTTTGGCCCACTAGAAACAGGACTATTAAGGTCAAAGGATTAGGTTGAATTAATCTTTGGGCCAAGGGTGATTTCATAGGGTCTGGAAATAATGGGGAGTAATAAGTGAGGTTGGAGACAAGACTCAGGCTGGGTGGGGCAGAGAGAATGAGAAAAGGTTTAATCCCGAGGGATGGGGAAGCCATAGGTTCCAAGGAAGTGCTGGCAATCAAAGAGACTCCTGGACTAAAGTGTTCCTGGGGCACAAACTGGTTGTCGCCAGAGAGGAGGACTTGTCCTAGAAACCTAAACTACTTCTCTTTTAATTCATTTTACTTGAAGTATATTGTTTGTAATGCCACCTCTTTATTTGATCAATAAATGTCATTCAACACCCATTTCCTATTCAATTCTGTTGCCTGAAACATGGGGCATAAGTCTGTGGAAGGTCACATATGAAGGGCTGTAAAGAGGTTAGCTTCATCTAAAAGGCTGGAAGATAGAATTGATGTCAGAATGCTCAGGAATGAAAGTTTAACATCACAAAGCACCATTCTGTTGGCCTAACAACTGCCGAACCGGAGCTACCTCATTTGTTCACACATTGTGAACTAAGGAAGATGCATCTACCAAATCCCTAGCCATGATTTAGGCCCTACTGGGAGTGGTGGAATACAAGATGAATAAAGAAGTCTTCATCCTGGAGTTTACACACTAATAAAGCACAGATAAGTGGAAATGTGGTGTGAAAGTTCATAGCCAAAATCTAGTTGTGATCCTTTGAAATCCCTGAGCAGGAGGAGGAAGAGATTAGGGAGGGCTTCCCAGAAGCAGGAGTTTGAAGGGCGAGCAGAACAACAAAAGCAAAGACACTAATCTGTTTTGGCAACCATCTCTGGGGCCTGAAGCAAGAAGGAGTAGAAGTTATAAGGAGGGGACCCATGAGTGAAGAACCTGATGGTGAAGGCTGGGGGGCAAAGGCTGGCATCCAGGCTTTTAATAGTGGCCCTCAGTCTCTTTTCTGTGTTTGTCACCCACAGATCTGGAAGATCCTCCACCTCATAATGAGAATAGTTCTGCTCCAATCGGCCAACATGAACCTCATGGACATCACTAAGATCTTCTCCCTCCTGCAGCCCGACAAAGAGGAGGAGGACACCGACACAGGGGAGAAGCAGGCTCTCAATCAAGCAGTGTACAACAATGACTCATATGCTTTGGACCAGCTTTTGTGCCAGGAACGTTACAAACGTTTCATTAACAGCAGGAGTGGCTGGGGCGTTCCTGGGACACCCTTGCGCTTGGCTGCTTCTTATGGCCACCTTAGTTGTTTGCAGGTCCTCTTGGCACATGGTGCTGATGTTGATAGCTTAGATGTTAAGGCACAGACACCACTTTTTACTGCCGTCAGCCATGGCCATCTTGATTGTGTGCGTGTGCTTTTGGAAGCTGGTGCATGTCCTGGTGGTAGCATCTACAACAATTGCTCTCCTGTGCTCACAGCTGCACGTGATGGTGCTGTTGCCATCCTGCAGGAGCTCCTAGGTCATGGTGCAGATGCAAATGTCAAGGCTAAACTACCTGTCTGGGCATCGAACATAGCTTCATGTTCTGGTCCCCTTTATTTGGCTGCAGTCTATGGACACCTTGACTGTTTCCGCCTGCTTTTGATCCATGGGGCAGACCCCAACTACAACTGCACCGACCAACGCCTATTAGCTCGTGTCCCACGGCCCCGCACCCTCCTTGAAATCTGCCTCCACCATAATTGTGGTCCAGAGTACATCCAGCTGTTAATTGATTTTGGTGCTAACATCTACCTCCCATCTCTCCCCTTGGACATGAACTCACAAGATGATAAAGGCACCGCATTGCTGCTACAAGCCCGAGGTGAGTGTCAAGCAGGCCAGTCTTACAGGCTTCCTTGTGTGGAAGTCCCAGGGCCCCAAATCAATCCCTAAGCCAATCTTTCTGGGATTAATTGGAGAAAACACCATCTCCTTCTCTCTCCTGGGCACCAGTGGAGAAGAGGTTAGGAATGGAATCACTAAGATGAGGTGCGGGGAATAGCACTAACCCAATATCTTATTCTGGCTCTGCCATGACTGCTTTGTAGCTTTGAACATGCCCTTCCTAGACCTCAGTGGGTCTCCATTGGTACCATGCATTGAGGGGACAATGGGGGACATTTTTAGAAGGGAGAGAGCATTTAGGGCTTCAGTAGCCTGGACAGAGTGGATGCAGCCTTGGGTGGGAGAATTACCCTGAGTATTTCTTCTCATGACCTGTTTCTTTTGCTATAGCCACTCCACGGTCACTACTATCACAAGCCCGTTTAGTTATCCGCAGAGCCCTGTACCAGGCCAGCCAACCACAAGCCATTGACCAGCTGGATATTCCCCCTGTGTTAATTAGCTACCTCAAACACCAACTTTAATCTTTCAGTTGAAACCCACAATGCCTTCAAAAACTTCCTGGGGGCCCAGGTAGCTTGGAGGGCACTATAGCTCTATCCACTCCTTTGGAGCTGCTCTCCTGTATTATCTTCCACAATAAACTCATCAGCAAAATAAATCTTGGTGGCTGCTGTGTCTGGTGTGTGTGTATAGAAGAGTTATTAGGGGGAGGGGTCTGGTTGGCCATGGGTAATGGTCTAGTGTTTGGCAAGATAAGGATTCCTGACCATTGAAGAGAAAAAGAGAAGACTAACCCAATGGCCCATACCTCTCCAAAATCCTCAAGAGAATTTAAAATTGTGTTATTTTAAAAGCAATGTCCTGAAGAATTCAAGTGAGTGGAAGAGTAGCATCAACTTCCTCAGCCCTGTACCACCCTCTGCAAGGCACGTTTTCAGGGGCTGTCATCAAATTTCATATTTAATTAAGTGATCATGAAGCCTCACACTTATTCACCTTGAATCATAGGCTGCATTACCACTAGTCCAGTTTATCATCAAGATCAAACTGGGAAAAGAAACTACCAAATATTACAGAATTTAATGCATAAAAGAAATTGGTTACATAGGTAAGAACCATAGAATCCAAGCAGAATAAGAAAGTAATTGACAGATTAGTGGCATCAAAAGGTCAAGACCACATCTACGCTGAAGGGGTAAGGAAGTATGTCTAGAATCTAGAGACAGAAGTAGCCTGACGGAAAGTGGAATCACAGGCTTGTCCATAGAAGAGAGACACTGCCCAAACCACAGGAAAGGAAAATATACCCTCTCCTTTAATTCATTCTTGCCCTTCAATCTGCCTCAAATGTCTCTCATTGGGGGAAACTAAAAGTCAACTAATATGAGAGCCTGGGATACATAGCCTACAGGGGGCAGTCCCCTTGCAGTATAAGGCAGAATAGGGGAACATGAGGAATAGAGAAACAGTGTGAGGAGATAGTGTAATCTGAGTCAAAAGGTGGAATCAAACAGCAGAATTAGAAGTATATTGACAGTGGGATTCACAGAATATACATAGCAGAGATAGCACCAGAAGTACAAAAGACAGAGGCTAAATACACTTTCTTCTCCATTTTTACTACCTTCCCATCAGTTCCTACCATTGGTTAAACCCAGTCAAGGGATGATTGATGAGGGATCCTGGGACATGCAGCCTGCAGTGGGTCAGTCCCTTATGATGTGGGGAAGAGCAGGGGAAGGAGGAAAACAGGACCAGCACAGATAACCACCCAAATTCAGATCCAGGCCCCCTCATTTTGCTAAATCTTTATCCTTCCACAGTACCTTTTTGCATTTCTCCTGAACAACACCTGGGTGGGGATGTGGAAAAGCAGTGAAAGGACTCATGATGAAGGGATGGAGAAGAAGAGCCAAGATAATCTGTACCTGGGAAGCACTTCATTTAGGACTCTTCACGAGAGCTGCCTTGACAGCCCTCCTACATCATGACCTCTTATCATGGGGAAAGAGGGGCAGGGAATAGGGTCTTGAACTGACTTGCCTCTCCTAACTCTCACCTCTCCTGCCCTCCCTAGCTTCTAGTGCCTCAGAGACTTTAGGAAAAATGTGAGAGAACTGGATATCTATTTTTATGGTCCTACTCCACTCAGCTTCCAGATTCATTTTTCTGTATTTTGGAGAGCAGAGCAACTGTTTATCTCCAAGGAGTAAGAGAACTGAAAGACTGGGTTGTAAGCATAGACAGAGGGTTTCAGACAGACCTAGCTCTCTTCTTAGGGGTGAGTTCCCATGACTCTGCCTCTCATCCTCTTTGGGCCCTTGGGAATTAGGAGTCATCCTCAGCAACTCCATCTACTGTAGGCCTCTGAGAAAGTGCACCCTTCAAATGGGGCCTGGCAAGGGTGGCCTCCCTGTGGCATTTGGGACACAGATTCTCTGGTTAACCTACAAAAGCATGTGGATATTCTGGTTAGTTTAAAGTTCTTGAACTTGAGGAGGATGTAAGATTATACCAAATTCTAGGCAGAGAGGAAGGGTTAAAACTCTTAGCCCCATTTCCCGGATAAGTGGACTGAGACTATAACAAAGTTAAGTACCTATGTTTTTGGCTGTTATATTTCCAGTTGCCTGTGCTGCTGATGAGCAGAGACAGTTTCATGGCCTAGTGCCTTAGATCCTTCCCTTCCCCAGACTAACCATTTATATCCAGACAATAGACCATGGGTTGGAATAGATCATATCAAATTCTGATGGTGAATCTTCAGAGACAACCCTACTTAGGAAATGTGAGGAAGAGGCAGAGGTAATGTCACTGTTCCTTGAGTGAAATCTCTCCCTTGGCCTTTAGTCTCTTCTCGGCATTGGTCCCAGAGGATAACCTAGTCTCCCCACTCCCACTACCCACTATAGCAGCCAGCTTCCAAGAAAGCCAAATCTTAACTTTTTCAGGTGAACCAGGCCCCTTCCCTCCCTTCTTGTCTCACTCTCTCCCTGTCTCATCCTTTCCCTTCCTCCCTCTCTTACTTCCTGGCATTGCCATGAGCTTGGGGCTGTCTCTGCTCTTTACATGCCACTGATAAGTTGGAATTCTCTCCTGCAGTGGGAAAACTATTTTCCTTTATTCAGAAAGGTGGCCCCCAAAGACTAGGTACAAAGTTTGAAAGCACATATTGAGCTTCAGACACCAAAGAGATCCTCTTCAGCTGCTACCTTGAGGGAAAGTCTAATATAAGTGGTGTTATTTGATCTTGTTCTTAAATAGTAGAAAGAATTTTAATCCGGCCAGAGGAAAGAAAAAAAAATATTAGTGGAGGGAACTCAGTGAGCAAATACATAGAAGTGAAAAAAAAATCAAGGCAGTTTGGATAACCAGTAAAGTTTGGTTAGAGTCCAATGTATTTTAAGAATAACTAGGCTTGGGACTAGCCTGCAGTGAGCCCTGAATACCCTGGTCTTTTGTACTTGAAGATTTCAGTTCTTAGAATAGGGCATGCACAGTTATAGGAACAACTTGCTGAATGTACAAAAAAAATGTTTTCTAATTTCCTAGGACAAATCTGTCAGCGTTACATTTTTTACTGGAATATAATTGACATATGACATTATATTAGTTTCAGGTATACAGCATAATGATTTGATATTTTAATTTGATTTGATATATATTGTTAAATGATAATCATGATAAGTCTGGTTAACTTCTGTCACCAAACATATTTAATTTTTTTATGATGAGAACTTTTAAGATCTATACTCTTAGCAACTTTCAAATATGCAATACATTATTATTAACTATAGTTGCCATGCTGTAAATTAAATCTTCATGATTTATTTATTTTATAACTATAAGTTTGTATCTTTTGACCTCCTTCACCCATTTTACCCACCTCCAACCCCACCTCTGGCAACCACCAATCTGTTCTCTGTACCTATAAGGTCATTTCTTAGAAAATTTAGATTGCACATGTAAGTGAGATTATGTATTATTTGTCTTTCTCTGTTTGACTTATTTCACTCAGCACAATACCCTTAAGGTCCATCCATGTTGTTGAAAATGGCAAGATTTTGTTTTTTATTGCTGAATAATATTTCATTGTATACATACACCATATTTTCTTTGTCCATTTATCCATGGATAGGCACTTAGGTTTCTTCCATATCTTGGTCATTATAAATAATGCTGCAATGAACATGAAGTTGCATATACCTTTTCGATTTATGTTTTTATTTTCTTCAAGTTAGTGTTTTCCTTTTCATCCCGGAAGTGGAATTGCTGGGTCATATGGTAGTTCTATTTTTAATTTTTTAAAGAACCTCCATACTGTTTTCCATAGTGGCCACATCAATTTACATTCCCACTAATAGTGCACAAGGGTTTTCTTTTCTTCACATCATCACCAACACTTGTTATTTCTTGTCTTTTTTGATAATAGCTGTTTTAACAGATGTAAGGTGATATCTCATCATGGTTTTGACTTATATTTCCCTGATGATTAGTGATGTTGAGAACATTTTCATGTACCTGTTGACCATCTATTTGTCTTCTTTGAAAAACTGTCTATTCAGATCCTCTGCCCACATTTTAATAAAAATTTTTTTTGCTATTGAGTTGTATTAGTTCTTTATATATTTTTAATATTAACCCCTTTACCAGATATATGATTTGCAAATATTTTCTCCCATTTTGTAGGTTTCCTTTGCTGTGCACAAGCTTTTTAGTTTAATGTTGTGCCATTTGTTTATTTTTGCTTTTGGTGTGAAATTCAAAATATCATCACCAAGACCAATGTGAAGGAGCTTATTGCCTATGTTCTTCTAAAAGTTTTATGGTTTCAGCTCTTACATTCAAGTCTTTAATACATTTTGGGTTAATTTTTGTGTATGCATAAAACAGTGATCCAGTTTCATTCTTTTGCATGTGGCTGTCCAGTTTTCCCCAACACCATTTATTGAAGAGTGTCCATTGTGTATCTTGGCTCCTTTGTCATAAATTAATTGACTATATACACATGGGTTTACTTTGGCAACATTAATTTAACCACTCTCTTGCAGGCATAGAGCATTTGACTGCTTACAAACTTTTTGTGCACCTATCATTTCATCTGCTCCTAGAAAAACTTTGTGAGGAAGGCAGAACAGGTTTTATATAGATGTGGAAACTAAGGCCCAGAGAAGGAAAGGTAGAGCCAGGACTAGAACACACAGGACTTCATGTTGTTCAGGATGCCATGTTCTGCCTCATGTGTGAGTGGGAGCACTGGGGAAGGGAGCGGGACAAACTCTGACTTATTTTCACAGTCCTGGCCTCTCTCCTGCTAAGTGGGGTAGCAGCCCATTAGCTGTCAGATGCCTCAGCCCTGGACCCCATGATAGAGCTGACAGTAATCAATGATATGCAAGTCAGGGGAAGGTGGCAGCCCCAGGCACTGGGGATAGGCTAAAGCAGCTGGGGAAAGTCCAGAGTGAGGAGCTAGGCATATGAGAGTGCTCTTCTTCTTTCCCTACTTTTTTTCTGGTTATTTCAAAACTCAATAGGAACTTAATTGTTTCCTTAGCCCAAAGGAACCTTGTTCTTCCATGTTCAAGTCATCTTTCTGACCAAGATCCAAGATGGATGACCATTTGCTGCATCCTAATACCTTCTGACCTCTATCCACCTACAGTCACGGAAAATATTAGCTTCCAGACATTAATCTACTTGCTAGTTTCTACTTTGCCAGTCTCCTCCCATCATAGACTACCTTCTCCCAGTAGAAAAGCAGAGGCTGGACTAATGGCAGGGTCCAGTCCAGTGACTCCTCCAATACCTTAACTTGCAGTTCCTTCACCTCCTTAACTCCTTGATACCATCTACCCTCTGTTTTATCACCTACCCTTGGTCTCACCTGGAAATGCAGGTTTCCCTTCTCAACCACACTGCCTACTTTTCTAGAAGTGACATTCCTGGAACCCTATAGCTTGACCCTACAGAATCCTCCATTCTTTCACTCAACAAATACTCCCTGAGGCCTACTCTGTGCCATACTCTGTGTTTCAGGCACTACACTATTCTCTACTTTCTTTCCATTTGTCCCCCGCACCTTGTCTTCACCTACTTCCCTGTCCATCTTTGACCTTGTATTCATTAGATCACTTCAATCTCTCATCCAGTAACACAATAACTTTGGATCAAACCATCATCCTTTCCTAAACCAGGGGTAATGAACACCACAGAATAAATTGAAATAACTAATCATCATAGAAATCTAAGGAGTTAATATGCATTGAACATTTACTATGTGCCAACATTGTGCTCAGTAATCACTAAGTATGGACTTACTCATTTAATTCAAATCCTTCTTATATTCATGCATACATTTATAGATGAGGCAACTGAGGCCAGAGGTTAAGTAACTTGCTCAAGGTTGCATAACTAGAGAGCAGGATCTCATGTAACTGAATGGAATTACCATACATTCTTGGGTGACATTACAGTTAGGCATTTATCAAATTGCCATTCTGTGCAGTAACTATTTTGAATCCTGTCCAACATTAGCAAGCTTCCTTGTACCTCCACCACTATTGCTTTTCCTCTCACTTTGGGAATTTAGCCTCCCACATTCCAGAGCAGGTAGAAATCTTTAGGCATGACACCTTTAACATTCTATAACAATAAACTCCATTGCATCCACTCATCTTTCCTTCTTATCTCAGTCCCTCTTCTCAGCCAAAGCTAATTCATCACTAGGGGTTCTGGATCCCATCCTCCACCCCTATCCAGGGCCTCCCATCCATCAATAACCCTGTCTCTGGAATCTTTGACTTGATCGATATTTCCCCTCAGAATATAAACAAGCTCACATCCTTCCATCTTATAAAAACAAAGCTAAACCCCAGGGCACCCCCCAGCTACTGTCTCTTTTCAGTCAAACTTCTGGAACAAGGAGCCTGCAGACATTCTCTCTTTCCTCATAGACCATTCTCTTGACACTCTACTCCAGTCTGGTGTACATCCTCACCCCTGCTTCAACTGGCCTTGTGCACATCACCAGTGACTTCCCAAATCTACATCCAATGGCATCTTTTCTATCTTGCTGGACTTCTGGGAAGCATCTTTCACATACACTCTTGGTAGTACCATCTTTCACAAAAAAAAAACATATTTTCTATAGCTTCTGGGAGAGCCAGCTTTCCCAGCTCTGGTCTCACCTTGTTAATTTCTCCCTTTCAGGGCTTTTGTTGGCTCCTGTTACTTACTCCTCTTATACTCTTCATCTAAGATGCCATCACCAAGTCTGACCACTTCTAGATGCCAAATATATCCAGAATTCAACAACTTCTCACCTCCTCCACTGCCTCCACCTTGGTCTGTGCCACCATCATCTCTCACTTGAATTACTACAGGAGCCTCCTTCCAGGTCTCACTGCTGCTACAGCTCCCTAGATATTGCACTAATACCATCACATTCCTCAGGTCAAAATCCTGCAAAACCTAAAGTCTTTAAAATGACTCGCAGAGCCATACACCATCTTCTTTCCATGTCCTCTCTGACCCTGTCTTCTACCACTTTACCCCACACTCATTCTGCTCCAGCTGCACTGGCTGCCTTGTTGTTCCTCTATCATTCCAGCATATTCTAACATCAGGGTCTTTGTACTTGCTATTTCTTTTACTTGTAATGCTTTTTCTCTAAATTTTCACACAGTTTACTCCCTCAGTTCCTTTAGATCTTCCCTTTGATGTCACCATTTTAGTGAGGCCTACCCCAACTGCCTTGTTTAAAATAGCACCCTTCCATCAATACTCCCTGTACCTCTTCCTTGCTCTATTTTTCTCCATACCATTTATTGCCATCTGACATACTACATATTTTACTTATGTATTTTATTCATTGTCTGTCAGCCCTCATGGAGCCTCATTATCATGATGAAAAATAGACAATTGAAAATGACAATACAATAAATTAATAAAATTAAAAAAGAATATACCAGGAGGTGGCAATGCAATGGATAAGAAAAAAAAAAAAAGGTCAGTTAAGGGAATGTAGAGTAAATGGAATAGGAATGGGGATTGATATTTCACATTTCAAGTGTCCAGGGAAGGTCTCACTAAACTAAGGTGACATTTGAGTAGACATCTGAAGGAAATGAAGTATAAACTATGTCTGTATTAAAAAGGATGTAAACATTGTAGGCAGAAAGGACAGTAAGTGTGAAGGCCTGGAGGTGGGATTTCAGACAGTCAAACTCAGAATGTTCTAAATAAAATCATTAAATTTTCCTAATCCTATTCCTATATTTCTCAGTTCAATTGACAGCCATACTCTCCAGTGCCTTGCCTAAGTTGGAAACTGCAGGTCATTGGTCTGATAGGTTGTATGCCTCCTCCACCACACTGGTTGCTCTGAGGCCAGAAACTGTGTCTAGTTCACCAATATGTGTGTGGCACCAAACACAGGGCTTGACACAGAGGAAGTGTTAGAGGGTGGCAACATTACACTTCACTGGTGGATGTTGGTAACTAAGCTTGATCTTAGACATGAAGGCATCTCATTTGGCCATGTTCAACAAACATACTTAGCACTAAGTCTATGCTAAACTCTGTTGAGTACTGAGGATACAAAGATAAAGAAAGAGACTCTCTCTCCTGGGAAATTCAGTCTGGCTCTGCACAATCAAAAGGACTCTGTATATAAGGAATCACAGGTTCACATGTGTTTGTAACAAAAAAGTGGTTTTAAAGTCATATTTAGAGTTCTGTAACTCTGAAGATCTATATATTGGATCATGAGAACAACAAGAATAATAATAGCAGCAGCAGCAGCAACAGCAGCAGCAGCAGCAGCAGCTAACATTTATTGAAAGCTTTGTATGTATCAGGCTCTGTGCTGAGTACTCACATGGACTGTTCATTTAATTCTCAGCACAACTCTGTGACACAGATAATACTATTATTCCCATTTTTCAGAAGAGAAAACAATCAGAGAGGTGAATTAACCTATCCAGATCACCCCACTCCTAAGTGGTGGGGCTGGCATCCCAGCCCAGGCAGTCTGGTAGCAAAGTCACTATATACTATATCACTTGCTTTCTTGGGACAAATTTAGCTACCTGAGCCTCAGTTTAGCTGGAAAATCATGGTCTTTTACACTTTGGCCTTAGACCTATTTTCCAGCTCTTCCTCTGCCCTTACACAAATACTCAAACCCAGATGTCCAGAATCCTAGCTCTTGCCCAATCTGCCATACACTCTCACACTGATGGGCTTTGGATTGAGCAGAAATTCTTCCCCTATTTCTCTGACTTGGCATAATCATTAAGGCCATCCTCCAGAAACTTTTCTCTGATACCTTCCTCATCTGAGGAGAAGAACTTTCACACACTATGCTTCAGATAGCCTTCGCCAGACTTCTAGTCTAGTTTTCAGCTCCTCTCACAACTCCATCCTCAGGTCTCCCTTCTCCCAGATTGTAACCACTGTACCCCGCCTCCCAATACCAAGCACCAGGCCTGGCTAAGAGGAGGTGCCCATGGTACCTTTGGTGAAAAAAGAAATGAGCATTGTACTCATGTGGACCAGTCCATCACTTGAGTTCATGGAATTACCTCCAAACAGCTTGCACATCTGTTCTCATGGGCTTTTCATTGCAGCCACAAGACACTGGGCAGCAGAGGGATTATCTCCATTTTATAGGTGATGAAACTTAAGAAAATATTTGTGCCTCCCACCACCAGCTCCTATAGTGGCCAAAAAAGTTGATCATATGTTAGTCAGAATGTGGAATGGGGACCTGAAAGGCTTCCTCTTTGAGAAGGCATTTTGAGGTACAAGTTTATGCCCACACTTGGTCTTTTTCTACACTGTCCTTGGGAAGGAGTGGACCATACAAACAAGGAGCTGTGCCACACCCCTCCCACATTCCTTACCCCTTTAATGTGTACTTATGCAATCTCCACCTAAGACTTAGAAATATCAGGACTAAAAAGAAAGGCACCCAGCTGAGAAAACTCTTTAGCATGTCAAAGACTACTTTCATTTTCCTGAGTCCTATTTCTTTGGGGCCCAATCCAGTGTCCAATATTGTCAGTCCCAAAGCTGACTTGTGTGGCAGAATGTTTGGCAGCTAGGCAGAAGACATAGTAGACTAGCTCCTGTGAGAGGAGCAGCACAACCTCAGGGTTATTTCAAGCTCACCACTTAACTACTTTGCACACTTCCTCTCTCCCTGTTCCCACAGCTGAGACTGTCTTGGACCTAGCTAGTGGTAAAATTGGATTCAGTTTCCCTGTGCTCAAGATCTGAAACAGGTGGCAGGCAACCAGAGGTACAAGGCAGAGGGAAAGCCTATGAAGGAGCCCTAGAAAAATACACCTCCAAATAATGTCCAACGATTGAGAATCAGGACTGTGCAAAACAGGAAAGCACAGCTCCAGGGAAATAGTATAGTCCAGTCATCCAGATGGGAAAACTAAGGCTAGGGAAGAAAAGGTACTTAACTCAACAAAGTCGTACAATGAGCCAGCCAGTGGCAGTTCCTTCCTCCTTGAAATTTATTGAGACCTGGGACTAGAAAAGGAGGTCGGATATCCAAATTGCTGATTTTTGTTGGAGATATATAGTATGTTATGGAAGGTCATAGAACATTATGGAATATTATAGAAAGAATTGAGTTGAACTGTCAGAGCTGGAAGAAATCAAGGACCCTGAACAGTCTTACTCCCTCCTTTTGGATATGGGGTGATGGACTGGCCCAGAGAGGAAAACCTACTTGCCAAAGTCATACTTAAGTCTGAGGCAGAGCTGGAACCAGATGCCAACTCTGGTAGCCATGTCAATTCCTGTGTTCCACATATACAGAGAAAGCAGTCCTTCTCTTAGCAGTTTAGAAGCTCAATCTTTTCAAGGTAAATAGGACCCAGTAGAACAGTAGAGAACACTCTTCCTGCTATGCAAATGATAGGCATTGTTCTTCAATTCCACACCCAACCCCCACCTCCCTGTTTTTAGACATTCAGAGTTTTAGGGCTGGGCCTTCTTGATGTTCTTGAGCTAATGGTAGAATTGGATTCTTTCTTACATCAGCTCACCTTGCTCTGGCAGCCAGTAATGCCACATAATGCCCTTAGGTTGGGTAGAGACCCCAAATCAGGCTGCCCCCCGCCCCCCCCCCACATCCTAGACACAGCAGTCTGCAAGGCTGGTAGAGGCCTCTCAGTTTGACCTCAGCCTTGACCTCCAGTCTGGGCTCAGACAAAATTTTTCTCTCAATAGCTACACTTTTCAAGAACAAAACCACTAAAAGATTGAGGAGGCCTCTGCAAACCTTGAAAATCTTCTAGAGTTCTGTGAAAGGTGGGAAATTTGGGTGAGGGTCAAACTACCAAAACAGATCTCTTCAGAGAAGAAAAGTGAAAGCAGCCCTGGACAGGAAGCCCAGGGTTTTGAATTCCAAATTAGCTTCTGTTGCTGGCGGGCTGGGTGACCTTGGAATTGCGCCTCCCTTTCTCTGGGCAGCAGCAGCAGGACCTTTGGTAATGGGTGGAAGTTGGCCTAAATGGTCCCTAAGGACCCTGGAGTGCTAAAGAAACAGATGAAGCTGGGGCGCCGACACTGCAATTGGCTTTCCTGGCAGGTGAGTCCCTCCTCTGAGCGTTCTGGCGGTGCTCAATGCAGGACTTTCTACTTTTAAGGTTGGGGCCGGAGAGGTTTCAAGGGGCTCTGCAGTCCCCCAAAGCTCCCCCAACCTCTCCGCTCTGCCTTTCCCTGCCTGCCTCTCTAGCTCTGAAATAAAATGCCTAGTGGTGCCCAGGGTGCCGCAGCGCGGCATCGCGGCCACGGAAATGGGAGCGCATGCAAAACCGAAACAGAGATCTAGGGCTCCCATGAGCCCCATTAGGGCGGGACCAGCCCCGCGAGCTCAGGGTGTCGCCAAGCAAAGACCCGCCCCGTTTCGGGGCTGGAGTAGGAAGTCCCTAAGAGGGATTCCGCACCCTCTCCGCCTCCTGCCAACACCACACTTGGGCTTATTTGCATTTAAAGGGAAACACACCTAAGAAAACAGTGGGCGGGTGGGGTACGCCTTCCCACCGTGGCGATTGGGCCACACTCCTGCCAATCCAGGCGCGGACACCCCACCCTGTGGCTGAGGAGTCCGCTGGGAGCGGGTATAGGAGAGCTGCCCAGAGCCCGGGGAAGGAGAGCCAGTGCAGTAGGTGACTAGAGCCGCAGTGGCAACACTCTCAGCCACGGTAGCCAAGGCTCCAGCCTCCGCCAGGGCGGTGCAACAGACAATAACCAGGCTGGAAACCGGACCTGGGTGGGTAAGCACTAGGGGCAGCCAGGAGGCTCCGACAGCGGGGCAGTCCCGCCTGCTCTGCTCTGGACGCCTGGAGAGTGGCTCTAGAGCTGAGCTAGTCAGCGTCTGGGCCGCTCTCCGCTCTCCTTTGGAACCTGCTTTGAGGACTATCTGGTGAGGGCCAAAGCAGAGTCCCCTGGGCGCGGGCCACCGAGGCTGGGGGATGGGGGAAGAGGGGTGGCAGGCGGCCGAGCAAGCCTGGACCGTGTCTCCGGGCACTCAGAGAGAAGGAGATGGGGTCGGGGTCCCCACGTGCTGCTGCGCGATCCCAGGAGGGAAGCCACCAGCCAGCACCCCCAGTGGTGCATTTGTAGGCCGGGAGCTCTGTAGCTTTGTTGTAGCACATTGGCTAGAACAGCTGTGTTACACGGGTATCGCTCACCCCAGCGGCCAGGCGGCCGCCCCTCCCCTCACCTCCCCTCCTCATCTCCTGTCTCTCCCTTCTGCAGACGAAGCCAACAGGCTGGCCTAGGTCCGACGAATATTGACTTTGGCTTGGATTGGGGTATCTACCTCTCTGCCCCCTCCTCGGGGAGCTCATTTGGGCCTGTGGGCTGCCCACTTCCCTTCAGAACCGCGGCCATGCGTCTCCAACCAGTCGCGCCCCCTGCTCCTGGGCCTCTAGGAGCATCTGGAGCCTGCCCCTGCGGACAGGCAGACTGGCAAGGGAGCTCTCGCTGGACCTTGGATTAGAGCAGCAGCTCAAGCTAGTCCTTGGGTTAGAGCTGCAAGGCCGCTTTGTCTCCCCCCTTGCCTCTCCTCCTCTCTTCTAGGAGGGCACTGGCCACATTTTCCTCTCCAGATGTCTGTTTAAAAATAGCGATAAGCATGGCGTTGGGAGGAGGTTTCTGTGCCAGAGGCCGAGAGAACAATTATTGTAGTAGGGAAAGCACCAGCTGAGTGTGAGAGAGCTAGAGATGCAGCCAAACCCTCCAACTTCGCAGTTACTTAAAATACCCAGCCCGGCAGCCGCTGTCATTGTCTGCTGCAGACACCTCTGACTCTGGTGAGTGTCCGACTTTGCCTAGGTTCCCCGACCCTCAGGGGCTGTGTTCCCCAGTCGCGCCACAGCTCAGGCTTCTGGGCAGCAGCTGGACCTGCACCACAGAGCCGGCCTCCTTTGGACCAGGCTCTTCTTGGAGTGGGCCGCGGGGTCAAGGCGAGCCTTGTCCCACACACGAACACCTCCCTTTGTGGCTCTGCTTGCCTGCAGCTTCCGCGTGGGTATATGCAGGGTGGAGGGCACTGTACTGTTGGAATCCTTGCCCCACCCCTGGGGATTCCAGTAGAGCCCCCTCCCCCAAGTGTGGTTCCCCTCATTCGGCCCCGCCCACTGCTCAGTCTGCGCACAGCCTTGTGCCTCTGGCAACTGACTCTAGGCCTTTCTGAGAAACTGGAGAGAAGGAGCGACCTAGGTTCTTGGCAAAGGTTCTTCTTGAACCTTTGACCAGCCTCTGAGGGCGGAGAACCCTTTGTGAGGAGAAAATGAGACCCAATAAGTACCTCACTTGGGAGGAAGGCTAGCTGGGGACCTTTGTGACACCAGCAAGTACTGTGGATATGGTACTACACTCACCTCCTCCCACCACGACCAGTGCGAACACATAGCGGCTACTTGCAGCTGAGCATCTTCATCCCAGGGCTAGACCTGCCCTCTGCCCTGCCTCAGCCTAACAACCACCTGATTTATCTGTCCTATATAACTTCTCTCCCCACATCCAAACTCACTCACCTTACACTGTCCAAATTCTCTTTTCTCTCTAGCCCACCCTCTTAGTGCTGTTCCTACCTGTCTCAAAACCCATGATGACCTTTTCTTTTTTTCTCAGAACTCCTCCTGGCTGCTTGAGTTCCTTGGGCACTTTTGGGCTTAAATTATAATAGAAGGAAAACTATAATTAAGTTTCTCTGCCTCTACTTTGTATCCCTGATCTCATGGATGTCTGGGTTCTCTTGGAAACCCCAGAAGGGTTAATGAAACCTGAAACTCAGCCAGAACCCCTTCAAAGCCTAGCAATGTATAGTAGTTAAGGAATGCTCCAGGAGTACTTGCTGTCTTTGTAGAGCTTTTAAGAAACTTTACCTCTCCAATTCGCACTTGTTCTAATCCATATGAAAATGATTAGAAAAATCATTCAAAGCTCAGGTATTTATTGAGTATGCCTAATAAGGATGGAGAAGAGGGGATGGGTTGCAACTATAAGAAAAAAATAAATCATGATGTCTCCCTTCAACAACAAGCTCAGGATCTGGGCTGCCCAGACTTCAGACTATACATACCTTTGGTTGCTGATTCATGAGCCTAGAGATGATCCATGGAGAGAGATGGGAGTTCTGTATAAGCAGGGATGTCATCCTGGGAAGTTGCCAGAAAGTAGAGGAGTTTGGCTAGGCAAAGGGTAATTGTATACACAAAATTAAGAATGGGATGGGGAACCTGGCAGGCAGGCCGAATGAGGTGACAAACTTTTCTGGTAGAGATTGTATGACTCTAAGGTAGAGAGGTTAGTGTCCAGTGGTATGGGTTCCCAAATGCCAGACTGTGGAATGGAGATCAGATCATGGGGCAAGAAGACATCAAAGAATGGGGAATTGGGAAATGTTGACATGTTTTTCGTGTGCAATTATGCTAAAATAAATTGGAGTTTTAAAAAGGGTTTTAGAATGGGGTCTTAGAAGATTAGAAGCATGCCATAAGTCTGATAGGTAAGAAGCCACCTTTGGATCTAGAAGTAGAACTGGAGGACAGGCTATCTCTAGAGAGAAATTGTATGGTGTCAGCCTCCCTTTGGCTTTGTGGCAGTTGGGGAGTGGGAAAGAGAGAGCCTGGAGCCCACATACCAATGTGGTGGAGGCTAAGTGTCCTCTGGGCCTTCAAGGAGCACCAGTTTGAACTTCTAAGCTTACAGATAGGAATCCTGAGCCCTGGAAATCAGCAGGGACTTGCTTAAAGTCACACAGCATTTAGCAATAGAGGGATAGGCTGATGACTCCTGTGCAATGGTTCTTTCCACTTTATCCCATTATCTCCAATGGCCTTCATTTGACACAGATCTCATTAACCAACTCCTCATCTCACCTCACCTGTTCCTCAAGAGTGAAGGGGTGCTGGCTTAGCTTGGGAACCCCATCAGGAAATCCCTCTTTCCCTTCCATGTCTCTTTTGCTTCTTTATTTTGGTCTGCAACCTGTTGGGGGCTAAAAGTTTCAAAAGGAGAGGAGGTAGTTGGAAGATGTTGGCAGTTCAACGATTCTTTCCTAGTAGTGGAGGGTTTAAATTTTTTTCAAGTATTACATTTACACTCTTGGAAAGTATAGGGGGGAGGGGCAAGATGGGCAGGAGGAGACCAGCTTTGCTCTGCTGGTCCAGGGCAATAAGAGAATGAAACGGAATAACAGCAAATCTGGCAAGTCACTTCTTGTTTACAGAACCAAAGAGGAAGAACAACTTTCCAGCTCCTTCACTAAAAGGCAACTTGAAGCTAAAAGAGGGCATTGCCAGTGCTATTCCATCAGTTCCCCTGTTTCAGATCCTGTTCAGACAGATAAACTAGGTGATAAAGGTAAAGCCCTCAGAGATGAAATTTCATAGCCCTCCTGTATCACCCATGTCACTGCCAGGAAGTTCTTTCTTAGAGATAATCTGAGCTTTTCACGCTATACTTAAATTCTGTGTGTGTGTGTGTGTGTGTGTGTGTGTGTGTGTGTGTGTGTGTGTTGGGGGTGGAGTTGAGAGCAGCTGGCCACTATTGCTTTTCAATAGTGGCTTAACAATCCATTGGAGATTTCATGGGCATTAAACCATCTCTTCCACTACCAACTTCTGTTCTCTGAATTAAATAATCACAGAGCTTTTCATCTTCTCTTCTTGGTCTTAATTTTCAAAACTGTGCTTGTGTAAACATATCTCTTGCAAAGCAGGCAAAGAAAGCAGAACCACTGCAGAGATGCAGGTGCCAGCTGAGTAAGGATACATTACTCCCCCACACCTCCCCCTTTAGGATTAGGGGATAATATAGACAATGGAGAAAATGGCTTGAGGGTCTTAGTGGAATCAGAGGCAGGCATGCTGGTGCTATAGGGGCATTTGCGACCCTTTTTGATCTACATTTCTTATTGCAGAACTTTTATTGCTTTCATCTCCTGCAGGTCTTTTCCCCCCTCCTTGGCTTCTAAGCAGATACTAACCCCGCTTCTCCAGCCCACATTCCTTAGCTCTTCTTGTTAGGGGCTGCAGCTTTTCTCAGGGGAAAAAGGGCTGGGCCAGGCCAGGTGTGGTATCCCTCCTCTCTGGACAAATAGGAAATGTTCTCAGTTCAGGCCTTGTAAAGAACAAAATGTTGGGCAGGGTTGTGGGGTGCAGAACACCTCTATCCTATAGTGGTGGACTGGGCTCAACCAGCCAGGGATCCGGGCATCCCAGAGAAGCCTGGGATCCCCTCAAAATCACATTCTCACCATGCCTCTTGACTTAGCAGCCACTAGAAAAGTGATCACAAGATCACCCTTGTTCCAACTTCTCACTAAACATGGATCGAGCAGACCCTTGGGTCCAATCTTCTATTTCTAGGTGGAGAAACTGAGGCCCAGAACAGGGATTTTCCCAAGTTTACACAGGAGCACAAAGCTCCTAGACCTCAATTCAATGCTTCTTCCTTTCAGCACACTGATCCTTATCCCCTCCTAAGCCTCAATTTCTTTAGCTGGCTTCTTACATAGGTTATGGTTTGTATATGGGAGTGGATACATAGGGAAGTCAAGGGTATCCATTGTTCACTTGGCCTAGCTTCTCCTCTGCAGGCTTCCTTCTGCTGCCTCATTACATCTCTTTCCCTGGGGTTAACTATTCTCTTGTTCTTCATCTGAACTGGGGTTGAGGGTGAGGGGTGGAGTGGCACTTGTCTCCAATCTCACCCTTGCTGTGTTAGTAATGACCTAGGGGAAGCCTTACTGTGTAGGCATGGCATCCACCTTAGATACATCCTCTCTAAGGAGGTTTGGGAGCATGAAAGGGAAGAAGCAAGTAGATGACCCTAAGAACCCCTGTTTTTCCAGGTGAGCTGGGCAGGGAATTTCAGCAGCCTGAGGAGAAAACTGGGGCACCAAGAAAACTTACCAGGAAAGCTTATTTTGAGGAGAGAAGTAGTGTGTCTGGATGACCACATCTCCCAGAGTGGAGAAACACTGTGTTGGTAACTGGGGCAATGGGTAGAGGACTGAGGCTAGGAAACCTGGAGAGGGCATGAAAGGCAAGTCTTGAAGGTCAGGCAAAGGAGTTTGGCCCCAGTCCTATAGGCAATGCAGGATAATTTGGTAAGTGGAAGAGTGATGCACTGAAATCAAGGTTGTAAGAAAATGAATCTGGCAAGGATGTGCAGGATGGAAGAGATGAAAGAGAGAGACAGGGTCAGGACTTTAGCTTTGCGGCAGGGAGGGACCAGAGGGAGCTCAGCCAGAAAAGCTGAAAAATAGAGGAAGGGTGGTTGCAGAGGTGGTTTTGGTGGGGCTCTTTCAGCAGCCTTGATAGCTCTACCAAAGGGTACCAAGCCAGGCAGCCCTTCCTTCAGGTCCTGAATGGATGGTTTTGAGATTGGACCTTGGCTGTGGGCTTTAGAAATGGATGATTCACATTCCAGATAATATCGTAGGTCATTTCCTTTAAACTATAGCTCATATTTTGCATCTTTGTCTCCTGTTGGCAGGTTTCCATCAGAATCTTTTGTTGGCTGCTCAAACTTATCTCCCAAGAAAAAGCAGAGTAGAGGAACATGTTCCACTTTTTGGGAATAGTAGTGGTGGGGTGTTGCTGATGAGAGCAGCCACAGTCTGTGTTGGCAGCCCTTAGATTCTAAAGCCAGCAGGCTTTCTGGAATGTGCTAGGTGAGGCCAAAACAGAGGCAGCCAGTGAGGACTGAGAATGCTGCAGAGAAAGATCAGCTGGTTTGGGAGAGGGGTGAGATGGTAGGGGGAAATTATAACTCTTTGTGAGGAGAACTGCTTTGTCTTCCTCTTTTGATTGGAGGCCAGCACAGTGTAGCTGATTGGCATGGTGTTGGGACTCAAGAAGCCTATGAGCTTGTGTGGCTCTGTCACTATCTGATTGTGTGACCTTAGGTAAATCTTTTCCCAAGGCTAGGCAGTTTCTGCCTCCATGACAAGGAGTTATCATCCCCCACCAGACCTGATTAATGGATTTCTGGGAAGAGTAAATGGCACATGAGGTAGTGGGGAGCTTTTTATAAGTGAGTAAGTACCTGAGTTGGATGAAGAATATCTGTTGATTTGCATTTCCTTTGATATTGCTACTTTCAGCTGAGTTTGAATTGTTGACTTTTCTGGCCTGGGCTAGTGAATCTGGTTAGTTGAAATTCTCAGATAATCCAGGGCTATTAGCCTATACTTGACCCACTCTGGGTCCCTAAATATCAAAGTATGGCTAAAAGAGCAACTAAAACCTTCTGTGAGATAACTACACAGTCACCCTCATTTATCATTTGGGAAGTTTGGTTACTTATCTTTAGAGCCCTGTGGAGCACCCTACTTAACCCTGACTGAGATAGTTTTGCTGCTAGAAATTGTCCAATTATAGTTTGAATAAAATATTTTTAAAATTAGTTACTATGTTTGTGAGCCTCTGCTACGTAACTTATTGTATTTGGTACTTTATATACCTTAGTTTTGTTCCTTATAATAGCTTTAAGAGGTAGGTATTTCAATAGTTTCATTTTCCAATTGAGTAAACTGAAAGAAAAAACGTACTGATTTCCCCCAAGTGGGCAGAGCTGATTACAGTGCAAAACTGGCTGACTTGCTAGTCTGAGGGACACTCCCTATCCTGACCATTTCTTCCCTAGCCCACCCCTCATACACAATGGCAAGGTGGGCCCAGAATGGGCTCGCCCCCAGGAAAACTGTGTGGAGGAGTTCTGAGGAACTATAACTTGTTGAGACCATGCCTCTGGAGTTACTGCATAAATCCATACACTTCTTCCCTGAACTCAGCCTTCTCTAAGTTGGCTGAGCTGGTCCCAGGAAGCTGGGCTGGAACATGTGAAGATCAGGTTGCAGCTGCTTCTTCCTCACCAGAAGGGTCCATGAGGCAGATTTATGGCTGGTCTCCTATCTGTGTTTTGTGACAATGGGGGAAGGAAGAAGCTCTACCCTCATGTCTAGCTTTCCACTAGTCTCAGAATGGACTGAGTCTGGCCCTGGGAGCAAAGATGGCCACAGCCCACACCCTGCCATCAAAGCAGTAGCTGCGGCAAGTCCCTGCCAGGGACCACAGAGTGGCCTTAGAGGGTTCCCTTACCCACCAGTCCACCTGTAAATTAGACAGCCATACAGGTTGATAAACCTAAAAGTTACAGGGCCTTGCATTTGGCAGGACCACTTTCTTTGCAGGAACTAGGATGGGAGCCTGTCCCAGCCTGGGGGAGCTGTAAAATCTATCCCTTGCTGTCCCTTTGCCTTCTGCCCCACCTCACTCTCCTGGCCTGTGAACTCTGTGTCCCTGAATAAAGGCAGCATAGCCCACTGGGGAAGGACAGCACTGGGACCTGGAGTGGGTAGCAAGGAATGTGGAGAAGGGACCTGGGACAGAGGTGGGTAGGTGGGACTAGGTTAGAGGAAAAGAAGACAGAGACACTGAGTGGCTATAGAATAGGGTACATTGCCCTAGGGGGAACTAGGTAGGGAGGCAGAAGATGACCATAATCCCCTTTAGGAGAAAGGCCTAAAGCTGCAGATAGAGAATCTCATTTCCAGGACACAATCATGCCTAGTTTACCCACTTCTACCACATCTTCAGGCTTCTACAACATCTGCAGGCTTTTAAAACTACCTTGATGAGAGGACTTTGTATAAATCCACACACATGTCTTTAAAATCTCCATACCTGGCTCTTCCTCAATGTGGTCCAAGGCATCTGGTCCCTCAGGCTCACTGCAGTAAATGACTCATCCAAATGAGTGGTCTTTCACACGTGATCTGCTACTTCCTAAGTAACTAGGACCTGACCTGGAAGATTGTAATAACAGTAATGCTGGTCTTTCTCATTTGCAGTTTACACAGTGCTTTTGGTATTCATTATCTCATCTAATGCCCACACTACTGCAGTGGACTGGGGAGATTAAGGGATAAATAGAAGAGACCTTTGATCTTCTTTTCAGAGGCGGGTGACTTGGTCTGTTCAGGGTTCCCTGGCATGGCCTGGACCGCAATCTTGTGGCCATGGCTTTTTCTACAACACACTGTAGATGCCTGTGGCAAAGAAGGGGATGATACTGAGAGCAGTGGGATGGCCTCTACCCCAATGAAGCACAGGAGTAAGGGTAACAGAAAGCCCAGAGGGACTTAAACCCCTAGCCCTAAACCCAGCAGGACAATGCATTCTTTGGTTCATGAGGATGTCTAGACTAATACGATTTTTCACTTGGCCCTTAGTATTCCTTGTTGCCAATCTACACTTTGTAGTCTCACTCATTCCTTCCCCTAAATCATTGCCATGTCTACTCACTTCTGTCTGACAAGACCCATATTGAATGCTTCCTCCTCAAGGTAGCTTTTTGGAGCTCACAGGTTATCTTTGTATCTTTCAGTTTTATCCTGGGATATGATAACAAGGTATGAAGACTGTTTACTCTCCACCCAACTTAAGCAATAATGGGAGCTCTTTTTTAAGGCCAGTATCATGCTGTGCTTTCAGGTTGTTACATATAGGACTCTTCCTGTTAGCCTAGAAGCTCCCCAAAAGCAAGCGCTAGGGGTTTGCCCTTCATGATCTGCTTGTAACACTAAACTCAATGTCTATCACTTACCAAATGTTAGTAGAGATTTGTTTAATGAATTCCACAGAGGGGAATAGTTTCACAAACAGTACTACTACCACTTCATTTTCCCCATATCCAACACCATAATGACAACACTGCCAGTAATTTTAGGGATGAGTTTAAAAATATCTGTGCTTTGGAAAGTGGGTGTTTCAAATACATGATAGGGCTCCTATTCCCATCAGACCACAGAGCAGAGGACCCTGAGTGGTTGTACAATTGTATATTCATTAGGGGGTGAATGGTACTGTCTGTTATGGAGCAATGTCGTGTGAAAATATATCACTTGGCGGGGAAAAACCTAACCTGAGCAAATGGCAACATATATCTCTACAGAGAGGGGATCAGATCAGATGAGTTTTATTTTCTCTTTTATTCACTAGATAACCAGTCACTGTCTTGCCGCAAGTTTAATATTCATTTCTGTAGAGTGCTCCTGTTGGAAGCCTGGATCACATTGATGATTAAAATATTAAGCCAAGCAAGGCTTAAGGCACAAAATTAATGTTTGCAAGATAGGATCAGGGGCTCTAGGAGGGTTATTCTAATAAGGTCAGAAGCTAGAGTATAGCTGCCAGTCTCTTTTCAACCCCAGTGCTGGTCTGTAGTCTCCTACTGGAAGTGAATGTGTATCTTATTTCCTTGACAACCAATCACAGGACTGATGTGCTGGCCTGCTGCTCCTGGGACAACAGTGGTGCTTTTGCCCCTCTTTCTGGCTCCCCGCAGCTGTTCCCTTACCTATCCTAGCTCCTTGTCTGCTGGTGGCTACTCTACAAAGAAGGGACATAGCGGAGAGGGACTTTCCAAGGAGGAGTCATTGGGTTTTGGCAGGCTGGTCACTGATCCAACTGTTGACCAGCTGTAGTCACTGGAATGAGTACATCAGACCTAGGAGTGGGGACATGTGTTGTGGCTAAGGGTGGATAATAGCTAGCTTTTCCTTTTATTCCATCTCTGTGGAATTTGGATGTTTGAAGGATTGTGAGCCTAGACTGGAAGGGTGTGCCTTGTACCAGTTTTATTATTTACATAGATGTTGAGAACCTAACTCCTAGGCCAGGAACATGAATCTTATGGAATTATGCCTTCAAGGAGTTCCCTTTCTAGATGGCAAGCTAATAAGAGCCAAAATAATTGGGAACGGGGAGTGGAGAAGAAACAGTCTGGCTCATGGTTCTAAAGTGGAACTTGGGGGTTCCAGTTACTAAGGACCACATTAAAATCTCTTCCCAGCAGGACAATCAATAAGAGTCTGTCCTATACTAATCCCTCATATAACCACTATGAGTGGTATTGCTAGGCCTCTTGGACTGAGGATAGTGAACCCCAGAGAGTGCCTTGCTCCAAGGCCACCATGTACTCTTAGCAGATCCTGGATAGCAGCTCTGGAATATGGGTCTGTGAGGCAAGTCCTCAAACATGGTTTTGCAGGTCATTTAGGGAACCTGTGGGCAGGAAGTGAAACTTCAAGTCTACTTCTCTTTCTATCCCCAGGAAAAATGTCAGTGAGAGCCCAGGCTAATGTGAAATTGAGGTCTGAACCCCACAGAGCTCAGTGGGCTGTTTTGCCAGATGCTCTTCAAAAATTCAGTCATCAGAGCTGACCTCTGACCTCTGTCCTGCTTTTTCTGCCTCTCCCTATCCTACCCCTTTGACAATCTCTCCTGTAGCCAATAACACCTCTGGGTCTTCCTTATATCTGCAGCTTCTGTGCTCAGTGCTCCCCTGAGCTTAAGGTGGCCTGTAGGGAGTAGACCCAGCATGGAGGTAGGGATGATGGCTGCCTATTGCTCATTGTAGGGTTTCACTGCCTTGGAGCCCAGAGGAGGCTGGCCTAGCAAGCCAAGTATTTGGAGTGCATTATGGATTTCCCTACATTTTCTCTTTTTCTCTGGTTCCACTCAAGCCTGAAACTGCAGACACCTGTGAAAACAAACCCTGCCTGGATGCTTGCTCACCAGTACTGTCTCTTTGTCTTTATCTCTCTCATCTTTTCCAGACCCAATAATGATGCTTCCTGACTGATATCATAACAGTACCTGGAAGCCAGAAGACTGCATTTTCAGCTGAACATAACTGAGTTGTCCACATTATCATGGAGACCCGAAAGGATGAAGTTGCTCAGGCTAAGGGATATACAGCCTCTGTGGACACCCAGGACCAAGGGACAGAAAAAGGAGCCAAGAACAAAGAAGCTGAGACAATGGAAAGGGCAGAATTAGAGCCACCCTCATCTGGCCCAAGTAGGCTGAAGAAAACTGCAATGAAATTATTTGGTGGCAAGAAAGGCATCTGTACTCTGCCTAGTTTCTTTGGAGGGGGGCGGAGCAAAGGTTCTGGGAAAAGCAGCTCCAAGAAGGGCCTTAGCAAGAGCAAGACCTATGATGGCCTGAGTGAAGCAGCCCGTAGTCATGAAGACATTATCAGTGAAGGACCTAGCTTCTCTCTACCTTTGCCTGAGTCACCCTGCCATCTGCCCAGTTCCCAGAGTGCCCATGGGGCTTTGGAGACAGGCTTCAGATGCAAGACATCTGTGGCTATAGCCACAGAGAAAGCTGGGGCTGAGAAGGCACTCTCTGTGCCCAAGCCAAAAAAAGGCCTGAAAAGTTTTTTCAGCAGTATCCGCCGTTACCGAAAGGTTAAAATCTCTGGGGATGAGCAAAATAAGCCAGGGTCCAAGGGGCCCAAAGGAGCCAGAGCCATTCCTCAAGAGCATGTGAATTCAGCCCTTCTGTCCCATGCTGAGGAAACCATCCAAGCTCCAAGAAAAGAAAAGGTGAAGGCCCAAGATGCCTCTAGACCTAAAGTTTCTTCAGCACTACAGTCTTCTCCAGTAGCCACAAAGAAGACAGTCTATAAAGATCCAGAAAAACCGATGGAAGTCTGTACCTCAGCACTCCTGCAGCTCAAGCCTGTTCCTGAAGCCAGTGTACTGAAGCCAGAGGAGCTCCACAGCCCAGAAACAGGGGAGAAGGTGGTGGTAGGAGAGGTAAATCCACCCAATGGCCCCATGGTGGACCAGCTGAGCCTCCTGTTTGGGGACGTAACATCTCTGAAAAGTTTTGACTCACTGACAGGTTGTGGTGACATCATAGCAGAGCAAGACATGGATAGCATGACAGACAGCATGGCCTCTGGAGGCCAGAGGGCCAACCGAGATGGGACCAAGCGAAGTTCCTGCCTGGTGACATATCAAGGAGGTGGGGAAGAGATGGCCTTGCCAGATGATGATGAAGAGGAAGAAGAAGAGGAAGAGGAGGTAGATTTAGAGGAGGAAGGAGAAGAAGTCAAGGCAGAAGAAGATGATGACTTAGAATATCTATGGGCAAGTGCTCAGATGTGCCCAAGACCCAATCTGAATCTGGGCTACCATACCACTACATCCCCAGGCCACCACAGCTACATGCTCTTTGACCCAGTTCGGTCTTATCCTGGCCTAGCTCCTGGGGACCTTTTGACTCCTCAGAGTGACCAGCAAGAATCTGCCCCTAATAGTGATGAGGGTTATTATGACTCCACCACACCTGGATTTGAGGATGATTCAGGTGAGACCTTGGGGCTTATCCACAGGGATTGTCTGCCCCGAGACAGCTATAGTGGAGATGCCCTTTATGAATTCTATGAGCCAGATGACAGTCTTGAGAGCTCCCCACCTGGGGATGACTGCCTTTATGACCTCCATGGTTGCAGCTCTGAGATATTTGACCCCTTCTTGAACTTTGAGCCCTTTTCTTCCTTTCGGCCACCTGGAGCGATGGAGACAGAAGAAGAACGGCTAGTGACCATCCAGAAGCAGTTGTTATATTGGGAGCTTCGGCGGGAGCAGCTCGAGGTCCAAGAGGCCAGGGAGGCATGTGCCCGAGAGACTCACACCCAGGAAGCTCATGTTAGAGAGGCTCGAGCCCAAGAGTCCTGTGTCAGGGAAGGCTGTGCCCAAGAAGCCCATGCTCGAGAGGCCCAAGTCCGAGAGGTCCAGGGACATCAAAAAAAGCCCATCATGGAGTATCAGATGAGGCCCTTAGGGCCATTGGTAATGGGCCTGGTGGCAGGGGCATCAGGGGCTTCTCAGACTTCCCACCGAGGAACAACCTCAGCTTTCCCTGCCACTTCGAGCAGTGAGCCAGACTGGAGGGACTTCCGTCCTCTGGAGAAACGTTTTGAGGGAACCTTCTCTAAAAAGGATCAAAGTACTTGCCTGATGCAGCTATTCCAGAGTGATGCTATGTTTGAGCCAGACATGCAAGAAGCAAACTTTGGAGGATCTCCCAGGAGGGCCTACCCTACTTATTCACCCCCTGAAGAGCCAGAGGAAGAGGAGGTTGAGAAGGAAGGGAATGTCACTGTGAGTTTCTCACAAGCCCTTGTTGAGTTCACCAGCAATGGTAACCTCTTCTCCAGTATGTCCTGCAGCACTGACTCTGACTCATCCTTCACTCAAAACCTCCCTGAGCTTCCTCCAATGGTGACCTTTGACATCGTTGATGTGGAACGGGATGGAGAAGGCAAATGTGAAGAGAATCCCGAATTCCACAATGATGAGGACCTTGCAGCCTCCTTGGAAGCTTTTGAACTGGGCTACTACCAGAAACATGACCACAATTACCATAGCCGATTCCACCAAGGTCTGCCCTGGGGTGTGAGCAGTCTCCCTCGATACTTAGGACTGCCTGGCATGCACCATCGACCTCCACCTGTCACCATGGCCCTCAACAGAAGGAGCCGCTCCCTTGACACTGCAGAAACCCTGGAGCTGGAACTCTCTAATTCTCACCTGGCCCAGGGCTACATGGAGTCTGATGAGCTTCAGGTTCAGCAGGAAGATTCAGATGAAGAAGAAGAGGAAGAATGGGGCCGAGACAGTCCCTTGTCCCTCTATACTGAACCTCCAGGGGCCTATGACTGGCCTACCTGGGCTCCCTGTCCTCTCTCAGTGGGGCCAGGCCCTGCATGGATAAATACCAGGCAGTTGGATGGTCCTTCAAGCCAGTCTCCATATGGGCAGGCAGCCTGTTGTATACCTCCTGTGGCTATGTCAGTGTTGTTATCAGTACCAGGGCCAGAGCCAAGGGCACCCAGGGAATTTGAGCCTCAATTAGCTCGGCCTTCACACTTACCACTGCCCATGGGCCCTTGTTATAACCTCCAGCCACAGGCCTCCCAGAGTGTGAGGGCCAGGCCTCGAGATATACTGCTGCCTGTTGATGAGCCCAGTTGCTCCTCCAGTTCTGGAGGTTTCAGCAACAGTCCTGTGCCCCAGGCCAAGCCTGTGGGCATCACCCATGGCATCTGTCAGCTGCCTAGGGTCCAGCCTGAGTCTCTACAGTCTCAGCACTATGGGGCTTACAGCCTTGACCTATCAAAGGAGAGGGCTGGGCAAGATGCCTCTCTCCCTACCAGCTATTCCTCCACTGCCATAAATGGAAACTTAGCTGAGTAGTCATCTTCAATTCTGGAGTGTGGGCATGGGACCTAGGCATGTGATGGGGATCAGGGATTGGGCAGAAGGGTTGGGGGTGTGGGTATTGCTGTTTAACTTGAAAATCCTTTTGGCCAAGGAAGGCTCCTATGAGTTTTCACCTTTGTTTTCCCACTTTCTTCTTCTGCCATCTGTGGCCACATTCAGCTCAAGTACATCTGCCCTGGGAGGCAGCTGCTGTGCTGCTGCTATTGCTGAGCTCTGGTTTTTGCTTTTGGGGTTTCTTCTTGTGACCCATGCAGAGTTTGGGATGCTGTAATTTTGTGCCTATTCCAGTTGCAGAGTTAGTGATTATACACACACACACACACACACACACACACATACATACATACACACACACAGCATGCATCCTTGACACAGGCGAACTCGTAGTACTCCCTGCCACCTCCCCCGCAACCCAGTGAATAATGAACCACTGATAAACAGCCAGATCTGTACTGCCTCTCACGTGAGAACAGGGGCCTTGTTTGCTGTTAGCAATGTGAAATTATGGTACAGATCCTCCCCACCCCTACACCCTTTGGTCTCGGCATAGATGCCACCATTACATGAAATGACTATAATATATTCATCATAGTTAGCTGTCCTTAGAGAAGATCAAGTAGCATGTGTTTCACTGCCTATTGCTGTGGACTCTGGCATGATAACCACATGGGGGCTTTTAACCTGGCCTGCAATAACTTGAGTTGAAGACAAAAAAAATGCTAATCCCCTTAATGGAGTGAACAAATTTATCCAATTGCAGACAGAAGACAAAATAGGGTTCTATCATAGATACTGCAGAAAGTCTTGAGCTCTGGAATGTTAGGATTTTTCCTTCTTCCTCTTTTAAGCTTGTGACTTCCTGAGTTGCAGATACCTTTGAATTTTGGTTCTTTTCTCCTCCAAATGAAAATTTTATAATCTCATCACAAAGAATACATTCTTTTAATTGAGGTACAAGAACAGACATGGCCTAAATTAGGCTTCGCTGTAGGGGTTGGGATTTTTCCAGATTGCAGGGAAAGGATAGAAAAAGGTCTATTTGTCCCAGCCAGCAGGACAGAGGATTTCAAATTTTGCAGAGTTTGAGGCAGCCCAGCTTCTTAGAATGGAAAATTGCCTCCCCCCACAAAAAAAAAATTTTTATGCCTTTCCCAGTCCTTCATTTGGATGTTCTAAAGAGTAACACTCCCAAGAGACAGAATACCAAAGGCATGTAGGCAGCTGTTTTGGACTCTCTAAAGAGTTTTCCTCTTCCAATTAGATAAGTCTTTAGCATGATAAAAGGACTGGACTTCTTGAGAGGAAAGACTGTGACCTGCCCTCACTCTGCCAAGCTTGAAGACTCTATTTGTATGGCAGTCACAGCCCTTTATGGAATGAATGGCACCCTCCCTTCTCCTGCATGCACACAGTTTTCTAGTTAAACTAGCTTGGAAAAACTGATGGGGAAAAATTGCTGTCAGGAAAGCATTGCAACGAGCTAATCTTACCAGGCTCAACCTCTCATTAATCACTAATACAAGAGGGTTCCTTTTAAATTTCTTTATTGGAAATAGCATATGGAACATTTTTTACCTAAATGTATTGACCCAAATTATAATCCTTGCCCACCCTGCCCCTGTTCTTGCCCCCACTCCCACCCATTTCCTTGCTTGTTAAGAGAAGAGGTCAGTAGGGCTCTTACTATTCCTGAGATATGATAATTTGGCTTAAGAAAAGCTGCTGTTGGCCCCCTGAATCACAAAGGTGACTTTGTGGGCAAACTGTCCGTTGGCCAGGAGATACATTTGTGCTGGTCTTTGTCACCACTTATCAGATTGGGGTTGCCCTAGTAATGCTGCCTCCAAAATCAAGATTAGCTAATAGAAGCTGCACCACTGGAAGCCCTACGTAAGTTTGCATGGCACCAATACCACTGCTTAAAGGACCCAGACGAGCTTTCCAGATGACTTTGTCAACATTGTGAAGAAATGTGTCAGTAATAGAGATGGAAAATAAAATAGGGTGTGGAAGGCCCTCCTCATACCAGGAGAGAAGTGGCCAAATTCCAACCTTTGGTCCTCATCAAAGCTGTCCCTGGGAGGATGGGGCTAAACATGGCCTGGCTTTTTGGCAGGAATTAAACACTCACCAAATGCCTTTACAACAGGGGGAAACTCACCACTTGCCTCCTCTGTCTCTGATTATCCCTTAGGGCAGCTCAAGCTCCTGTCTGGATGTGGACTGTGGCAGCCAAGCAGGTAGTAGAGCCATCACCAGCCTCCAGAGCCCACTGGGCCACTAACCTTTATGGGAAGAGAAAAAGTAGGTGATCAGCTTTTGGCCAAGGTCTGAGAGCTTCCCTAAGGGACAAGAGGGCAGCAAGAGGTGCTACCTCTGAAGGAAACAGTCATAGCCCTGAGATACTTTGCTGAGCTTTGGAAAATTGCATGCCACAGGGTAGAGACTAGGACTCAGCAGCAGCTTATAGTTTGGACAACATTACTGCCTGCAAGTCTTTTCACTGTCCTCATCAGCCCAGGGCAAAATCCTCACCAACAGAAATGAGGCAGTCAGGGTGCATGGCTACAAAAGCAGACTCTAGCAGTTCATGGCCAAATTCCAGCTGCAGCCTAGAAGAAGAAGGAAGACCTGCCTGGCAACATGTAGTGATGGCAGTGCAGGGTGACACAGAGAGCCAGCCAAACTTCAGGCTTCTCCCTAAACATAGGCCAGTGCCTGCTTGGCTGGCACCAAATATGCCCCAGACTACTAAAAGTTTTCATGTCAAGTTCACACTTCCTAGGCTGTGACCAGTTGAACACCATATCTTGATATAATGCTTTTAGATGTTACTTTAAGGGAAGATATGACTTGAGAAGTGGCTGCCTCATCTATCTACCCAGCAGGCTTATCTAGTGCCAGACAGTTCCATCCCTGAGAATTCCCACATGAGACTGGTCCTTGGGCAATCAGTGACTGTGGATATAAAAGGCTACCTAGGAGGCCTCTCCCAGGGGCACCAGCATCTCAGTGCTTTAATGCCTTCAAGGAAGCCCTGCCTTAGAGCCTTCCCTGCCCATCTGAACTCAGCTTGGGCACCAGTTCATGAGCCTCCTGGGCCAAAGGCTTTCATAAACACTAGTCTCTCTCCCTCCTTTGTGCTGTACCAAGGAGAGAAGTAGCCTCCCATACCCAGATGTGTTTTCCTTATCCTGCTTCCAGTGACTTTCCCACCCTTCCCATCATACCTGACTTCAACCCCTGGGGCTCTAGTGCTAGAGGGAGGCATGGGGGCTTAGCAGGGAGACTTCAAGTTTACCCATGTACATGTTGCATTCAAGTTGTTTAAAAAAATTATACACACACACACACACATGTCAATTATCTATTTTTGTATTGTTTGATTTTTATAGTCATGGAAAATGATGTTTATCAATTGTTCTTTTCTGATATATTTTATTTTTAAGCGGTGCTGTTTACAGTTTTAAACAAAACAAAGGTGACACAAAAATTGTTGCTGCTTGTGCAGAGGGCTGGCATCTCAACTGCCCAGGGCCCTCATTCTTTCCCTCTTGCAACCCTTGAGGTATTGTACTATCCATCCCCTCCCTCCATGATAGGGACAGCAGAAGAAGCCCAGGTACTTACAAATTCCAGGTGACTCAGGCATGTGGAACCTGGTAGACAGCATGTTGTTTTATGGCTTTATTTTATTTTTGGATCCTGCATCTTCCCTGTTTGTAGATCTTCTGGATGTACTTGTGTGTTTGTCTTTCTCTTTTTTTCTCCTTATTTTTTTCACTTTTGATTTGAAACCAGAGTGCCCATGTTTTGCTATTTGTCACATTGAATTTCTCCAAAGGAGCATTTTGGAGATGGAGACATTCTTTGCCCAGTGGGGAGGGCCGAGGGTTTCAACTATGCCCTATCTTCCCAAGAAGTTGGGGTAAAACAGATGGCAGTAATGCTTGAACCATCAGGAATCAGCCATCTCATTGAGGAAATCCTTCTGGGAGTTTAGTTGATTAGGAAATTCACCCAGAAGAGACATTGGGTAACTCCTTGATCCCTCTTGCTTCCTTGGGGGAAATCTCTCCCCTTACCACCATTTCCCTTCCCCTGCCTTGCTCTAGCTCACACATGGATGGTACTCTGGGGAACAGTGACAGTCAGGGTGATGGCCTATTGGCCTGATTCCCACTTTTTCATCCTGTAGTCACCCCAAAGAAAGAAGATCTACATAGCATGTATATATATAAAGGTTGGGCTTACCGGGAGGCAGGGCTTTAATTATTCTCATTACTATTGGTGCTTATTTTTTCCTGCTGTATATGGGGGTGGGGGACAGAAACCAGGAATGTATATTTAGGTCATGTTAAATAAAATGGCTTGGGGATAGAGGGAAGAAATAGGGAATTGCAGTACATCCCCACTCCAGGTGTAAGAATTTTTTCTCTCCCACTATGGAAAGGGGAGCATGATTCTTGGATGTGCCCTAGCTTCCACTTCCTATTCCTGAGACATCACGTAATTGCCTGGATTGTGACCTTTCCAATCCTAGTTCTCACTCACATCTGGATATCTTGATGCACTTCCTGTTTGTAACAATGTATATGTCTTTTGCTGAATGCCAATAAACTGGGTTCAAGATGGACCCCCAGTCACTAAAGTGCATGCTTGTGGTTTGTTCCACAGCAGTATGATTCTGACCCATAGTTTCTGGATTTGCTCTTGATGAGAAATGGAGAAATCAAGGAGTTAGAGGGAACCCCCAGAAGGGAAAACAGAAGTCAAAGCTGAAACTGAAAGTAGAGGAAACTTCAGTTCTTCATCCAAGCCATATCCCGCATTTCAGTATGATACTCTGTTGATAAACTCTCCATCACACTTTCCATACTCTAATACCTGCCAGGGGCTAGCTAGCACTTCTGAAATTAGCTTCAGTCCATGCAAATGTGCTGGAATCCCCACCAGCTAGGAGGTAGAGGTGTGGACCTCCTACTGATGACTCCATCAAAAGGATGTGTCTAATGGTGGGACTCTCAGGCCAAGCTGCAGGAATGGCATCCTTCACCCAGGCCTAAGGGTAGAGATGAGATGCTGGTCAGGCAGCTGCCTGCCACACCTATTCAATTATGGGACTGAATGGGAAGCATGTAGCTTCTGCCAAATATTGTAGGGCATGTTATCTGGTAGGCACTAGAGATTTATGATAGCAATAACCCAGTCCCTTTGGGGTCACGTCCTGATTTCCCATCCTATCCTAAACTAGGCAGGAATCACTTGCTGTTTTCTATATCCACACAGAGGACTACCTGTACCATCAACCAGGAGAAGGAGATTGTGCTAATGGCTTTGATTTTTCTATTTCAAACTCCTATCCTTCTTCACTCCTGACAAGCAAGGGCTACCGACACCTGCTGATGTGCTTCCTTTAGTTTTACCCAATCGCCATGTCCAAGCCAGAAAGCCTGAAGTAAAAACTGCTTGAAAGTATTGTAGACAGTGATGCCTCAAACACAATTGGATAACTCCCTGGGGCCCCTTCCCTGATTCACAAAGAAGCTTGGTGTCCCCCAGGACCACATGTGTCAAGCAAAGCCAAAATAAAGCAAATTAGTAGGAAAGAAAAATGAGAACCTCCTGGGAGGGAAGTTGATAATTCATAGAAATTAAATTCTCTGCCCTGGACTGCTCATAAATCAAAGAAGAGGGTCATGTTTGTTCAGGGAGTTTTTGGACTAAAACCTTCTGGGAAAGTCTAATTATATCCACTGGAAATTCTTAGGGGTGTGGAATCAGGGAGGCATGGGTTTATGCCCTAATTTTTGTTCCTCATTAATCAACTAGAACTTGCACAAATGTTTCCTCCTTCTGGGTCTCAGTTTCCTCATCAATAACATGTGAGTGGCATGGACATAGATTTGGCTAAACTTGTCATGTGCAAGTTAGAAGATTGGGCTACCTCAGAGTGGCCTGTGGAAAGTTTTCAGCTACCTAAGTCCAACACTCTCACTCCCTGATTCTGACTCATTTGGCCTGGGTTGGAATATTTTTTTCTGGTACCTTACATGACTGATGCATTGGACCTGCTGAATGAGTGGTAAGAGATCCTTCTGCTGTGCTGTGACTGATGGCTGCCATTGCTATGGCTCCATGGGGAGTTCTTTACAATACTGGAGAGGGGCACATGTGGAGAGATCTTCCTAAGACCTACCTTATATCATCAGGAAAACCACCTTGGTCACCTCCATTGCTGGTCCTCTTGAGGGCTGGAGTTGTGCCTAGAGAATGGGCTGCCTTTGTCCCCATTTTCTGTTAAAGCTGTTGTAAACTCAACAGATAAAAGACCTTTGTGCAAGCCTTTTGGAGGATGCTGCGGGTGAGCTGGTAGCTCTCCATTGTTCCCATCCTGACTGGGCTCTGGGCCCTACTGACTGTGTCTGTCTCTCTCTGGATAAATTCCTAGACTTAGGCTGGGCTGTAAGGCTTTTGTGAAGAATACCTAGACAATAAGAGCAAGTGACCCGACAGTATCACTTTCTAGTCTACAAACTTGTTGCATCACCATTATCACCTAAAAGGTCCCCAAAACAGGTGGGCAAAGCAGATGATTTTATCCTCAGTTTACAGATGAGGAAATGGAGGCATGGAGAAGTGAAATGACTTGCTCATGGTGATATAAAAGATTGATTGCAAGTCAAAGTGAGAAAGAGGGTAGGCAAACTGGGGCAGAGATATGTTAAGAGATATGTTGTTACCTACATTTTTAGATGAGGGAAATGAGCCTCAGTTAAGAGCCTTACCAAAGTTTACAGCCAGATCAGTGGACTCCAAATCTCCGACTTCTTCCACTGAACGTGTGTGAAGCACATGATTAGTTGTACACTGGGGGTGCTAGGGGTGAATCCCAAAAATGTCCCCAGCTGCAAGCCCCAAGTCAGAGCATCCTAAAACTACCTTCTTATCCTACTGGGCCCAGCCCAGCCTCCCAGCTTCAAACCTGGGTCAGAGGCCCTTGTGAGCCCAGGGAGAAACTCCCTTCCCTCACTTCTACCTCCAATCTTAGATCTGTGGAAATTGTTCTCAGCCAGGTGGGCCATACTCTCCTCTCACTTAAACTTGCTAATAAGTGGCCTGGGGAAAATGATAAATAGCAGAGTGAATCGATAGATGTGAGCACTTAGATGTCTGGAGAATGGGCCTCCCGCCACTCAGACCTTCACCATCAATTGGAGCACTGCATCATGAAGTTACTTAATTGTAAATCACTTAATAGTCACAGTGGGAAACAGTTTCTTTCTCTTGGAGAATAACTACTGTCTGATGGGCTCTTGAAGCCTGCTCTCCTCTGCTCCTTCAGTTTCTGTCTTGCTTTTCCACCTCTTCCCTTTGGATTTCTAAGCACATTTTCTATGTGGTTCTCCCAGACTGTAGAGCACCTCACAAGGCTTTCCAAGGGTTCTTGTGCAGCACCCATCACCAACAGAAAATGGATGCTCTGCCTGATCACAAATGCTGTGATTAAAAGTCCTTCATGAAGCTGAAAATGGAATGGACATCCAATCTCTGTTCGCAAACTCAGATGTGGGTGGCCAAAAAATAGTCCTTGTTTGTTTCCTTTAAAGTAACTGAACTCTGGCTCCAAGATCCCCATCCTAACAGGAAAGCAAAATATTTCATGTCAGTCATGACTAGGGGGCCCCTAAGAGTGACACTGGAATCCAGGGGGTGCTTGTAGTATCCAGAAATTAAGGCAAGGACAACTAATCTCTAATCTGTTCCAGTCACAGCTGATACCCTTGTTTCCCCTGTGAGAGGGGAGGTTGAGAGCCCTGGAGACTTAGATTCTGCCTTCCTCTGGGTACCTGAGAGCCATCTCTTCCCCATCCTTGAAGCACTGCCATAAGCAGTACCTTAGTTTCTTCTGTCCCAGACTCAGGAGCTCTCCCTTTCCACATGGAGCAAGTGTGTACCCAGAACAAGACACAATCTCTCAATGATGGCCTAACCTAGACAGAGATGTATGAGGCTATTGCTTTACTTGATGTTCTCTAATATCTTTTCAATGTTGACATTCTTTTAGAAATAAAATAACAAACACAGCTTAAGAAGTCATCACCACAGAGCAGGTAATTCCTTTCATTTTAATATGCATAAGATACTGGTGGTCCTACAAGAATCTAATGACTGATGATCTGAAATGAAGCTAAGGTAGTGATGCTGGCTCTGGGGATCAGCTTCAAATACAGATAAAGCTTCACTCTCTAGCCTGCTGCTCACCTCCTGCTCTGCAGCCTGGTTCCTAACAGGCCATATACCAGTACCAGTCCATGGCCCAGGATTGGGACCCCTGACCTAGGTCCTTTGTTATTACTTCTGAAAACCTGTAAGAGATTAAGAATTATGAGTTTTAGAGTCAAACAGACCTGGGTCTATGACTTACCAGCTACGTGGCATTGGATAAGTGAAACTTTCTCTAAGCCTCAGCATCTTCATCTATAAAATGAGAAATTGGCAATGATGTGCATAAAGTCTTTCTGTCAAGTGTCTGGCCTATGCAGGCCCTGCCCAGATTGTAGACAATCTTAGCTATCATCATGGCTTATATCCTTGGCACACAAGCAACCTCACTATGGATCCTTGGTAGGTGTGGATCCTGTAGTGGGAGAGAATCCAGTCAACCTAGTCACCTTCTGTGGAGACCATAGCACCTGATCAAGTAATAATATGGGCCCCTCGTACTTCTTCCATTGAGCATTGTGAGTGCCTTTTGTGGCCAAACCCAAGGGTCTCAGAAAAGCTAGGGCTGTCAGCATCCAGGCTCAAGGTCCAATGTCCCACCTCAAGGAAAGACTAGAATAGAGACTTCAAGGAGAATGGGTAACAAGTGTTTCTTTTACCAGAAAATGGAAGTTCCTGGAGCTAGGAGACCTGGAGCAGGCTGTACCTCAAAGAACAGTTTAAGTTCTGAGCTGTATAATTAGGATTAAAATCATCATCCAAATAAGGAGCCCAAGGTGGGTATTAGAAACCCAGGTGCTAAGAAAGATGGAAAATGAGGAACAATGAAACCAAACAGGTGAGTGAGAAGGAGATAACTGTGTCTGGTGCCAAGGCTGGGCTTTGATGATTTCCCAGAAGCTTTTTGTACAGGCAATTAAGCTGTATCTACATACAGGGTACAAAGAGAGGACTCACCAAAATCCTTTCCTTGAGGTCTCTACCTTGAGGACTACTTTCAAAGCAGCCTAGTCTTAAGGTAATGCATTTATAGGGTCTTTATAATGCCACCTCTTGGGCTAGGATTAGTGGTAAGCCAGTTTGAAAAGAGACTCTACTTACCTAAAAGTTAAAAAAATGGCTTGGGGAAGGCCTTTGCTGGGAGCATCCATAGTTAAAGGAATTCATGTCCTTAATAACCACAAGTTCTCAATGAGCTCATCTCTTTCACAAGGCCAGGGCCCTGTGTAAAGCCATTTGCATCTGCCAGTAGCCAGATCCCACACTTTGACAGCCCAGTTATTAGACACAGTGACTTTAGAGTTTTATTTTTGATGTGTGTGTGTGTGTGTGTGTGTGTGTGTGTGTGTGTGTGTGTGTGTGTTAGGATTTTGGAAAATTTCCATAGTTAAAAGAGTTTATTTTCTTAGTAACCCCGAGTTCTCAGTCTGAGTTTCTTTCAGTCTCTCAAATTTTAATCTCCCTTTCTCCATTCCTCCCTCTTTCTCTCACTCTCAATACAAAGGATAAACATGTTCCTAGCTTGAGCAGAGTAACACACAAAGTACAGATGGCTTTATGTGGCTTCTTCCTTAACTGGTTGTGTTTATGGCAACCACTATTCAAAGTAATTGTGGGCAGCTTCTAGAAATGGTCTTCAATCTTCCAGCTCCTGGTTCATGAATCAGGGAGTATCTTTTCCATAGCCCAAGATGGAACTGAGCTCCAGTGAGTAGAGTTTGATAGTAGGAGTGCCTGCCTGCTTTCCTGGTAGTTACATTAGCAACCTGCTTTTCTGTTCCTGGCCTGCCCATGGCCGTGTGACCTTAGGCACTACCCTCACTTCTTTGGACCTCAGACTCCTCATCCATCAAAAGAGAATTTCAGTTCTTACCCTGTCTCCCTCTTGTGAAATTAATATAAAAATATTTGGAAAACTGTAAAGCAAGGTGCCAAAATAGTTGTCATTATTTCTGGCATTATCTGTGCAGCTTGGATTCTTCAGGAGAAAGCTGTATCTCCAAATTGGCAATTATTACCCTCATGCTAAGGCCGAGATCACGTGCTAAATTCTGTAGGGAATGCAGAGATAAGCAGTGGTATACTAGAGCCAGCTTGCATGAGCTCTCAAAAGCCAATTGTATGTAATCTTCCCAACTCCACATTCAGTTATATCACATTGATAGGTGAAATTGGTAATGGCGAGAGTAATTTCTACCATGGAAATCAACAAACACAACAAATCTAGGCCTTTTTGGTTTTAAGAAATCCAGAACTGTTTCAGTCATAAAGGAGCTGCTAATCTAGCATTGGTATGTGTGTACTGTGAGAAAGTGGTATGGTAAGCAGGCACATGACTACAATAGATGAAAGTACTAAGTTGAACCATGTGATACTGTTTGTGCCAGTCAAAATTAGTCAAGTATTGGCAATTTCATATAGTTCAACATAATAGACTGTCAATTATAGCCAAGGTGAGTACATGGAATGTAAGAATATTTCTCAAGGCCCATCAGATAATCTAAGGCTGAGCTGGAGTTAAGACCCAAGACTCCCTGTTTCTTTATTGTCTGCTTTATTGTCCTCTGATTTCTTGTCAAAATAGACAAGGCTCTTACATAAGGAACACAGTACAGATGGGGTAAGATAACCACAGGTCTTTTGTGTCATTATGTCCTCTAAGTTAAAGTTTAGAATTCAGGCCACATCCTTATGCCATATCGTCATTGTCCCAACACACACACTCTTTCACTCACTCTCTCTAACTTTCTCTCCACCCTGCTCTCACCACTCTGTCTGCATCTTGCATTCTAAGAGTGCCAGCAATTAGAGAATGTCCAGAGGAGAGCAAAGGAAAATGTTTATAACAGTTGGAAATAGGATCTATGAGAAAGGTGAAAGGAATTTTGCCTTGAGAAAAGAAGTTTGCCTGTCAATAGAATAATAGTCTTTACATCTCAAAAGACTAATACACAGACAATGCTATACTGTCATTTTTCATTTCCTGAGCCAGAAAAAGTCAACATTTCAGTTAATGGCATTACTAGCCAGCTGGGCTCTTAAATGGAGTCATCATTGACTTCTTTCCCTTGCTCAGTCTCCACATATAATCAGTCACTGAATTCTGTTAATTGTACCTCTTAAACATCTCTTGAATCCATTCCCACCTTTCCATCTCAGCTTTCATGGTCCTAGGCCAAGCCTTCATTCCTAGTCTCCACTGAGTACCATGCATTCACTTTCAGTTGCTACCACCAGATTGTTCTTTGGAAATCACCCATTGGCTCAGGCCATGACTTTTGTGAAGTCACTATTTCCTATGAAGTCAAGAATGACTTCCTCATCTTGGCATTCAAAGACTTCTATCTATGGCTCCAACCTCCTCTGTAGTCCCAACTCATACCACTCTACATAACAGGTACTATACTATTTGGTAGGCCCCACAGGGTCTTTATACATGTTTTCCCCTCTAACTAGACTTCCATCACCTTAACCAATTGAAATCCTATTTATACTATAATATATGTCCTGAAAACCATCTTCTCTTGATTTCCACATTATGGAGGGCTTACCAGCTCTTCCAAATCCTACAGCAATTTGTTTTTCATTCTGTTGACACTCAACTTGGCATAGTGTTAAGAGTTAACAACTTTTAAGCCAGACTGATTAGGTCCCAGTAATGACTTTGCTACCTACTAGATATGTAATATTGAGCAAGTTGCTTGAGCTCTTTTGAGCATCTTTAAAATAGGCAACATATTTATACCTCCCTCAGAAGCTATAAAATATTAAACATGTATTAGCCCAAACTGAATTTTTATTAATAATAAACTGAACCATAGTAAATAGTAAATGCTGCTATTATATTTATATTCTTGTCTCATCTCTTTGACTAGAGGATAGTTCTTTGAGGGCAGAAGGAAGTTATTATTTATCTTTATGATAGTTAATAATGATTTTTTTAAAATGCCTTATGGGGTCTTCTGATTCAGATCTTCCCCCAAAGTACAACTATAAACTGTGGAAACAACAAAAGACACAATGAAGGAAAACTTAAAAAGTGGTAAGAAGGTGATCTGGTTAGGGATCATAGATTGGAAGAATAGCACAACAGCAGGACATCATGTGTCTCTTAACCCATGAGAAAAAGGTGACCCAGACCTGACATTTCCCAATTCCCAACCTAACAATGGAAGGCAGCCAGAGAAGTCTCAACTCTCCCCAAATGGAACAGGTGATCCTCTGACAACATCATGTAATCCCAGAAGTACTATAAAAAGTAATTGATTGGGAATCCTGTTAAAGATGAAAATCCAGAGGAATAACTCTCTTTCTCTTCCATGCCTGGGACTCTTCTCTTCTTGGCACCAGCACAGGATAGCCTACCAAAACAAGTGGCATGGCATGGGATGTGCTCATCCTCCCTGCAGGACAAAGACTATTTTCCCCTAATGTAGGTTCACCAGGTGGTCTGGCCTGGGTGACAACCTCCACCTCTCAGGCAACATCAGCAAAAATGAGTGGGAACTCCATCAGCACCAGATAGACCAAGCAGACTAAAATAGTACCATAAAGACCATAAAGACAATTAAATTATCTTTAAAATCACATCTTACAAAATTAGGCCACAACCTTCATGCTAAACCTAAATAGGATGGCTGCCTGTTAAAAGAAAAGACTTATATAGGACTCAGAGTCTCCTAACATACTACACAAACTGTCTAAAATACTATTAATAATCACCAATCATAACAAGAACCAAGAAAATCAAACTTTAATGAGAAAAGATAATCAACAGATGTCAACACTGAGATAAATCAGATGCTGAAAATTATCTGACAAGAATTTTAAAGTAATCATAATAAAAATGCTTCAACAATCAATTACAAATTCTCTTGAAGCAAATGAAAAATTAGAAATCTCAACAAAGAATGACAAGCTATAAAAATTAACCAAATGGAAATTATAAAACTAAAAATATATAGCAAGAGGAATTAAAAATGCTGGATAGGCTCAATAGTAGAGTGGAAATAACAGAGGATAGAATAAGTGAACTTGAAGATGGATTTGTAAATTTATGCAATTTGAACAATAGGAAGAAAACAGATTGACATAACTGAACAAAGCCACAGAGAATCTTGAGGATAAAAACAAAAGATCTAACATTTCTATCATTGATATTTCAGAAAAAGAGAGAGAGTGCAAGTGAAATAATATATGAAAAAAATGATGGTTGAAAATTTCCAAAATGTGCCGAAAGACAAAATTATGTATTTGAGAAACTTAGTGAACTACAAAGAAGATAAACCAAAAGAAATCATAATTTAATTTTGAAAACTAAAGAAAAGAAAAGAAAACTAAAACAGCCAGAGAGAAACTATACATTACCTATGTGGGAAGAACAGTTTGAATAGCAGCAGATTCCTCATCCAAAACCATGGAAGACAAAGAGAAGTGGCAGAATGTTTTTCAAATGTTGAAAGAGTCAACTGTGAGTTCAATGTCCCATGAATGAAGAGGACATAAAGGCACTCTCAGAAAACCAAGACTAAGTGAGTTCAGCGAGGTTGAGAATACAAAACCAATATACAAAAATCTATTGCAACTCTACACAATACCAAGAAACAATGCAGAATAATGATAAGGGTGTCTGCTCCTGTAATCCACTTGTTAACCAGAGTGTCTGCTTCTGTAATCCACTTACTTGTTAACCAGAGTGTGGTACTAGGTGATGTATTGTGCTAATGGCCACCTTCTGCTTCTGAAATCTACTTACTTGTTCTAGGCTTTATAATTGCCTCACTCTAAAACCCTGGGGCTGATCTCCTCTAACTCTGTGTGGTAGAGAGTCAGTCGCTTGCCGGCTAATAAAGCCTCTTCATTCTCTCTGATTCAGCAATGTGGGTTCCTGTTCTCACTTGCGGCATAACAATAAAAGTTAAAAACACAATATTATCTAGAACTCAAAGTAGATCAGGGACATAAATGTGAAATTTAAAACTATAGCACTTAAAAAAAATAGGAGAAAGATTTGGAAGATCTAGGGCTAGACCAAGCAGTCTTAGATTTGATAACAAAAGTGTGATTGATCTATGAAAAGAAAACCTGATATATTGGATATCCTTGAAATTAAATTTTTTTGCTCTGCAAAAGTCTCTGTTAAGAGAATGAAAAGATAAGCTCTATAAAGGGAGACATTTTTATTTCTGTTATATTATGGATATGAAATAGTATATCATTGCAATTTTGAATTGTATTTTTCTAATAAATAATAATGTTGAGCACTTTTTCATGTACTTATTTGCCATTGTATATATTCTTTAGAGAAAAGTCTATTTAAATCCTCTGCCCATTTTTAATTACACTATTTGTTTTTTTCTGGTTGAGTTGCAAGCTATCTACATATTCTGGATATTAGACCCTTATCAGATATATGATTTCCAAATATTTTATTCCATTTTGTGGGTAATATTTTGCTTTCCTTATAGAGTTCTTTGATACACAAAAATATTTAAATTTTGATGTAGTCCAAATTATCTGTTTTTATCTATTTTTTACTTGTTCCTTTGCTGTCATATCTAAGAACCTATTGACTAATCCAAAGTCATGAAGATTTACGCCTCTGTTTTTGCATTAGCATGATAAAGCTGTTGTAAAAAAGCACCACAAACTGGGTGGCTTAACAGAAATGTATTGTCTCACAGTTCTGGAGGCTAGCAGTCTATGGTAAAGATGTCAGTAGGATTGGTTCTTCCTGAGGTCAGTGTGAAAGAATTTTGTCTATGCTCCTTATATAGATTCTGGTGGTTAGCTAGCACTCTTTGGAATTCATTGGCTTGTAGAAGCATCCCCCATTTCAGTCTCAATCTTCAAGTGGCATTATCTCTGTATGTGTCTCACTGTGTCAAAATTTTCCCTTTTAGTAAGGAAACTGATAATGACTTCATTTTACCTTGATTACCTCGGTAAAGACCCTATCCAAATATAGCCACATGCTAAGCTACTGAGGGTAAAGAATGCAACATATCTTTTTTTGAGGGAGGACACAATTCAATCCATAACAGTTTTACTCTAAAAATGTATAATTTAAAAAAATAGTTTTAACTCTTAAATTTATGTCTCTGTTCCACTTTAATATATTTTTTTATTATGGCATAAGGTAAGCATCCAAATTTGTTCTTTTGCATGTGAATATCCAGTTGTTCCAGCACCATTTGTTGAATAGACTATTCTTTCCCCCATTGAAATATCTTGGCATCTTTGTTGAAAATTGATTCACAAAGAATGTAAGGGTTTGTTTCTAGACTCTCAATTCTATTCTATTGCTCTAGATGTCTCTCCTTATGCTAGTATCACAGACCCTTGATCATGGTACTTTTGTAGTAAGATTTAAACTTGGGAATATGAGTCTTCTAAATTTGTTCTTCTCTTTCAATATTGTTTTAACTTAACTTTTCTGGGTCCCTTGCATTTCCATATGAATTTTGGAATCTACTTGTTAATTTCTGCAACAACAACAACAACAACAACAACAACAACAGCAACAACAACAGATGAAATATTAACAGAGACTTAATTCAGTCTGAAAATCAATTTTGGGAGTATTGGGATCATAATAACAAGTCTTCCAATCCAATGGAAATAGAATCATAGATATAGAGAACAAACCGGTGATTGCCAGATGGGAGCGGGGTTAGGAGGCTGAGGAAAAAAAGTGAGGAAGTGAAATACAAATTAGTAGTTGATAAATGGTCACGGGTATGGGGAGCATGGCATAGGGAATGCAGTTTGCTTTAATATGTTGGCTAGGTGTAGGGCCAGGGGAGGGAGAGCAATTGGGGGGGATCATTTTATGAACTACATAAATGTCTAACCAATATATGTATACTTGACACTAATTAAAATAAATAAATAAATCAGGTACTTACAGACTTGATAAACATAACATGATGTGCGTACTGTTTATAAGAGACACAATTTAGATTCAAAGACAAATAGATTTAAAGAAAAATAATGGAAAGATGGATACTGGATTTATTGGAGTGATCACATCATAGTTATATCAATGCCCAATTATTCTGTTGTACACTTGAAACTATATAATATTGTATGTCAACCAGTAATTCAAAAATAAAAATATATTTAAAAAATAAAGTAAAATGATGGAGAAAATATAATGTGTAAACAATAATCAAAAGGGAAATTGTGTGAGTATACTAATAGACAAAACAGACTCCTCCAAATTATCTACAGATTGAATGCAGTCTCTATTAAAGTAGCAGCTGGATTCTTTGCACAATTTGACATACTGATCCTAAAATTCATATGGAAATTAAAGGGATCTAGAAACACTCTTGAAAGAGAGAAAAAAAATTGGAAGACTCAAATTCCTGATGCCAAATCTTACTACAAAGCTACAGTAATTAAGACTATTTGGCACTGACATAAGAATATACATATAGACCAATGGAATATAAGTGAGAGTTCAGGAAGAAACCCTTACATTATTGGTCAATTCATTTTTGACAAAGTTGCAAAGAAATTTTCATGGGGGAAAGAATATTCTTTTTAACAAATGATCCAGCACAACTGGATATCCACATCTAAAAGAATGAATTTGGATGCTTACTTTGTACTATATACAAAAATTGACTCAAAATAGATTAGAGACCTAAATATAAAAGATAAAACTATAAAGTTCTTACAAGAAAATATAGGAGTAAATCTTCATAACAGATTTGTCAATGGGTTCTTGTATAGGACATTGATAAAACTGACAAAAGAAAACTTGATAAATTAGATTGCATCAAAATGAAAAATGTTTATGCATCAAAGAACACTATCAGGAAAGAGAAAGAAAACCCAAAGAAAATACATAAATGGCCAACAAACAATAAGAGAATATGTTTGACTTTTTTAATTCATTAGTGGAATGCAAATCTAACTGCAAAGAGGTACTACTTCACACTCACAATTATGATTGTACTTTAAAAAACAGTAAATACCAAATATTGGCAAGGATGTGGAGAAATTAGAACCTTCATGTATTGCTGATAAGGATGTAACATAGTATAGCCACTATAGACAACACTTTGGCTGTTCCTCAAAGAGTTTCCACAATAATGTCTAATGAAGTTATCATATGAACCATTATTTCACTCCCAGGTATTTACCCTGAAAAACTGAAAACATATGCCTATACAAAAACTGATATACAAATGCTCATAGCAGCATTATTCATAACAGCCAAAAGGTGGAAACAACTCAATGTCCATAACCTAAAGAATGAATAAATAATATGTTGTCTATTTATGCAATGAAATTTTATTCAGGCATAAAAAGGAATGAAATACTAATACATGTTATGAAATGAATAAACCTTGAAAACATTGTGTTAAATGATAGAACCCCATCACAAAAAGCTACATATTTTATGATTCTGCTTGTATAAAATGTCCAGAATAGACAAATCTATAAAGACAGAAAAACAGATTAGTGGTTGCCAGGGATTGGGGGTAGGAAGAAGTGGAGAGTGACTGGTAATGAGTAGGTGATTTATTTGGAGGATTACACAAATGTTCTGGACTTAGTGGTAATGGTTATACATCTCTGTGAATATATAAAAAAACACTGAATTGTACTCTTAAAAGTGGTGAATTTTATAGTACATCAGTTACATCACAATTAAAGGCAATTGTATAGATCAATGTGTATTAAATGTATATAAATATAAATCAATATGTATCAACATGTATTAAATTGTACTTTGAGTTCTATAACATATATTAATCTAATATATTAGAAAATAACAATATAAATAAGGAGAGCAGGAATTGAATTAAACTATGTTGGAATAAGGGAGTGACAGCAGAGGGTAACTAAAATCCACTGCAAAAAATAAAGACAACCAAATATGGTAAATAAGATTTATTTGAAAGGTATCAGTATATGTCTTTGTGCTCTTCTTTATTCTCTTATCTTCTTTAAAAACACATAATATATGAAATTATAGTTATAAAAATTTATTGTTGGTTTGGAACACATATAAGCAAAATATGTATAATGGTAATAGCACAGAAACAAGAAGGGAGCTATATAGGAGTAAAATCTTTATATCTTACTAAAACTAATTTAATATAAATTTGAAGTAGATTCTGATGCATTATGATACATGTTGTGAGTTCTCAGAAACCACTCAGATGTTGAAACCACTCAGAAAATAACTCAAAAATTATAGCTAAAATTATTTTAAAAAATTAAGATTTTATACTACAAAATATCTGCTTATGATAAAAGAAGGGAATAAAGAAACAACAGAGAAATAAATGTAGTCATGAAACAGAGAAAATATAAAGAAAAATAGCAAACATAAGTCCAACCATATCAATCGTAATATTCAATGTTAATGAATTAAACGTTCAACCCCAAAGGATGTGATCATCAGATATGATCCAACTATATGTTCTCAACAGGAGATCCACTTTAGATTCAAAGATTCAAATAGGATAATAGTAAAAAGATGGAAAAAAATAAACTCTACAACAAGTAATCATGAGAGTATATTGTTTTTATTAATATAAGACAAAATAGATAGCCAGACAAAACTGTTAGTATACATAGAGATGGTCATTTGAGAATAGCAAAGATAGCAGAATAGTATAATATATCAAAGATAGAGAAGACCAGATAAATACTATAAACCAGGGGTCCTCAAGCCCTAGGCCATGAACTGGTACTGGTCCATTGTCTGTTAGGAACCAGGCCTCACAGCAGGAGGTGAATGGTGGGCGAGCAAGCAAAATTTCATCTGTATTTTCAGCCACTCTCTGGCCCTAGCATCACCACCTCAGCTCCACCTCAGGTCATCAGGCATTAGATTCTTGTAGGAGAATGAATTCTATTGTGAACTGTGCATGTGAGGGATCTAGGTCACATGCTCCTTATTGAGAATCTGATGACTGATAATCTAAGGCAGAGCTGAGGCGATAATGCTAGCACCGGGGAGCAGCTGCAAATATAGACTAACATTAGCAGAGGTTTGACCTCACAGAGACCATAATAAATCAATTGCTTGCACACTCATATCAACATCTTATCAGTGAGTGGCAAATGACAAGTAAGCTCAATTTGGTGGCAAGCTTTATAGTGGCGAGTGACTTGATGTACTTCAGTTATACAGCTAAATATGATGGAGGACTTTAAGTCAGAATCTGACACTTATTTTAGTCTGTATGTGGCCCACTTGTTATTTTATTTACCTCATCCATCCGTGCCTCTTTCTTGCATTGTACATTGACTCAGTCACAGTTTTGGTAAGCACACAAAGTAATCCTAGTCAAAATGAGTAAAAATCAAATGTGACTGGAGAGTTTCTTTGAAAAAGGGGAAAGACCTAATGATGAGACAATAGAAGACTCTAAGACAGTCAACAAAAATAAAGCTGAATTTAGAAGGAGAAAAAAAATGGCATAGATGATAGAGGCTCTGTTAATCCCTCTTGCAACCAAATCAGAGTTGTGACAGAATCACAGAGCAAATAGCAAGGAAAGTCACCTTTGACCTAGATAAACAATCCATACATCTAGGGAGAGAAATAAGAAATAACCCTGCAATGGGAGGAGGTAAGACTGGGCAAGGACATGAGGCTGCCAGGTCTGAGCAGCTGAGTGGGACAGAGAATGTGGCAGTGGCAGTGAAAGCTGCAGATGCCTCTTAAAGGGGCTATGTTCATGAGTGAACTTTTGCAGTGATGGACCTGCTGGCTCTGAGTACCAGCACTGGTTTGGCTGCGTGGAGGGCACCAGGGACTTACATGGGGACACTGAGTTGTCAGAATGAGGGCCAGTGGCTAGGGTCTCACCCAGACAGAAGTGCTGGTGTTATCTATTTTTACAATTTTGAGCCCTCCCCTCTCCTAGTGTGTGAACACAGTGCTGCCAAAGCTGAGACATCATCACACTGGATAACACATTGCTCAGTCCAGAGGATTCCCTGAAACTCCATCTCCCCAAACTCGTGGACCCACCCAAACCATATCCAAGTGTGTCCTCGGTGAGTCAGGTGCTCCTTGCTGAGCAGTGTCAACACTCATTACTGGCAGCTGGCCTTGGTTCTGGTGTGGTTTCTTGAGGCAACTATAAGCACGGCATCTGTGGATTGGTTGCTGAATCTTAACAGGTGGCCCTGGTGCGGCACAGGCTGGGGCTAAACTTGGTCTGCAGTGGAACCCCTCTCAGGATTGTGCCACTGAACACCTACTACACAAAGCTGCACTAATAACATCGGGAGACCCAGGAACTTTGCTTAGTACATAGAAACAGCCACAGAAAGGCAGCCAAAATGGGAAAACACAGAAGCAAAAACCATATGAGAGAACAGAACAGAGATCCAGGAATAATGGAGTCAGACAATCTAACAGACACAGTTCAAAACACTGGTTATAAAGATGCTTGATAAACTTAGGGGTAGAGTAGATGAACTCAGTGAGAACTTTAACAAAAAGATAAAACACATAAAATTGGAAATGGAAATTATGAAAGGGTACTAGTCAGAAATGAAGAGCATATTATCTAGGATGAAGAGTATATTAGATAGAAAAAAAAGAGTGGATAAAGAAGAGGATTGAACCTCTGATATAGAAGATGGGGAAGCTGAGGACACTCAAACAGAATGGCAAGAAAAAAATAAGCCAAGACTATAATAATAATTTAAAAAGCTTATGAGATACTATTAAATGTAAAAATATCCATGTCTTTGGGGTACCTGAAGAAAAACAAGACGTTAAAGAGCTATTTAAAAAAATAATGATAGAAAACTTTCCTCATCTAGTGAAGGAAATAGACATACAGCCCCAGGAAGCTCAAAGAGTCCCAAAAAAAAGAAATCCAAAGAGGCCCACAAGAAGACATATCATGATTAAAATGCCAAAGGTTAAATACAAAGAATGACTATTAAAAGCAGCAAGACAAAAGCAGTTAATTACCAACAAGTGAGCACCCATAAAGGCTGGCAGCTGATTTCTCAAAAGAAACAATGTAGGACAGAAGAGCTTGGTACAAAATATTCAACGTAGTGAAAACCCAGGATCTACACCAAGAATACTTTATTCAACATAGCTATCATTTAGAGTCTAGAAACAGATAAAGAGCTTCCTAGACAAAAATAAGTTAGAGGAATTCATCAACACCAAGCCAGTATTATAGGAAATGTCGGAGGGACTTCTTTAAAAAGACAGAACATGTAGCAAAAGCCTGAATAAAAAATAGTAATAACGACATTTCTATCAATAAGTTCCTCAAATGGAAAAGAATTAAGTGCTCCAACCAAAAGATAGAGTGGCTGAATGGATAAGAAAACGAGACCTCTACATATGTAGCCTACAAGAGACTCACTTCAGATTAAAAGACACATATAGACTAAAAGGAAGGGGATGGAGAAAAATATTGCCTTGATGGACCTAGAGGGTATTGCACTGAGTGAAATAAGAAGGATAGAGAAAGACAAATATCATATGATTTCACGTACATGTGGAATCTAAAAACAAATAAACAACAACAACAAAAGCAGCAATAAACTCATAAATACAGAGAATATTTTGAGGGCTAGTAGATGGGAGGGGGGTTGAGGAGTGATAAAGAAAGACAAAGGGATTAAGAGGTACACATGGATAGTTGCAAAATAGATATGGAGATGTAGAGGGTAGCATGAGGAAGATGGTTAATAACATAATAAATATGTAAGGGGGAGGAAGGGTACTAGATTTAGTGGGGGTGACTGCTTTGCGAGTAATACGGATCTCTGATTACTAGGTGTTACAATTGAAACTGGTATATTATTGTATGCCAACTATAACTGAAAAAAATCTCATTGAATTGTACAATTTAATACAAGCAACTAATTGTCTATTTTATTTCAATAAAGCTGGGAATAAAATTTTTAAAAAAGAGGTCATTTCTGAATGTGAGTCTACATACTGTGTCATCCATACTGTGTAGCCCAATAATGGCACCTGAACTTAACAATGTTTTGTAGGATAAGATTAATATTATTAACCATATTAAAGGACAACCCTTAACTCACATCTGTTTGCACAGCTCTGTGAAGAGATGGATACAGAGCACACACATCTTTTCTTATTCATAGAATGGAGATAACTTTCTAAAGGTGGATCACTGGCCAGAGTTTCTGAGTTATGAGAGCCACTTTAGAGTTTTGTTTTAGAAAAACTGTCACCACTGTTAGTACAATTCAGTAATACCGTAATACTTGCTTACCTGTGTGACATATTCAACCTGCTTAATCAATTCAATCTGTCACTTCAGGGGAGAATGACAACTGTATTCAAGTGTGCAGATAAAGAGGCTGCGTTCAAAGACAAACTGGAATTATGGGGGTGATGAGTTAACATTGGGATTTGTGACATATTTTAAATGTTAGCAGAGATTTTAAAAGAGACTGAACCTAGGCCTTCTTTCTCCCAGCTGGTGTATGATCACCTATCTCAGCTTTCAAAAGAGTTTGAGCATTACTTCCCAATCACAAAAGACCCCTGAACTGGGAAGGAATGGATCCACAACCTATTTGTGAATAAGCCAGATGATTAGATTTTGTGCTAGAAAAGGATCAACTACTTGAAATGGCAAATGACAGGGGCCTTTAAAGTATGTTTGAGACAACTTCAAATCTCCATAACATAACATAAAACATCCTGGATTAAAATCAAGGTGGAATATCATGAGGTTGCCACAAAAGTGCTGCTTCCATTTCCATCATCCTATCTTTGTGAAACAGGGTTTTCTGCAGTGATAGCAACCAGAATGGGATAATGGAGTAGATTGTACATAAGCAACACACTTCGGGTGTCACTGTCGCCCAGCACTCTTAAATTGGACCACCTGCTTGCAGGAAAACAAGCTCAGGGCTCCCACTGATTTTGTATTATGGTGAGTTGTATAATTATTTTATTATATATTACAATGTAATAATAACGGAAATAAAGTACACAATAAATGTAATGCGCTTGACTCATCCTGAAAACATCCCACCTGTCCCAGTCTGTGGAAAAATTGTCTTCCATGAAACCAGTCCCTGGTGCCAAAAAGGTTGGAGACCACTGCTATAACCACCTAGACCTAACAGCTATCCATTTGGACCTAACACTCCACCTAACAACGTCAATGTACATTCTTTTCTATGCCACATAGAATGTTCTCTGGGATAGGCCATATGTCAGGCCATAGAACAAACCTGAATATATTTAGAGAGACTGAAATTATACACATCATGTTCTCTGACCACAATAAAACTAAATTAGAAATTAACAACAAAAGTAAATTTGTGAAATCCACAAATATGTGAAATTTAAATGACACACTTTTAAATAACCAATGCTTCAAAGAAATCACAAAGGAAATTTAAAAAATAAATTGAGATGAGTAAAGACAAATACAAAACATAACAAAATTTATGAGATGCAGCTAACATATTCTTTAGAGGGAAATTTATAGCTATAAATTACTATATTATGAAAAAAGAAAGAACCCAAATCAATGACCTAACTTTCCACCTTAAGAAACCAGAAAAAGAAAAGAAAAGCAAACCCAAAATAAGCAGAAGAAAGAAAATAATAAATATTATTACTAAAATAAATGAAATAAATAATAGAAAAAATAGAGAAAATCAATAAAACCGAAAGTTGTTTCTTTCAAAAGTTTGATAAAATTGACAAAATGGTTAAAAAAACAGAAAAGACTCAAATTACTAAAATGAGGGAACATCATGACTGAACATACAGCAAAAACAAAGATTCTAAAGAAATACTATGAAAATGTATATGCTAGTAAATAATTTAAATAAAATGGTGTTGGTGGAAGATGGAAGACTAGGGGAAAAAAAGGGTTTTCCTCCTCCCAGGTCTGCATTGAAATAACAATCAAATTATAAAATAATCAACGTGGAGAATAACCTGAAGTCTAGCTGATTCTAACTGTCTGGGTGAGACAGAAGGAGACTAAAACCCTAGATGCCCCTTTGAAGGGCTCACGCATAGGCTTTCTGATCTGTGGACACTCACCCAGGACACTAGCAGTGGGTCAGAGGCTCTCATGGGATTCATACTGAGAAAGTCTGCATTACCTAGAGCTAGAATGAGGGCTGGAAGAGCAGCCACCATTTTGCCTTAGTCCAGCCCCACTACGGGAGTAATCTGCCAGCTTGACTGTTCAGGTCCCACCCACAGGGCCATTAGGAAGCTCTGGCCTGAGGAGGTCAGCCTACCACACCCAACCTGCAGATTTCCCTGGGCTTTTGTTGCTGGATGGCTGCCACACCCTGTACTGATTCAGGGCCAAATATTTGCAGCTGGCAGCCAGCACTGTGAACTCGCATTTCTGAGACAGTTCCAGGCAGATCACTGCTGCCAACAAGAACTTACGCTGATCTCAGGGATCTGTGGGCCAGTCTCAGACAGTAGCTGGTCTTTTGTGATCTGGGACTTCTGTGGGAATGCGTGAATGGTTACGAAATTTTCAGAAAGACTGAAGCTGTATTGATCTGATCACCACTATCTCCCTGAGATCCTGTCCCACCCTATTCACAAATTGCCCCAGGCACGGACTGATGACAGTGAAATTCCACCACCCTCTTCATCGCCCCCACAGTCTTATTTTCCACCCAGGCAACAAACTTTGGCTGACACAGGGTGAGCACTGCATGGAAATCAGTTTCAGGCAGACCTCTGCTTCCTGCAAGAGTTGCAATATTGCATCTGGTGAGTGCAGGGGTCTGTAGGACCACCCCAGATGGCAGCTGGTCTCATTGTGATCTGTGACTACAATGGAAATGCCCAGGCACAGAAGTTGAAGCAAAACTGAGGCTGTATTTGCCTGAAGGCCCTTGTCTCCCTGAGATCCCACTTCACCCAAGCCGCAAAGTGCCTGCAGCCCATTGACAGGCAGCCTTCCATGACCTGGCTCTGGAGTTGAGCAGTCTGCACAGGCAGTAGACCTTGGCTAGCTCAGTGAGCACATTTCAGGGAAGAGTTGTGGGCAGAGCACTGCTACCTGTACAAACTGCAGTGTCTTTTGAGGAGATTGCAGGGGCCTGTGGGATTGCGCCAGAGAGCAGCTTGTCTCCATGTGATCTGTAAATACTACAGGAACGTGCAGACAGAAATTGCAGAAAACTGATGCTATTGGCCTGATGGCCCTTGACTCCCTGAACTCCTGCCCCATCCAATACACAAAGTGTCTACCACACATTGATAGGCAGCTGCCCCTGCCCTGGGGTGACTCATTCAGGCCCAAGGTAGCAGCAACTGAACTTGCTATGATTGGAAACTTGTATGGGAAGCCACAGAGACAGCACTGGCATTTAAACTGACACTGCAGTGGCAGAGGGAAATTTACTCAATAGACCCAGGAGACTCTCAGGGTCTCTGCACCACCCAACATGCATATCACCCAGAGGCTCATCCAGTTTCAGAGACTTATGGGCAACTGACAGGCAATGTCAGGCCTTGAGGAGCACTGCTCCCTCTGCTAAACTGCCCTAGGTCAGGGATAGGGGATAACCAGACTGCTGCCTACAGCGTTGTCTCTTCCACTTACCTATAGATCCAGCATAGGCAATAACCACCTGCTGATCGCTTTGTAGTTCCTGCCAGGTAGTCCTGAACAATCAAAACCAATTACTGACCTTGACCTACTGGAGACCCCTTCCCAAGGGGCCACAAAATCAATGCATCCAGAGGCTGGCATCAGACCACAACAGAGCAACTCCTGACTAGCCCCATTAGAGGTACATGCAAAGGGTGGTTGCAACAAGTACACAAGCCTGCTAGGGAAAATCCCTCTCAGTGGGGTCAGACCCCACAGAGCAACTCTTACTTTGTGGGTGCAGCCAATTCCCACAATTAGTCAGCTTGGGCATTAATCCCATCCACTTATGTACTAAGAATAAAGGTTTGGCAACAACAGAAGATCACATACAACCCACACAAATATCATGTCCAGAGCCCCTGGCATAGGGGATCAGGGAGAGTGTGCCACTGGGCCATACAGGACACCTTCCACATTAGGCCATCTGGCCAAGGCTGAGAGATGAAACAAATATTCCTAACACATAGAAATAAACACAGAGAGGCTAATAAAATGAGAATACAAAGAAACATACCACAAATGAAACAACAGGAGAAAACTCCAGAAAACAAGCTAAATGAAATGGACACAAACAACTTACCAGAGACAGAATTCAAAATAATGGTTATAAGGATGCTCAATGAACTTAGGAGGAGAATGGATGAGCACAATGAGAACCTCAACATAGAGATAGTAAGCATAGAAAAGGACATAGAAACCATAAAATAGAACCAGATAGAAATAAAGATTACAATAACTGAAATGAAGAATACACCAGAAGGATTCAAAAGTATGTTGGATGAGGCAGAAGATGGAATCAGCAAACTGGAAGACAAGGTAGCAGAATACACCCAATCAGAACAACAAAAATAAAAATAAATAAATAAATTAGGATAGTTTAAGAGACCCCTAGGGCAGCATGAAGCATACAATATTCAGATCACAGGAGTACCTGAAGGAGAAGAGAGAGCAAGGAATTAAGAATCTATTTGAAGAAATAATGACAGAAAACTTTCATAACTTGGCCAAGGAATTAGACATACAAGTTCAGGAAGCACAGAATCCCAAGCAAGAGGAATTTAAACAGACTCACACCAGCACATTATAATTAAAATGCCAAAGGTCAAAGACAAAGAGAGAATCTTAAAAGCAGCAAAAGAAAGGCAACTAGTTACTTATAAGGGTGCCCCTATAAAAACGTCTGCTGATTTTTCCATGGGAACATTGCAAGCCAGAATGGATTGACAAGCAGTATTCAAAGTTATGAAAAACAATCTACAACCATGAACATTTTACCCAGCAGGCTTTCAACTAAAATGGAAGGTGAAGTAAAGAGCTTCCCATAAAGAAAAGCTTAAGGAATTTATGACCAACACAACATGCCAATATTATAAGAAATGTTAGAGACTTCTGTAAAAAGACAAGGAGTAAAAAAGAAAATAGAAGTAACAAATATGAATAATAAAATGGCAGTAACTAGGTAACTATCAGTAATCACTTTAAATGTAAATGGATTAAATGCTCCAATCAAAAGATATAGTGTAGCCAAACGGATAAGAAAACCATGCATATGCTGTCTACAAGAAATTCATGTCAGATCAAATGACTCTCACAGACTGAAAGTAAAGGGATGGAAAAAGATATTTCACATAAATGAAAATGAAGAAAAAATCCAGGGTAGTGATACTTATAAAATAAACTTTAAAAAAAGTGTAAAGAGACAAAGAAGAACATTACATAATGATAAAGGGATCAATAAATCAACAGGATATAACCTTAGTAAATATCTATGCACCCCACATAGTAACTCTTGCATACATAAAGCAATTATTGACAGACGTAAAAGGAGAGATCAAGAGTAATAGATGCATAGAAGGAGACTTTAACATTCTCTTGACACCAATGGACGGATCTTCCAGGCAAAGAATCAACAAGGAAACAATGTACCTAAAAGACACACTAGACCAGATGGATTTAATAGATGTTTTCAGAGCATTTTACTCCAAAGCAGCAAAATATACATTATTTTTTCAAATGTACACGCAACATTTTCTAGAATAGACCACCTGTTAGAACACAAAACAAGTCTCAATAAATCTAAGAATATTGAAATCATATTGAACATTCTCTTTGACCACAATGATATGAAACTAGAAATCAACTACAAGAAAAAAATGAAAATACACTAACACACAGAGGCTAAATAACTAGTAAATAGCTACTAAACAATGAATGGTTATCAGTGAGATCAAGGAAGAAATTGAAAGATACATGGAGACAAATGAAAATGAAAACACAATGACTCAAAATTTATGGGACATAGAGAAAGCAATCTGAAGAAGGAATCATAGCAATATGAAACAAGAAGCTCAAATACACAATTTAACCTTACACTTAAAAGAACTAAAAAAAAGAGCAGCAAACAAAGTCCAAAGTGAGTAGAAGGAAGGAAATAATAAAGATCGGAGTAGAAATAAACAAAATAGAATCTAGAAAAACAATACAAAAGATTAACGAAACCAAGAGCTGGTCCTTTGAAAGGATAAACAAAATTGACAGACACTTAGCCAGTCTTATCAAGGAAAAAAGGGAGAGGACTCAAATAAAATCAGAAATAAAAGAGGAGAAATAACTACAGACTCCACAGAAATACAAAAGATCATTAGAAATTCTACAAGCAACTACAATCCAACAAATTGGACAATCTGGAAGAAATGAACACATTCTTAGAAACATACAATCTCCTAAGACTGAGTCAAAAAGAAATAGAAAATCTGAACTGAGCAATTACCACTAATGAAATAGATTTAGTAATCAAAAACTCCCCAAAAACAAAAGACCTGGACCAAATGGCTTCACAGGTGAATTTTACCAAACATTCAAAAAATTAGCACCTATTTTCTCAAACTATTCCAAAAAATTCAAGAGAGAAGGCCCCTTAACTCCTTTTATGAGGCCACCATTACCTTTATTCCAAAACCAGACAAAGACAAAAAAAAAAAAAGAAAACTATAGGCCAATATCTCTTATGAACATTGATGCAAAAACCCTCAACAAAATTTTAGTAAACTGAATTCAGTAATATATTAAAAATATCATACACCATGATTAAGTTGGATTCATTCCTAAGATGCAAGGTTGATACAATATTCATAAATTAATTAATGTGATACACCACATTAACAAAATAAAATATAAAAAAAATATGATAATATTAATAGATGCAAAACAAGCATTCAACAAAATACAGCATCCATTTATGATAAAACTCTCAGCAGAGTGGGAATAGAGGAAACACAATAAAGACCATATATGACAAACCTACAGCTAACATCATACTCAGTGGGGAAAGTTTAAAAGCATTTTCCTTAAGGTCAGGAATAAGACAAGGATGCCTACTTTCACCACTCCTCTTCAATATTGTATTGAAAGTCTTAGCCACAGCAATAAGACAAAAAGAGAGAGAGAGAGAGAGAGAGAGAGAGAGAGAGAGAGAGAGAGAGAGAGAGAAATAAAAGGTATCTGAATTGGAAAGGAAAAAGTAAAACTCTCGTTATTTGCCAATGACATGATACCATATAGAGAGAACCCTAAAGATTCCACCAAAAAACTGTTAGAACTAATCAATGAATTCAGTAAAGTAACAGGTTACAAAATAAACATTCAGAAGTTAGTGGCATTTTCATACATCAATGATGAATTTAAAAAAAAACCTATTTACAATTTCATCAAAAATAATAAAATACATAGAAATCAGATTAACCAAGAAGGTAAAAGACTTGTTCTCAGAAATTATGTCATTAAAAAAATAAATGGAAGAAAATACAAATAAATGGAAGTATATACCATGCTCATTGTTAGGAAGAATCAACATCACTAAAATGGCCATACTACCCAAAGCAATTTATGGATTTAATGTAATCTCTATCAAAATACCAATTGCATTTTTTAGAGAACTAGAACAAAGAATCTAAAATTTTATATGGAACCATAAAAGACCCCACATAGCCATGGCAATCTTGGGAAAGAACAAAGTTGGAGGTATCATACTACCAGATATCACACCATACTACAAGGCTACAGTAATCAAAGCACCATGGTACTGTCATAAAAACAGATACACTGATCGACGGAGGAGAATAGAGAACCTAGAAATAAATCCATGCTTATACTCTCACTTAATATATGACAAAGGAGGTAAGAATATACAATGGGGTAAAGACAGTTTCTTCAATAAATGGTGTTGGGAAAATTGAACAGATACATACAAGAAAGAAAGAAGAACGAAAGAAAGAAAGAAAGAAAGAAAGAAAGAAAGAAAGAAAGAAAGAAAGAAAGAAAGAAAGAAAGAAAGAAAGAAAGAAAGAAAGAAAGAAAGAAAGAAAGAAAGAAAGGAAGGAAGGAAGGAAGAAAGAAAGGAAGGAAGGAAGGAAGGAAGGAAGGAAGGAAGGAAGGAAGGAAGGAAGGAAGGAAGGAAGGAAGGAAACTGGACCACCTTTTTACACCATATACAAAAATAGACTCAAAATGGATTAAAGTCTTAAATGTAAGACCTGAAACCATAAAAATTCTGGAAAACAGGCACTAAACTCTCTGATATTGCTCACACTAATTTCTTTTTGAATAAGGGAAAAAATAAACAAATGGGACTACATCAAACTAAAAAAAAATTATACAGCAAAGAAAACCATCAACAAAACAAAAAGACAACCAACTCTTTGAAAGAAGATATTCATTTACAATACATCTAATAAGAGGTTAATATCCAAAATATATAAAGAACTCATATAATTCAATAAAAACAAACAAACAATCCAATTAAAAAATAGGCAGAAGACTTGAACAGATACTTCTCCAAAGAGGAAATATAGATGGTCATTAGGCATATGAAAAGATGTTCAAGGTCGCTAATCATCAGAGAAATGCAAATTAAAACCACAATGGGATATCACCTCACATCTGTCAGAATGGCTATCATCAATAAATCAAAGAACAAGTGTTGGTGAAGATGCAGAGCAAACAGAACCCTCATACATTGTTGGTGAGATTGCAAATTGGTACAACCGCTATGGACAAGAGTATGGAGGTTTCTCAAAAAATTAAAAATATATATACCTTTTGACCCAGCAATTGCACTTTACAAATTACAATAATTTGTAAAAATCTATGCACCTCAATATTTACAATATCCAATACATGGAAGCAACCTAAATGCCCATCAACAGAAGATTGATTAAAGAAGTTATGGTTTATATATATTCAATGGAATATTACTCAGACATTAAAAAAAGTGAAATCTTACCATTTGCAACCACATGGATGGACTTACAGGTTATTATGCTGAATAAAATAAGTCAGACAGAGAAACATAAATACCATATGATTTTACTTATATGTGGAATCTAAGGAACAAAAGGTACAAATTAATCAAAAACAGACTCAAATTTAGAGGGCAATTTGGTAATGGACAGAGGGCCCAGGGTGTTGCGAGGCTGGAAGAATGGGATGAAGTGTTAATGAAGTACAAATTAGTAGTTGATAGATGGTTACAGGGTTGGGGAGCATGGCATAGAGAATGTAGTTATCAATAATATATTGGCTAGGTGGAAAACCAGAGGAGAGAATGAGCAATTAGGGGGATCATTTCATAAACTATGTAAATGTCTAACCAATGTGCTGTATACTTGAAACTAATAAAAAAATGAAATGGAGAAAAATTCCCAGAAACAAACAAAGAAACTGGCTCAAGAAGAAATATAAAATCTAAATAGACCTATTGCAAGTAAAGAGTTGAATCAGTAATCAAAATTCTTCCCATAAAGAAAAGCCCAGACTCAAATGGCTTTCTGTTAAATCTGACATATCTGTAAAACTTCGAAGTATTTATCCTTGGATTCACGTTTCCCATTTAAAAAGATATACATCACTTTATCCTGACTCCTGGATTTCCATTTCCTCTGGAAATTTTAGACACAATTTTTAGGATCCTACAGAAGCAACTCACTTCAGAGGTGGATGGTTTCTGTCCAAGATGTCAGATCAAGTTTAATTTTTTTAATTTTCAACATCTTTTTCTGATCCTTTACTATTGAACTAATCTTACCTATTATTCTATTTTTGATGTCCTCTAAAACTCTAATATGATCTCCCCTATCTTCATCCTACAATTTGTCACTCGTTATGATTTTCTTCTACCACTTTAGAAGAAAGAAAACTCTCTTATGTGATTTTTTTCATACCAAAGTCATCTCTGAATTTAATGGATTGCTGGATCTATCACCCCTTACCTGATACTGCTGACAAAAATTTAATATGTTTTAAAAACATTCCAGAAGATCAATGTCCTTTAATATGCCCCTTTCTGGTACATATGTTTCCCTAATATCATCAATCTCAACTTTTAGTTTTGCAAAAAATGGTACTTAATCTCATGTCAACAAAATTCTTCTGCTGAAATCATTACAATCTTATCAGAAGTAGACATGATTATTGAGGCTATAGTTAACAATAGTCAATTTATTCTCTTCAGAGGCACTTCAGCCTACTATGCAAAATTCTCTAGGTAGGCAAAATCGACTCAATCCTGTTACAATAAATGATACTTAGACTCTCATATAATCTGTGCTCCACTAGGATACTATTTCTTACTTTTTTCATTGAGATAAAATTCATATGTCATAAATTTCATTAGTTTAATAATTTAAAAATATATAATTCAGTGTTTTAGTATATTTATAATGTTGTACAACAATCACCTTTACCTAATTCCAAAACATTTTAATCATAACACACATGCACCACATACATACAAATCCTGTACCCATTAAGCAGCTACTCCCTACTCCTCTCTCTCTCCAGCCCCCCTCAACTGCTATTCCACTTTCTGTCTCTATGGATATGCCTATTCTGAATATTTCAAACAGAATCATACACTATGCAACCTTTTGTGTTTAGATTCTGTAACTTAGCATAATGTTTTCAAGGTTCATCATATTGTAGTAAATATCAGTACTTCATTCCTTTTTATGGCTGAGTAATAGTCCATTGTATGGCTATACCATATGTTTAACCATTTAGGATATTATTTCTTACATTAACATCAGGCTTATATCTGATTATGGCACACTAACTTATTCTGTGCATAAGTAGTAATAGTTAGAGATATTCAGATATTTAAAACTACTGTCATTCCAGTGAATTTTTTTCTCATAAAAAAGATACCTAGCAAGATTAAAATTAAAACAAGCAAGGTTACTCAGGAAAATTTCCTGGAGGGTATAACTGACTCTCTCTCCATGGATGCTCTGTGATCCACAATTCCCACAATGGCAATAATACAACTAGAAATAGTAGTTCAAAACTTCTTTTGCCTTTAGCAAAAGTCATAAAGTTCAAGTACTTCTGTTCTGGAAGCCCAACAAACTAGTCTAAATTTGTTAACTAAAGTTGTCAAGGATAATGGTATGTAGTCCCTTATTTCCTCTGAGTCAGCCAAGAAGTTGTACGTGCTATAGAAAACACTTCTTGTTGCATCTATATAAATACTGCAGGACAAATAGATCAGTCTGTGACTAGGCTAAAGGAATCCACTTCATCTCTAAAATAGACTCTGCTGATTTCTGAGACATGTTTTGATTGCCTGGTATCAATAATGTAGGCCCCTGGCTTCAAGACCTGTTACAAGGACAAATAGTCACTTTATTTCTGACAATTGCCTGTGTTACAGTTGACTGATATATCCTGTCCAAAGGTGTAAATGTTACTTGTCAGCCATTGTTGAGTCAGATGTTTCACAATCTTATCCTACAATAGGAGAATTAATTATGATTCAATTACAGATGTCATTCAATGGACACTCTTTGATTATCTTAATCAACAAAACAACATTGGTAAATATCTGGGCATCATGAATGAATGTCCTGTAGCCTAAATGTGTTTATCCTTGTCCCAAAGAGGGAGCTGAAAGAACAGCACCTGACATTCAGAAGCTGGTATGGTGCTCACAGCTAAGTCATGTTACTTTCCTATAAGATATAAATGGCCTCACAGAATACCAACCTCAGACAAGATTACTCTGAGACCATGATAAAATGAGATAAAGCAAGTTCACTTCTTTATTCTGTCAAAAATAAGCACAGACAAAAATAAGTTTGCTGTGATACCCACAAATAACAAACATCTCTCTTGGCCAAAATGAATGATTGTTATTTCTTTACCAATCATACCTTTATTCTTACTCTAGTCACTCCTCCCTATAGATAAGATTTATTGGCATGTTCAATCATAGAATCTAGAGCAAAACTTTACTTATACCCTCATCGAATTTACCCAACCAAAATCCAAATGCTGGAATAGATCCTTTCTGACACCTCTTACTGAGGCAGCTCATGGTCTGCCATTGGGTTTTCCGTCTCTGCAGTGAATAATAAACCAAATTTGTTCAACTGTAGGTGTATTTCTAATAGTCTTTGGCTGAAGGGCTCTGACAATGGGTATAAGATTTGTTTTTGGTGTGATGAAATGTTCTAATTAGATTATGATAATATTTGCACAACTCTGTAAATATAAAAAAATCATTAAATTGTATATTGTAAACAAGTAAACTTTATGTTATATAAATTTTATCTCAACAAAGCTGTTAAAATCTTTAATATCATAATATATGTCTGTCTTTATTAATGGATTAAATAATAAGATCTAGAGGGGAGTCTAATTACCAATACAATTACTAAATGGTAATGAGTTTAAATATGTTTTACCACCTTTTCTACAATTATGTGATACAAAAATATCTGTACAGCTACTACTACTATGGTTTGTTGCCAACATTGAAGAAAATAGTAAATTTGAGGCAGAGATTAATGAAAATAAAATGTATTTTTTTCTCTAATCAAAGTTCACCTCTGAATTTTTACCTAGTTTTCAACCCTAGTTTTAAAATTCCTGTAACTAGAGGGAAATTTAGATAACAACAGAGCTTAACCTCCTCATGTAACAGAAGGGGAACTCAGGTTTCAAAGAGGACCAACACTTGGTCAAAGCCACAGAGGAATCTAGGCAGCAGGGTTCCCCGTATCTCTTGATTCCTTATATGATGCATGATTTTCTAGTCCTATAATGCATTGTGATTGATTAGTAACTCATTTTCTTAAGCAAAATATGAACGAAGGTCCAAAAACAGGATGGTGCACTTAGGATTCTAGGTTCTAGAGCTGTCATGTTTGTGCTTTCTGAGCCTCTCCTGCCTTAAACAGAGGAATGTGGTTTGTCTCATGTTCATTCCTCCCTGGCTGGCTAAGTCCATGGCAGACACCATGCAGATAAAATTGGCCTACAGCCTCCCAGCATCTTACTTCAGAATCAAGAAGCATCTTTCCCATAGCCAGAGATGAAATTCAGTAGTCCTATGCAGTAGGAGTGCCCAAATACCTACCCATCCAGAAGTTAGGGCAAAATTCTGCCTTTGTGGCCCTTCTGAGTCTGTGTGTCCCTGAATATGTAACTTTGGACACTGATTTCCCTTCTCTGGGCCTCCACTTTCTCATTAATCAATAAAATGGGTGTTATTCACACTTCCCTCCTGCCCTCCTTAACACTTAGGTTTACTGTAAGAGAACAAGAGAATGTGTGGAGAATCACGTAGCAAATATGATGTTTGGAAAATGTTAGTGACTATAATGTGGAAACTAAACAGTTCTGTCTGATATCAATTTTACTCTTAAAAATATCCCCTTTAAAAAATAGAGTTTAGATCATGCCATCCTGCTCCCTTCATTACTCAAGAGAAGAGAAAAAACATGTTTTTCTTTTTGTGCACTCAGCCAGGTTGTGGGGGCTCACTCGGCTAGACAAAATTGGCTTTTATTTTGAGGCCAGTTAACTTGCCAGGTAGCTTTGCTTATCTTGCTTTCCAAGTGGTCCTGTTGTGGGAGGAGGGGCAGAGAAAGAAGACCAATGACACAAACAGGCTGGTGTCTAATAAATACCAAGTTCCTCAACTGGAACTTGAATCCAGGGATTCAACATTGCCAGGCTCTCCTCCTGCCTTCCACTGGCTCCTCATTCATCCCTGCCCATGGAGATAGAAGATCACTTCCAGTTTTCAAGACTATTACCTCAGGCACCATTCCAGTGTATAAATAAAGTTACACCATTTCAGAACTGGAAAGTAACTTCTATTATACAGCAAGAGAAGGTGAAGCCCAAAGCTACAATGTGCAGTAGAGATGGTTTAGCTCAAGAAGCACTGGAGTCTTACTGTTTGGGTTTGAGTCCCAGTTCTACCCACTTCCTAACTGTGTGGACTTATACAAGTGATGTCCTCTTTTGGAGCTTTGGTTTCCTCTTCTGTAAAATGTGGGGTTCACATTAATAATACCTGCTTTAGAAAGTGGTTGTATGAACTGAATGATCTAATTTAGGAAAAGCTGCAATTTCAGTGGTAGATACATGACAACCCCTCAAAACACAGCAGGTGTTATGGACCTGCTATCCCACCAAACCCTAGAAAGCAGCCCAGGCTCCTTGACTCCCCTTTCAATGTACTTCTCACTGCTTTTTTAAACAAGAGTTCAGCATGCATACTATATATAACCAGGAGGGAAATAAGCCACAAATTTTGAAAATGAATCCACTGAGAAGATAATAGCAAAATTTAAAAAGGAGATTCCTACGATCCTGTGACTACTCCATTCACATTAAAATGCTAATAATAAAAGTTATTATTGTATTTTATTTTAAAAAATCTATTCATTAATTTATTTTTTTATGTTGACATTGGTTAACAAAATCCAATAAATTTCAGTTGTACACTTTAACAGTAAGGTGTGTATATATATATATATATATATATATATATATATATATATTTATTTATTTATTTACACAGTGTCTTCACCACCCATAGTTAGATTTCTTTCTGTCACCACCTATCTCACCCTCTTTTCCCCATCTATCTACCTACCCCCGACTCCTACCCTCTGGTAACCATTAGTCTATAGTCCATGTCCATGAGTCTCTGTTTGTCCTGTTCATTTGCTGCATTTAGGTTTATATCCCACTTATAAGTGATATCATGTGACTTTCAACTTTCCTATCTGGCTTATTTTATTTAGCATGATTATCTCGAGGTCCATCCATGTTGTCCCAAATGGCAATATTTCATTTCTTCTTATGGCTGAGTAATATTCCATTGAATATATGTACCACAGCTTCTTTAGCCAGTCATCTATCATAGGACATTTCGGTTGCTTCCATGTCCTGGCCAATGTGAATAATGCTGCTATGAACATAGGTGTGCAAATATCATTTTGGATATGGGTTTTCAAGTATTTGGGGGTAAATTACCAGTAGAGTGATTGCTAGGTCATATGGTAGATTAATTCTTAGTTTTCTGAGGAGCCTCCATACTGTTTTTCATAGTGGCTGTATCAATTTGCAGTCCTACCAGCACTGTATAAGAATTCCTTTTTTTCACATCATTTCCAAAATTAGTTATTACTTGTCCTGTTGATTATAGCTATTCTAACAAGTGTGAGGTGGTATCTCATTGTGATTTTGATTTGTATTTCCCTAAAAGGTAGTGATGTTGAGCATCTTTTCAAATATTTGTTGGCTATTTGTATGTCCTCTAGGGAGAAGTGTCTGTCTAGATCCTCTGCCAATTTTTAAAAAATAAATTTATTTATTTAAATTAGTTTCAAGTATACATTACATTGGTTAGACATCTATAATGTTCATAAATCTATCCCTCCAGTTGCTCCCTCCCTCCCTTGGCCCTCCACTTATTAATCATATTAATGCTAACTACATTACTTTTCCCATGTTCCCCGTGCCCAGCTAGCAAATACTAATTTGTATTTCTTTAACCCTTCATCTCATTCTCCCAGACTCCCAAACCCCCTTAGGAGTTGCCAATTTTTTTACTGGATTATTTGATTTTTGTTGTTATTGAGTTGTAGAGTTCTTTGTATATTTTGGATATTAGGCCCTTATCGGATGCATCGCTTGCAAATATATATTCCCATTCAGATGGTTGTCTCTTTACCTTGTTGATGGTTTCTTTTGCTATGCAGAACCTTTTTAGTTTGATGTAGTCCCATTCATTTATTTTAGCTTTTACTTCCCTTGCCTTTGAAGTCAAATTCATAAAATCCTCTTTAAGTCCAAGGTTCTTGAGTTTACTTCCTATGTTTTTTCTATACATTTTATCATTTCAGATCTTATATTCAGGACCTTAATCCATTTTGATTTAATTTTGGTTTGTAGTGATAGATAACAGTCCAGTTTCATTCTTTTGTAGGTAGCTTTCCAGTTTTCCCAGCACCATTTATTGAAGAGGCTTTTCTTTCTCTACTGTATGCTTTTGACTTTTATCTAAAAAAATATTTACTCATATAAATATGGATTTATTTCTGGACTCTTGATTCTGTTTCACTGGTCTGTGTGTCTATTTTTCTGCCACTACCATGCCGTTTTGATTACTGTCACATCATAGTATAATTTGAAGTCATGCAGAGTGATACCTCCTGTCTTGTTCTTTTTTCCAAGGATGGCTTTGGCAATTTGAGGTCTTTTATGCTTTTATACAAATCTGATGATTTTTTGTTCTATTACTTAAAAAAAAATGGCGATGGGATTTTGATGGGGATTGCACTAAATCTGTATAATGCTTTAGGTAATATGGTCATTTTAACTATGTTGATTCTTACAACTCAAAAATATGGAATATCTTTCTATTTCTCTGTATCTTCTTCAGTTTTCATTATATATGTTTATCACTTGTTTTGTTAGATTTATTTTGAGATATTTTATTCTTTTTGGTGCAATTGCAAAAAGAATGATTTTTTCTACTTCTTTTTTTTGACACTTCATTATTAGAGTATAAGAATGCTATGGATTTTTGAACATTGATTTTGTATCTAAAAACTTTAATGTATTTGCTTCTTGTTTCTAGTAGAGTTCTTTTGGAGTCTTTAGAGTTTTCTATATAGAGAATTATGTCATCCACAAATAGTGACAGTTTTACTTCTTCATTTCCTATTTGGATGTGTTTTATATCTTTTTCTTGCCTGATTGCACTCACTAGGACCTCCGATGTTATATTGAATAACAGTGGTGATAGTGGACAGCCTTTCCTTGTTCCTGATCTTAAATGGAACGTTTTTAGTTTTTCACCATTAAGTATAATGTTGCATGAGGGTTTGTCATATATGACCTTTATTATATTAAAGTTCTTTTCTTCTATGCCAATTTTGTTAAATGTTTTGTTCCTAAATGGATGCTGTGTCTTGTCAAAGGCTTTTTCTGCATCTAGAGATATGATCATATGGTACTTATTTTTTAATTTGTTTATGTGGTGTATCACATTAATTGTTTTGTGTATGTTGAATCACCTCTGTTCCTCTGAGATGAAACTTACTATATCGTGGTATATAATCTTTTTAATATGTTGCCATATTCAGTTCACTAGTGTCTTATTTAAGATTTTTGCATCAGTGTTTATGATAAATATAGGTCTGTAGTTTTCTTTTTGTTCTATCTTTACTAGGTTTTGGTATCAAGGTAATATTGTCTTCATAAAATGAGTTTGGAAGTACTGCTTCTTCTTTAATTTTTGGAAAAAGTTGGGGAGAATAAGTATTCAATCATTTTGAATGTTTGGTAGAATTCACTGGTGAAGCCATCTGGTCCTGGACTTTTCCTTTTCAGTAGGTTTTTTGGTAATTGTTTCAATTTCCATATTGCTGATTCGTCTATTCAGATTTTCCACTTTTTTTTAATTCAGTTTGGGAAGGTTATATTTTCTAAGTAATGATTCATTTTTTCTAGGTTATTAAATTTGGTATTATATACTTTTTTGTAGTATTGTTGCATGACCCTTTGTATTTCTGTGAAGTCAGTCATAATTTCCCCTCTTTCATCCCTGATTTTGTTTATTTGTGTTCTTTCTCTTTTTATTTTAGTGAGTCAAGCCAGGAGTTTATCAATTTCAGAACCTCAAAGAACCTGCTTTTTGTTGCATTTATTTTTTCTATTTTTTTTTACAATTTTATTTATATGCTCTAATTTCGATTATTTCTTTCCTTCCTCTGACTTTAGACCCATTTGTTCTCCTATTCTACTTCTTTAAGATGAAAAATTAGGTTTTTATTTGTGGTTGTTCTTGTTTTTGGAGATAGGCATGTAATGATATGAACTTTCCTCTTATGACTGCTTTTGCCATGTCCCAAAAGTTTTGATATGTTGTACTATCATTATCATTAGTTTCTATGTATCTCTTGATCTCTCTTTTTATTTCTTCTCTGACCCAGTTTTTCTTCAGTAGGATATTGTAATCTCCATGTATTTGTGGTTCTTCCTGATTTCTTTTTGCAGTTGATCTCCAGTGTCAAAGCATTATGAGCAGAGAATATGGTTAGTCTGATTTCAACCCTCTTATATTAGTTGATGCCATCTCTGTGTCCCTATATGTGGTTGATTCTTGAGACTGTTCCATGTGCACTAGAGAAGAATGTATAACCAGCTGTTTGGGGATGGAAGTTTCTGTATATATCAATTATGCCCAGTTGGTCTAATGTGTCATTTAAGGATATTATTTCCTTATTGATTTTTTGTTTGGATGATCTGTCCATATCCGACAGTGTGGTATTTAGGTCCCCTACTATGATAGTGTTGTGGTCTGTTGCTCCCTTTAGTTCTGTTTGTAATTCCTTTACATATGTTGGGGCTCCCTGATTGGGAGCAGAGATGTTAATAAGTGGCACGTCTTCTTGGTGCATAATTCCCTTTATCATTACCAAGTCTCTCTCATTATCTTTCCTGCTTTTCTCAGAATGCCGTTTGCTTGAAATATGACTTTCCACCCTTTCACTTGAGTCTATATTTGTCTTTGGAGCTGATATGTGTTCCTTGGAGGCAGCATATGGTTGGGCTTTGTTTTTTGATCCATTCTGCAACTCTATGCCTTCTTATTGGGGAGTTCAATTCATTTATATTTAGGGTGATTATTGAAATATGAGGTCTTCTTATAGCCATTTAATCTTTTGCTTTCTGGTAGATCAGTGCTTCCAATGCTTCCTTGTCCTTGTGTTTCTGTTTTTTGTTTGTTTGTTTGTTTGTCTGTTTTTAGTTGGTTTTTGTGAGTTTTGTCTCTGGTTCTTCTTGTTTTATGTTATACTTTAGTTCTGAATCTTTGGTGTGTGGTTACTATTACCAATATGAAAAAGAATAGTTATATATACATATATGTAAGTATGTGTAAGTATATATGTAAGTATATAAGTATATATATATATATACATATATATATATATATGTATATATATATATATATACATACATACACACACACATACACACATACACATACTGTCCCATTTTCTTCTGTGTGTGGCTTATCTCCATTCTCCTATGTGAATTTGGATCTTTGAATCTTCCTTTTTTCAGTCATTGTTATCTCAATTTTTCCGTATTTATTCTGAACATTCATTACTATTTATTCTTGCTATAACGACTCTCTTATATATGCTTATAGTGCCCTGTTCTTAGTAAAGGTTGCATTCCTTTGCTCTTTTTCTGCCTGATAGTCACTTTATTCCTAATTAAGTATTTTTTCTCATTTATTTTCAGTGAGCTGCCCCCTTTCAGTATTTCCCGTAGTGCAGTCCTCGTAGTGAATTCCCTCTTTTTTTTTTTTATGTCTGGAAAGGTCTTAATTTCTTCTTTATATCTAAAGGAGAGCTTGGCTGGATACATTATTCTAGGATAGTAGTTCCTTTACTTAAAAGTGTGAATATTTGATTCCACTCTTTTCTGGCTTGCGAGGTTTGTGCTGAGATGTCCAATGATATTCTAATAGATTTTCCTGTATAGTTTACCATCTTCTTTTCCTTGGCTGCCATGAGAATTTTGTCTTTGTCATTGATTTTTTATAATTTTAATACAATGTGTCTTGGAGAAGGTCTTTTTGAGTTGAGAGAATTGGGTATTCTGTTGACTTCTTGAATTCCAAGCTCTAGCTCATTCCTTAGATTTGAAAAATTCTCATGAACTATTTGTCTGAAAATGCTTTCTAATCTCTGCTCCTTTTTCTCGCTTTCGATAATGTCCATTATTCTTATGTTTCCTCTCCTGATGGTATCAGCTTGTTCTTGTATTTCTCTTTCATTATTTTTCCTTTTTTGGTGTCTCTTTCTTTCTGATTTATTTCTAGATTTCTGTCTTCAATATCACTGATCCTTGACTCCATTTGGTCAACTCTACTTCTCAAGCTTGCTATTTCTTTTTCAACTTTTGCAGTGTGTGTGTGTGTGTGTGTGTGTGTGTGTGTGTGTGTGTGTGTGTGTGTTTTTCCACAGAAGATCTATTCTGTTCTTTTGGGTAGTTTCAATCTCTTTGCTAAAGAACTTATTCTGCTGATCTGTTTTTTCAGTTCCCGAAATTGTTGATATGACTCGTTTCAGAGCTCAGTGAGTTTTTTCAGAAGCACTATCCTGAATTATCTGTCATTTAAGTCACAAATTTCTATGTCTGAAGCTTATTTTCTGGATTTTTTTCTTCTTTCTGAGCTGCCTTGTCACCTTTGTTGCTCATGGTATTTAAGAGACTATTTCTCCACCTGGGCCTTAATGGAAGTGTATTCTGCTTTTTTTCATAAAAAAGATTTATTATATAAAGGTCTCTCTTTAGACTCCTGCAAAGAAGGCAGTTTCCTTCTCTTTTCTAGTAGGTGGCATCTAAGCCTCTTTGATCCCTGCTTTATATTAAGCCTAAATAATTTCTTTTCTATTTTTTGTAGATATTTAATCATGCTTGCTATCCTCTGTTTCAGTCCCTGTCAGTATCAATGACACTCTTGGCAACATTTTCTTAGATTCCTCTGGGGCTCCATGCTGATTGGTTTTGGAGGACATGTGGGGAGGGGTCCTCGGGGTTGGGTGTTGTGGGCTGTGGCTCAGCCTTGGTTTTGCAATCAGGGCCAATAAAATCAACTGTTGTTTCTCTGTGGTCCCATCTGCTTCTCTGCTTTCTGCCCTAATAACTAGGCCTTGCTACCAGCTGTGTGGAACTCACAGCTCTTCCATTAAGGGCTGTTCAGGAAACTTGCCGCACCTTCACCTCTCCCCCTCCTCCTGCAGGAAGCTCTAGAAACTGCAAGAGGCATTTTTTTTACTTCTCCCAGTCCATCACCTGACACCTGGGGTTCTGACCTGTGGTAGCTCTTATGTGCAGATCCCATGCTTAGATGTGCTGATGTGCATTTTGAATGTTTTTTTTGTTCAGTTTTCAATGTTCACCTTATTGTTGTTTCAAGAGGGAGATCTGAGGACATCTCTCACTCTGCCATGTTTCTCAGAATCCTCACTATTTTCCATTGCTTATCTCTGTCTTGCCAACATGCTATTGGAGAATCTGAGGCTCATCAATGCTACCTTTATGAATGATAATAAATACAACTTGTTGGCACATACAGGTAGCTGAGGAAATAAGAAAGGGATCACAGGTTACTAGGCTGGCTGGAATAAGCACATCAAGGCCTCTTGCTATTAACTCAGGCAGGAGGTAGTATTCAGCTTGATCCAGAAGAAAGTCATACTCAGCTCTACTCCTGGTAAACAACATGGCCCACTGGCAATGCAGGAGGAGAATAGAAGAGGCAAATGCATACTAGTTGTTAATGACAGCCTTTGTTTTTACCTTCAGTTAATCTGGAGATCCCTAATTGAAGGGCAGTACGATGGCCTATGCTGACCTTCACACAAGGAAACCCCACTGGTATTTGCTACCAAATTCACTGAAGGCCACATGGCTAGTGTCTGAAGGCTATATATTAAAGCCATTCCTTTTTTGAGAGTTGTCTGTGTGCTTGGCATTTTAGCTGCATTCATTCATGTTATCTTCACAATAACCTAAGGGGCAGGTACTGTCGTTAGTCCCACTATATACAAGAAGAGGGTCAGGCACTAAGAGGGGAAGTTGCAGACTCTAGGTACCTAGAGTTTCTACTCAGGCAGTTTGCTTCTAGGCTGAGGTTCATAAACTCAGAAAGCAGCCTAACTGGCAGTTATCTCTGCCACTTATAACCTTGAACAGGTTGCTGCCATTTTTCATTGTACAAACTGGAGCTAATGATCATACCTTCCTCAGGGATTAAATAAAATAATGCATGGAAAGTAGTTAATGTTGTGCCTATCACACAGCAAGTGCTCAATATATGTCAAGTGGGATTGTTCCAGCAGCAGAGCTGGACCAGGATTGGCTTCAGTTCAAGGCAGGGAGACAGTGCCGATTTTGCTTCCAGAACAGACCCAAGGCTGAAGCCCAGCCTCAGAAAATGCAAAACTTAGTGCTTGATGCAGAGTAGTCACACTGTAACTTAGCTGTTTTGGTCCCTTCCTCCATCACTCACTTGTCCTCTGGTTTGTTTTAGGCTACCTTCTGTCTGTGGACTTAGTACTAACATGGAGAATTGTACAACTGCTGCTTTTCAAGGCTAAAGTCTGTATCCAGGCTTAATAGGTTCAATTCCTGGCTCTGCTAATTTCTGAATACATGACATTGGATAAGTTACATAACTGTATGTTTCTCCATCTTTAAAGTTAAGATGATAATAATAATAACTGCCTTAAAGTTGGGACTATAGCAATAGCACTTGCTTTAAAGCATTGCTGTAAAGAGTAAATTGATTAATATGTGTAAAGAATGCAGAACAATGTCTTTCACAGATTAAGTATTCAATGAACATTTGTTAATATTCATTTTACAGAAACAAGATGACAGGCATCTGTGTATGTTGGAGGAGGGAATCTTTTTGCTAGCATTATTTTATTTGATTGCCATAGTTGTTCTGGGAGGGAGAAAGTGTGTGTGTGTGTGTGTGTGTGTGAGAGAGAGAGAGAGAGAGAGAGAGAGAGAGAGAGAGAGAGAGAGAGAGAGGAGAGAGATCAAGTCAGATTGGCATCATTAATTTTCTTCAACTTCTCTTTCATATCAAGGGGGAAAATTAAAGCTGCACATGCATATTGATACCTAATATATGTCTCACAAGTTTAGTAAAAAACAGTGACTTGATTGGAAATTAGGATCTCCAAGCCTCAATCTGACTTCAGTTCAGGGCAGGGAAACTGCTCATTTTGCATCCAAAACAGACCTAGGGCTGAAATCCAGCCTCAGAAAATGCAAAGCCTGACTTCTGCCCATCTTACTGTCACTGTTGGTACATCCTTTCCTTTTGGGAGACCTCTGTTTCCTGACTGAGTAATAAAGAAAGAGAGAGAGACTTCCTGTTTTAAGACTCTGTGACCCCAACTCATCCACTTGGAGTCTTTCTGGTCCTCAAGCAAACCTGTTTGACTAACATGTCCTTGGTTTCCCCCATGTGTTCAGTTTTATGGGGGAGCTTGCCTTCCTTGGCTACTGAATTTATGCATGTGAAAGCTGGAGCCATCCTAATCTCTAACAACCTGGACTAACTCCTGTTTGCTGAGGAAGCCACTCTCTGGGAAGCCACAATCTCTTCAAATCTCTTTTTAGGTCCTGTCCTAGCTTGTCAGAACTAGCTCTGCCTGCATTTTAATAGTTTCTTAGACTTGTCAAAAAAGCTGGCAGCGCCTGCCATGCCAAGTCATCTTTATAACTTTCTCTTCCAGTGTTTACTTAATGCCTCAGTACTCTCAAACCATATTGACACTCTTTAAATTATATATGTCTAGCCTCTTCCCTCCACTGTTTTAGTACCCCTTTGTTCTCTCCCTTCTTCCTTTACCTCCACACTGATGATTAAGTTTTAGCTCTCTTGAGCAATGGCTATTTCTTTGTCACTCAATCGACCAAGGCTGGGGTTTCTGGATGGAGAGAGTGGATGTGCCTGAGCCTGAGTGTGACCTAGAGCTGGATTCCTGAGCCACCCTCACACATTTAGTTCTCACATTCCTCACACATGTTCTTTTTCCTAACCCCTATACCATATACCTCTATCCTCTGACCCAGAATACTGAGATCACCTTAAAGGCTATCTTGAAACATTTGTTTTCTGATTACTCTAATAATTTTACTCTAGTAATTAGAGGCCTCTAATGATTTTATTTTCCTGTAAAATAGAAACGAAAGATTCAGAGTATGTGAGGAAGGTGAGGATACAGAAAAATCTAAGTATAGTCTTAACTTTACCAGTGCTTTAGCATGACCTTGGACAAATCCCAGACCTTCTCTGGGCCTGAGTTTTCTATCCAGCTTTGTCACCCTGAGATTAGACATTATAGGAGAATAAAGGAGAAAGCAGTTTCTTCTTGGTGTCAAGGCAGTCTTTAAAGAGAAAACAAAAATTGATCTGAGTTTGAAGATTGTTGTTAAACTAATAACAAACATACAGTAGTTACCATGAACTAGGCATCATTCTAAGTACTTTATATACAATAACCTACTTAGTTCTCATCACAACTCTATGAAAAAAAAACTCTGACCATGACTTTCATTTTACAGATGAGATATCAGAGTCACAGAGCATTCAAGTAATATGCTCATGATTGAGATCACAGAGCTATAAAAAGCTGAGGTTAATATGTAAATCCAGACAGCCTATCTTCAAGAATCCATGCCCTTCGACACTATACTACACTGCCACACTACATGGTGAAGAGAGTGAAGGAGACCTTCTGTTACCAAAGCTCTGTAGGTCAGCTTGGCCTGCAAAACCCCAGGAAAAGCTGGGAGATGGAAAGACCACCTGAGAGCTATTCCAGCTAGGATGGGGCCAAACTGTTTTGTATAGTGGCTGAACCAATTTACAATCTCACCAATAGTGCAAGAGGGTTCCCTTTCCTCTATATCCTACACTTGCTTTTTTGATTTATTGATGATAGACATTCTGACAGGCATGAGGTGATATCTTGTTGTGGTTTTAATTTGCATTTATCTGATGATTAGTGGCATTGAACATCTTTCCATGTTTATTGGCCATCTGTACGTCCTCTTTGGAGAAATGCCTGTTCAGATCCTTTGTCTATTTCTTTAATTGGATTGGTTGTTTTGTTGGTATCAAGTTATATGAGTTCTTTATAAATTTTAGATATTAACCTCTTTTCAGATGTATCATTAGCAAATATCTTCTTGCATTTGGTAGGCTGCCTTTTTATTTTGTTGGTGGTTTTCTTTGTTGTGCAAACCCTTTTTAGTTTGATTTAATCCTATTTGTTCATTTTTTTCTTTTGTTTCCCTTGCCTGAGGAGATATATCAAAAAAAAATATTACTAAGAGCAATGTCAGAGAGTTTACTACCTATGTTTTCTTCTAGCACTTTTATGCTTATGGGTCTTATATTTAAATCTTTAATCCATTTTGACTTCATGCTTGTTTATGGTGAAGAAGGTGGTCCAGTTTTACTTTTTGCATTTATCTGTCCAGTCTTCTAAATATCATTTATTGAAGCAACTGTCTTTACCCCATTGTATATTCTTGCTTTCTATGTCATAGATTAATGATCATATAGGCATGGGTTTATTTCTGAGATCTCTATACAATTCTGTTGATCTGTGTTTTTATAAAGACACTATGTTGTTTTGATTACTATAGTCTTGTAGTATAGTTTGATATCAAGTAGTGTGACACATCCAACTTTGTTTTTCTTTCTCAAGATCGCCTTGTCTATTTGGGTCTTTTGTGGTTCCACATAAATTTTAGAAATATTTGTCCAATGTCTGTGGAAAATGCCAGTAATATTTTGATAAGGATTGTATTGAATCTATAGATTGCTTTGGGTAGTATGGAAATTTTAACGATGTTGATTTTTTCTGTCCATGAGCATGGTATATGCTTCCATTTATTTGTATCTTCTTCAGTTTCTTTCCTCAATGACTTATAATTTCCAGAGTACAGATCTTTTACCCCCTTGATTAAATTTATTCATAGGTATTTAATTTTTTATTGATGCAATTGTAAATATGATTATTTTCTTAATTTCTGTTTCTTTCCTTTTTCTTTTTCTTTTATTAAATTTATCGGGGGTGACATCAGTTAATAAAATGATATAGGTTTCAAGTATACAATTCGATATTATGTCAAATGCATATTGCATTGCATGTACATAATTCACAATTAAATTTCCTTCTGTCATCATATATTTGAACCCTTTTATCTTTATCTACTTCCACCACATGATCCTTTACCTTTAGTAATCACTAAACTGTTGTCTGTGTTTATGAGTTTTTGTATGTTTGTATGTCTTGTTTATTTCTTGTTTTCAGTTTTATATGTCACATATGAGTGACATCATATGGTTCTCAACTTTTTCTGTCTGACTTATTTCACTTGACATGATAATCACAAGATCCATTCATGTTGCAAATGCTAGTATTTCATCTTTTCTTATGGTTGAGTAATATTCCATTGTACACACGTACCACATCTTCTTTATCCAATCGACTACTGAAGGGCAGTTTGGAAGATTCCATCTTGGCCACCATGGATAATGCTGCAATGAATGTTGGGGTGTATATATCTTTACAAATGTTTTCAGTTTTTGAGAGTAGATACTCAAAAGAGCAGTTGCTGGATCATATAGTAATTCTATTCTTAGTTTTTTGAGGAACCTCCATACTATTTTTCAGAGTGGCTGTACCCACTTATATTCCCACCAGCAGTACACAAGGGTTCCATCTTTTCCGCAACCTCTCCAACATATTACTTGTTCTGTTCATGGTAGCTATTCTAACAAGTGTGAGGTAGTATCTCATTGTGGTTTTGATTTGCCCTTCCCTAGTAGTTAGTGAAGATGAGCATCTTTTATATGTCTGACAGCCCTTTGTATGTCTTCTTGGGAGAATTGTCTGTTCATTCCTCTGCCCATTTATTAACTGGAATATTTTTTGTTGATTCATGTGTGTTCCTTTATTATTTTGGATATTAGCCCCTTATCAGATGCATTATTTGCAAATACCTTCTCTCATTCAGTTGGTTGTCTCCTTATCTTATTGATGTTTTCTTTTGATGTGCAGAGCTTTTTAATTTTATGTAGTCCCATTTATTTATTTTTGCTTTTATTTTCCTTTCCTTTGAGGTCAAATTCATAAAATCTGCTCTAAATCTAAGGTCCATGAATTTAGTATCTTTGTTTTTTTTTATGCAATTTATTGTTTCAGGTCTTATATTTAGGTCTTTCATCCACTTTGAGTTAATTTTTGTGTATGGTGACAAATAGCAGTCTAGTTCCTTTGTTTGTATGTGGCTTTCAATTGGGAGCCATGTTTGCTGAATGCCCTACAGACAGGGTTAAAGTTGCCTGCAAGCTAGAAGTTTGCAGGGCAGGTAAGCTCATTACTGAAGGAGGAAGATTGACTTAATGGATAAGCTCATTACTAAAATTGTTTGCATATCTGTGAGTGTTGCTTCTCATGCACATCCTAGGGTATAAATATACTGTTCTTAATAAACTCGGTGCACAGTATTCACTGTTAGCCCTCCCAACACTATCTCTTTGTCTCTCTTTTTTTCTCAATTCTCACTCCCCCTCTTGGGAACTGTTAGCCGGCTGGTTCTGGCAAAGTGGCGCCCAAACAGGGACCTGAGCACGGAGGACTCAGTGAAGGACACCGCAGGAAAAAAAAGGCTAGCCAAGAAGTAAGATAAGGGATTGAGGTGATTAATCAGGAGTTGTAAATACAAGCAATCAAGAAAGGAAGAGCCCCGGGAAGAAAATAAAAATAAAGAGAAATAAAAAGAGAAATAAAATAGGTAATGGCAATAGCCGCATGCTTTTTGAACATTTGTAAATCGTTTTTTAGAATTTGTTAAAAAATAAAAAATAAAGAAAAAATTAAAAAATGGGTAATCTTTTAAGTTTTTTTTAGAATTTGTAGGAAAGAAAGGATTAGATCATCTGGGGGATGCCCTGGTGGTTGTGGAAGAAAGTGAAACTAAGCCTTTCTGCTCCAACAGCTGAGCCGCTTTATGCAGAACCAGCTTTTGAAATGTTATTTCCTAGGAACAATGAGGATCCCCCAGATCCAGGGGATGCAGAGCAGTTAGAGGAGGAGGCTGCTTGGTATCATGATGGGGAATATGAGTATTTGCATGATCTCTGATCTATATTTGTCTGTGTTATATGTTATATAATGGTTTAGTTAAAAATCTTAACTATGATAGAAAGAAAAATGGATGTTTTTGGTAACAGAAGGTATAAAATATATTTATTTTGATGGAAATTAAAGAAAAGGTGTTTATCTTAAAGTTAGTTATTTCTGAATAAGTGAAAAGAGACAAACTGTAGGAATAAGCAAAATAGTTGAAGGTTTGTGAAGAGTAATCTTGAGAGGAAATTTTGTGTGATTAAGGACGAGATTAGAAATTTAAATGCTCAAAATAGACTAACACAAAATTAAAATCTATGCACTGGAATGACCTCACGTTGAATGACCTCGCATCGTCTGCCTCTGGGACCCTTGGAATAGGTTTCAGAGATTTTTATTCCCAGTAGGCAAGGACTACAGCCATATCTCAGCTTTGAAGAAGTTACAGAAGAGAGACCTTTCTCCCTCAACATCCCTTTAAGATTGAGGAAATAAAATCTGTGAAGGAAAATAATGTAGGGAAGAGGCAGAAAAATTGAGGTGTTGGTTGGGTCACATTCAGAGACTACAATGTCTCTGAATGGAATTAAAATAAAGTTACAAGGGATATAGACTGGTAATAATGCCAGTATCAATGTAGCTCATCTTCATAAACATATTTTTGATATCCAAACAGTAGAGCCTTTATTATGAATTCTGCAAAATCGGCTGAGAAAAACTAGATGATTTTAAAGGCTTTAACCCCTATAATTTTCTTAAAAATATGGCCTGGTACTTATTTAGTCTGCTATTGTTGCTGTTAACGAACTTCAAATGCAAAAACAAAAAGGGGGAGTCAGCCCTGTAACTTCTCAGAATATCTTAAACCATGTACTTTTTACTTTAAATTTTTTTGAACACAGATGATGATGGTCAAATAGCTGCAGAACGGCTCTGGTCTCCTTCGGGGAGTCCACGAGCAGTAGTTGTTGGAAAGATCCATTAACTAATGAATGGCATGGCCCGGATCCTGTTTTAGTATGGGGCTGGGGGCATGTTTGTGTTTTTCCTGAAGGTGCAGATGGACCTTATTGGTTGCCTGACAGGCTGGTCAGGCATTGTGAAGATGGTGGATGGATCAGGCCCGGCGATTATTGGTCACAAAGATATAATGTGTCGGGCACAGGTCGCCATGTTAATGACTGGTCTGGAGAACCCCTACTGGGACAATGGGAGATTGGACTGAACCCGAAAAGGAAATGTTACCATTTCTCAATTTAATGTTACATGTGACAATTGTAATCTTATTAATTGTGTCTCCATGGTTCCCACTGGGACCGCAGTAATGGTTCAGTATTTGCTTTAGGTTTTGTGTAATTCTGGGCTTGTGCCTGCTTTCTCCATTGCTAAAATATTTCATCAGCTCCTTCATGAAAATCTGCGCTAAAGTGCACAGAGTTAGGCTCCAGGCTCAAGTTTAACAACAGTTTAACCCCCCGATGGCAGAGGCTGGTAGCCAGTGACGGGTAAGATTCTTCCTGGGTAAAATCAACCTAAGACAGGGCATGAATGATGGAATTCATGTGCTGATGATGGGTAAGGTTTACGCCTTGTGGAGGATCACCTAAGACAGGCACAGTCCATCTGCCCCATAGCTGGGAAGGCTATGGCTTGTAATAAATAAAAAAGGGGAAGATGTTGGGAGTCATTCTTGCTGAATGCCCTACAGACAGGGTTAAAGTTGCCTGTAAATTAGAAGTTTGCAAGTCAGGTAAGCTCTTTACTGAAGGAAGAAGATTGGCTTAGTGTATAAGCTCGTTACTAAAGGAGGAAGATTGGCTTAATGGATAAGCTCCTTACTGAAATTGTTTGCATATCTGTGGGTGTTGCTTCTCATGCACATCCTAGGGTATAAATATACTGTTCTTAATAAACTCGGCACACAGTATTCACTGTTAGCCCTCCCGACACTATCTCTTTGTCTCTCTCTATCTTCTGTCTCTCTCTCTATCTCTCTCTCTCTCTCTCTCTCTCTCTCTCTCTCTCTCTCTCTCTCTCTGTATCTTCTCTCTATCTTTTTTTTCTTAATCCTCACTCCCCTTCTCGGGAACTGCCGGCTGGCTCCGGCAGCTTTCCAATTCTCCAAGCATCATTTATTAAAGACTCATTTCTTTCTCCATTGTATATTTTTTAGCTCTATGGTCAAAAATTATTTGCCCATGTTTAAAGGAGTTAATACTGGGTTCTCAATTCTATTTTTTTGGTCTGTGTCTATTTTTCTGCAATTTCATGATGTTTAGATAATTGTCACATGTAGTATAATTTGAGTGATACCTCTGACTTTATTTTTTTCCTCAGGATGGCTTTAGCTATTCAGGATAGTTTGTGCTTTCATACAAATCTGATGTTCTTTGTTCTATTTCTTTTAAAAATGCCAATGGGATTTTGATGGGGATTGCATTAAATCTGTATGTTGCTTTGGGTATTAAGGCCATTTCAGCTATGTTGATTCTTCCAACCCATAAACATATGATATATTTTCATTTCTTTGTATCTTCTTTACTTTCTTTTAATAATGTCTTAGAGTTTTCAGTGTATAGCTTGCTTCTCATGCTTTGTTAAGTTTATTCCTACGTATTTTATTCTTTTTGTTGCAATTGCCGCAGGATTTTTTTTACTTCTTTTTCTGAAAATTTATTGTTAGTGTATGGAAATGCTTCAGATTTTCATACGTTGATTTTGTATCATAAAACTTTACTGTGTTCATTGTTTCTAATAGATTTTTAGTGGAATATTTAGGATTTTCTATATAGAGAATCATATCATTTGAAAAAAGTGACAATTTGACTTCTTCATTCCCAATTTAAATGTCTTTTATTTCTTTCTCTTTCCTGACTGTTCTAGCTAGGACGTCCAACACTGTTAGGAGCCATTCTTGCTGAATGTCCTATAAATAGGATTAAAGTTGCCTGCAAGCTAGAAGTTTGCAGAGCTGGCCGGCTCTGTACTGAAAGAGGAAGTTTGGTTTAATGGATAGAGTTGAACGTTCCTTGACAAAAGGAATAAGGAATGGAAAACAGGAACAAGGATGTTTTAAGAGAACTTATGTAAATGTCAGCAATTGTTAGAATATCTGTGGGTTTTGCTTTTCATGCATTTCCAAGGGTATAAATACGCTGTGCTTAATAAACTCGGGGTGCAGTATTCACTGTTAGCCCTCCCGACTCTATCTTTTGTCTCTCTCTATTTTTTTTCCTTAATCCTCACTCCCCCTCTCAGGAACTGTTTGATCTTAGCAGACAGGCTCCGGCACAACACTATATTGAATAAGAGTGGTGATAGCAGATAACCTTGTCTTGTTACTGATCTTAGAGAAAAATCTTTCTGTTTTTCACCACTAAATATGGTGTTGGCTGATGGTTTGTCATATATGGTCTTTATTATGCTGAGGTACTTTCCTTCTATACTTGGTTTATTCAGTGTTTTAACTATAAATGGATGTTGTAGCTTGTCAAATGTTTTTTCTTCATTGATTTATATGATTATATGATTTTACTTATATACTGTGTTTATGTGGTGCATCACATTAATTGATTTGTGTACATTGAACCATTTTGTACCTCGAATAAACTTCACTTGATTGTGATGTATAATCTTGTTGATATATTGTTGTATTTGATTTGTTAGTGTTTTGTTTAGAGATATTGTGTCTGTATTCATCAGAGATATGGTCTATAGATTTGTGTGTGTGTGTGTGTGTGTGTGTGTGTGTGTGTGTTGTCCTTGTCAGATATTGGTATTATGGAAATATTGGCTTCATAAAATGAATTAAAAAGTATTGTCTCTTTTTCAATATTTTGAAACAGTTTGAGAAGAACAGGTATTAAATCATCTTTGAATGTTTATGTTAGAGTTTACTAGTAAAGCCAAGAGCTCCTGGAATTTTACTTTTCGGGAGGTTTTTTTAAAAAAATACTTATTTATTTTAATTAGTTTTAAGTATACAGTACATTGGATAGACATTTATATAGTTCATAAAATGATCCCTCTAATTTCTCTCTCTCTCCCCTGGCCCTCCACCTAGACAAAATATTAATGATATCTGCATTCCCTGTGCCATGCTCCCCATCCCTGTGACCATATATGAACTACTAAGTTGTACTTCTTTAATCTTTCACCCCATTCTCCCAGCCCCCCAATAACTCTCCCCTCTGTCCACCATCAAATTGTCCACTATATTTGTGAGTCTGGTTTTGATTAGTTTGTTCTATTTTTGATGATTGTTTTAATTTCCTTACTGTTAATGGGTCCATTTAGATTTTTCAGTTCTTTATGATTCAATCTAGGAAGGTTTTATATTCCTAAGAACTTCTCCATTTCTTTTAGGTTATTGAATTTGGTGGCATATAATATTTCATAGTATTCTTGTATGATACTTTGTATTTCAGTGGTATCTATCATAACTTCTCTTTTATTTCTGACTTTGTTAATTTGTGTCCTTTTTTTTTCTTAGTGAGTCTAGCCAGGGGTTTGCCAATTTTATTGCTCTTTTTAAAGAATCAGTTCATTATTGCATTAAATTTTCCTATAGTCTTTTAGTTCTCAATTTTATTTAATTCTGCTGAAATTTTTATTATTTCCTTTCTTATGCTGACATTGGGCTTCATTTTCTACTTTTTCTAGTTTTTAAGATGTAAAGTTAGGTTTTTTAAATTTGGGATCTTTCTTCCTTCCTTCCTTCTTTCCTTCCTTCCTTCCTTCCTTCCTTCCTTCCTTCCTTCCTTCCTTCCTTCCTTCCTTCTTTCTCTCTCTTTCTCTCTCTTTCTTTCTTCCTTCCTTCCTTCTTTCTCTCTCTTTCTCTCTCTTTCTTTCTTTTTCTTTCTTTCTTTCTTTCTTTCTTTCTTTCTTTCTTTCTTTCTTTCTTTCTTTCTTTCTTTCTTTCTTTCTTTCTTTCTTTCTTTCTTTCGAGATAGAACTGTAATGACATGAACTTTTGTTGTTTCCCAAAAGTTTTAATATGTTGTACTTTTATTCTCATTTGTTTCTATGTATTTCTTGATCGCTCCTTTTATTTTTTCTTTGACCCAGTCATTCTTTAGTAGCATGTTGTTAAATCTCCACATGTTTATGCGTTTTCCTGCTGTCTTTTACATTTGATCTCAGTTTGAAAGCATTGTGCTTGGAGAATATGTTTGGTATAATTTCAATCTTCTTACATTTGCTGAAACTAATTTTGTGTCCCACTATATGATCTATCTTCGAAAATGTTTCTTGTGCACTAGAGAAGAATGTATAATCTCTTGTTTTGGTATGAAAAGCTCTATTAATATCGATTATGTCCAATTGGTCTAATGTGTCATTTAAGGTTGGCATTTTCTTATTTATTTTCTACTTAGGTGATCTATCCATTCCTGTTAGTAGGTCATTTAGGTCCCCTACTATAATTGTGTTTTTGTCAGTTTCTCCTTTTAATTCCGTTAGTAGTTGTTTTGTATAATTTGGTGCTCCTGGATTAGGTGCATATATACTGATAAGTGTTATGTCTTCTTGATGTATTATTTCCTTCATAATTATGAAGTATCTGTCTTTGTCTCTTGTTACCTTTTTTTTTATTTTGAAGTCTATTTTTTTCTCAAATTAATTAATAAAGTTATTCATTCATTCATTCTTTCATTCATTATTATGGTGACATTGTTTAACACAATCAAATAAGTTTCAAGTGTAGAATTCAACAGTAAGGCATATAAATATTGCATTGTGTGTTCTTCACCCACAGTTAGATTTCTTTCTGTCACCACATAGTTGACCCATTTTATCCCATCTACTGCTGCCATCCCCATCCTTACCCTCAGGCAACCACTAGTGTATTTTCCATGTCCATGAGTCTATGTTTGTTTCTCCTGTTAGTTTGTAGCTTTTAGGTTCATATTCCACATATAAGTGATATTATGTGGTTTTCAACTTTTTCTTCTGGTGAATTTTGCTTAGCATGATTATCTGAAGGTCCATCTACATTGTCACAAATGGCAATATTTCATCTCTTCTTATAGCTAGGTAATATTCCATTGTATGTACCACAGCTTCTTTATCCAATCATCTATTGTAGGACACTACAGTTGCTTCCACATCCTGCCCACAATAAATAATGTTGCTATGAACATCAGTGTGCAAATAATTCTGGATAGGGTTTTTTAAGTTTTTGGGGTAAAAGCTCAGTGGAGGAATTGCTGAATCATATGGTAGATCAATTCTTAATTTTTTTATGAACTTCCACACTGTTTTCTATAGTGGCTGTATCAATTTTCAGTCCCATCAGCAGTTTACAAGGTCTCCTTCTTCTCCGCATACTCACCAACACTTGTTATTATTTGTCCTGTTAATGACAACTATTCTAACAGGTGTGAGATGGTATCACATTGTAGTTTGATTTGCATTTTCCTAAGAGCTAGTGATGTTGAGCATCCCTTCATATGTTTCTTGGCCATTTGTATGTCACCTTGAAAGAAGTGTCTGTTCAGGTATTCTGCCCATTTTTTAATTTTTTTTATTGAGTTGTATGAATCATTTGTTTATTTTGGATATTAGGCCCTCAATCAGAGATGTTGCTTGCAAATATATTTTCCCATTCAGATGGTTGTCTCTTTACTTTGTTAATGGTTTCTTTTGCTATGCAGAAGCTTTTTAGCTTCACTTGTGAAGCCATCTGGTCATGGAATTTTACTTTTTGGTAGATTTTTGATGATTGTTTCCATTTCCAGTTCTTTATTCAATCTAAGAAGGTTTTATCTTTCTAAGTACTACCATTTGTTATAGGTTATTAAATTTGGTGTTATATACTTTTTCATAGTATTCTTGTATAATCCTTTGTATTTCTGTGAAGTCTGTCATAATTTCTCTTCTTTCATTCTTGATTTTGTTTATTTGTGTCTTTTCTCTTTCTTCTTTAGTGAGTCTAAACAGGGGTTTGTCAATTTTATTAACCTTCTCAAAGTACCAGCTTTTTTTTGCATTTATTTTTCTATTGCTTTTTTTTCAATTTCATTCAAATTTGCTCTAATTTTGATTATCTCTTTCCTTCTGATAATTTTAGGCTTCATTTGTTCTTTCTTTTCTACTTTTTAATATGAAGCATGAAGTTTTTTATTTGAGCTTGTTCTTGTTTTCTGTGATAAGCCTGTAGTGATATGAACTTTCCTCTTATTACAGCTTTTGCTGTGTCTCAAGTGTTTTGATATGTTGTACTTTCATTATTATTTATTTCTATGTATCTCTTGATCTCCCTTTGTATTTTTTCTCTGATGCAGTCATTCTTTAGCAGCATGTTGTTTAATCTCCAAGTATTCACAGTTTTTCCTGCTTTCTTTTTACATTTGATCTGCATCTTCAAAGTATTATGATTTGTGAATATGGTTTGTATGATTTCAACTCTGTTATATTTGTGGAGGCTATCTCTGTGTCCCAGTATGTGGTCAGTTCTTGAGAATGTTCCATGTGCACTAGAGAAGAATGTATAAACAGCTGTTTGGGGATGAAGGGATCTTTAAATGTTAATTATTTCTGGTTGTTCTAATATGCCATTTAAGAATGTTATTTCCTTACTGAGTTTCTGTTGGGATGATCTGTCATATCCAACAGTGGGATACTTAGATCCCTTACTATGATTGTGTTTTAGACTATTTCTCCTTTTAGTTCTGTCAGTAATTGTTTTATATATTTCAGGGCTCCCTGATTGGTAGCATAGATATTAATAAGTGTTATGTCTTCTTGGTGTTTGATTCTTATATCATTATGAAGAACCCCTCAGTATCTTTCCTTATCTTTTTTATTTTGCAGTCTATTTTGTCTTATATTAATACCACTACTCCTGTTTTCTTTGAATACCTTTTGCTTAAAATATCATTTCACACCATTTCACTTTAAGTCTAATTTTGCTTCTGGAACTGAGATGTGTCTCCTGGAGGCAGCATATGGTTGAGTTTTGTTTTTTGATCCAATCTGCAACTCTGTGCCATTTATTGGTGAGTTTAGTCTATTTACATTTAGGGTGATTTTTGGAATATGAGGTCTTCCTATAACCAATTTATCTTTTGCTTTCTGGTAGCTCAGTGTTTCCATTCCTTCCTTGTCTTTCTGTGTTTTTTTTTTCTTTTGGTTGGGTTTTGTGGATTTCATATCTTGTCCTTGTTTTATGTTATATAATTCAGTTATAAATCTTTGGTGTGTGGTTATCTTTACAAATATATAAAGAATTGTTCAATATATTGTAGTCCATTTTCTTCTGCATGTGACTTATCTCCAGTCTCCTTCATGGATTTAGATATTTGAATCCTTCCCTTTTCTGTCATTGTCTCAGTTTGTCCTTATGTATGCTGAACATTTGTTACTATCTTGCAATAGATTTCTTCTAATCGTTTAAGCTTGTGATACCCTGTTCTTAATAAAGTTTGCAGTATTCTGCTTCTATCTGCATCCCATCCCTTTACTCAGTTATTTATTTGTTTTTGTCATTTTGTTTTGTGTTAGCTGATCCCTTTCAGTATTTTCTTCAATGCAGGTTTTGTAGTGGAGAATTCCCTCAATTTTTGTATATCTGGAAAGGTCTTTATTTCTTCTTCATATCTAAAGGAGAGCTTCGCTGGATACATTATTCTTGGCTGGTAGTTCCTTTTATTTAATATTTCAAATGTTGGTTCCACTTGTTTCTTGCTTGTGAAGTTTATGCTGAGAAGTCTGATGATAATCTAATGGGTTTTCAATTATAAGTTACCTTCTTTTCCCTGAGTGCTCTGAGAATTCTTTCTTTGTCATTGATTTTTGATAATTTTAGTACAATTTCACTTGGAGATGTCCTTTTTGGTTTGAGATAATCAGGTGTTCTGTTGACTTCTTGAATTCCAAGCTCCAGTTTATTCCTTAGATTTGGGAAATTCTCAACTATTTATCTGAACATGGTTTCTCATTGCTGCTCCTTTTCCTCCCCGTTGAGAATTCCCATTATTCTTATATTTCCTTTCCTCATGGTATCAGCTAGTTCTTGTATTTCTATTTTATTATTTTTCATTCTTCAATTTCTCTCTACTTTCTGATTTATTTCAGATATCTGTCTTCAATAGCACTGATCTTTTCCTCCATTTAGTTGACTCTATTTCCCAAGCTTGCTGTTTCATTCTTCATCTATTTTATTGTGTTTTTCATCTCCAGAATTTCTTTTTTTTTTTTTTTTAAGAATTGCATTCTCCTTGCTAAAAAACTCATTCTGCAGTTGTAATTTTTTTTTTTTCAGTTCCTGGAATTGTTGATATGATTTATTTTGGATCTCACTGAGTTTTTTTCAAAAGTACTGCCTCATCACCTTGGTTTTTCATGGTGTTTAATGCACTATTTCTCCATCTTGATATTAATGAAGTGCCAAGAAATGTTTATTGCCCCCTGAAATATTTATTATATAAAGATTTCTCTTTAGCTTGTTGCTAAGAATGCGTTTTACTTTTCATTTCCAGTAGATGGAGTGTAAGCCTCTTGGATCCCTGCTTTATATAGTCTTAATAATGCCTTTTTTCTATAAATATTCAATCATGGTCACTATCCTCAGTCTCAGGCCCTGTCAGTTTTAGCAACTGTTTCTGTAGTGTTTGCTCAAGTTCTCCTGGGGCTCTGCTGTGTTCAGTCTTGGAGTTTATGGTGGAAGCTGCCCTCTGGGTTAGAGGATGGGGGCTGTGGTTCATCCTGGTATTTTGCAGCCACAGCTGGTAATATCATCTGTTGCTTCTCTGCTGTCTTTATTTCTCTGCTTTCTGTCCTAATCTCTGGGCATTGCTGCTGCGTGGAGCTCACAGCTTTGTCAGGCAGGGCTGTTCAGGGAACTTGACACACCTCTTGCCCTCCTCCTTTTCCTGCAGGGATCTCCAGCTGCTTGAGGCAGCTTTTTTTGTTTTTCCCGGTCTACTGGCTGACTCCCATGGTTCTGACCTGTGGTAGTTATGCGTAGATCCCTACTCAGATGTGCTTGTGTGCAGGATGGATTTGTTGTTGTTGTTGTTGTGTTTTAGGTGTTTGGTCTATTGTTATTTCGTGGGGAGAGATCTAGGAGAAATCTCTTACTCCACCATGCTTCTGACATCATTCTTGAAGTCTATTTCATTAGCTGTAAGTATGGCTACACACACTTTCTCTGGATGCCATTTGCCTGAAGTATCCTTTTCCACCCTTTCACTTTGAATCTATATTTTTGTCTATGCAGGTGAGATGTATCTCTTGAAGGCAGCATATGGCTGAGTGTTTTTTAAAAATCTAATCTCCTTCTCTGTGCCTTTTTATTGATGAGTATAGTTCATTTACATTTAGAGTGATTATTGATATATGAGGTTTTCCCATAGCCATTTATATTTTGTTTTCTTGTAGCTCATTGTCTCCATTGTTTCTTTGCCCCTGCATTTCTATATGTTATTTTAGTTGGGTGGGTCTTTATGATTTTCTCTATTTCCTATTTTTATATTACATGTCTCAGTTTTTTTATTTTTTTGAGTTGTTATTAAGTTTGTGTAAAAGAAACTTTCAGGTAGTCCTTTTTATTCAGCTTATGTTATCTCCACTCCCTTTTGCATATTCAGACCTTTACTCACTTGCCTTTTCTGTTTTTGTTGTCTCAGATTATCCCTAATTATGTTAAGAGTTTACTTCTGGGTTTCAGTAGCTGGTGTCTTCAACTTCTCTTTTATTTATATATTTATTTATTTATTTATTACCTTTAACCATTATGTATTATTTAAGTTTATAATACCTTGTTCTTAATAAGGGTTGCACTTTCTTGTTTCTGGCTGTCTATTAGTCAGTCATATTACTCATTGCTTTGTTTTTTTTTTTTTTTGTCCTTTTTCTGGTAGAATAACCCTCTTCAGTATTTCCTGTAATGCAGTCCTAGTAGTAGAAAATTCCTTCAGCTTTTGTATGTCTGAAAAGGTCTTTATTTCTTTTTCATATCTAAAGGAGAACTTTGTTGGATATATTATTCTTGGCTGGTAATTTTTATCTTTTAATTTCTGAATATTAGTTTTCATTCCTTCTAGTTTGTCAAATTTCTGCTTAAAAGTCTGATGATAATCAAATGGGTTTCCTTTATAGGTTACCATCTTCTTTCCTCTCACTGCCTTGAGAATTATTTTTTTGTCATTAATATTTTTACAGTTTTAATATAATGTGTCTTGGAGAAGGCATTTTTGAATCCAGATAATTGGGTGTTCTATTCACTCCTTAGATTTGAGGATTCAGTTCTTTCTTAGGTTTGGGAAATGCTTCTTAACTATTTGTTTGAATAGGTTCTCTGTTCCTTCTCCCTCTCTTTTCCTTCTGGTATACCCATTATTTTTATATTGCTATTTCTGATCTTGTCAAATAGTTCCGGTAGAGTTCTTTCATTTTTTTTTTATTCTCAGTTCCCTCCTTCCATCTGCATCCTTTCAAAATTTCTATCTTTTATATCACTAATTCTTTCTTCTATCTGGTCTGCTCTATTCCCTTAGTTTGCTATTTTGTTCTCCATGTCTTTTGTTGAGTTCTTAAGCTCCAGAAGTTATATTTGGTTCTTATTTAGAGTTTAAATCTTTTTGGTAAATTATTTTTGTTGTTCACTGATTTTGCTTTTGAGTTAATTAAACTGCCTATTAAAATTTTTTTGCATCTCATTGAGTTTTTCAGAAGTGCAATCTTGAATTCTGTGTAATTTAAATCGCATGTTTCTATATCTTTATTTTCTGGACATTTTTTATTTTCTTTCTGAGCTGCTTTATCACCTTTGTTGTTCATATTGTTTAATGTACTATTTATCTGCCTATGCATCTATGGGAATGTATTCAGCTTTAAAAAAATTATTTAGACTGATCTCTCTTTAGCAGGTTGATAAGAAGAGGTTTTTCTTTTGTTTTCCAGTAGGTGGTGCCAAGCCTTTCACACTGCCTAGACTTCCCAGATCTCTGCTTTGTGGCAAACAAAAACAAAAACAAAAACAAAAAACGTTATTTCCTGGGAAGATAAGTGTATTCTCTGTTACCAGGTCTTCTTGCCCAGGGTTCTATCCCCACTGGAAGATGTAAAGGGTGAGGCGGATCTGTGCCTCTGAAGAGCCCCTGAAGTCTTGGTACTGCAGCAGCAGCCAGATATAGTGCTGTGCTGCCACCTCCCGTTTTAGCCTGAATGGGCGGGAGTGGGGTGGTTGGGAGAGGCTTCCAGTATGGCTTTTGCTGTTTTTCTTTCAGCAATGCTGACCACCAAGCTTAAGCTGCCTTGCCTCTATACCTCTACTCCTGTCACTGGAACCAGCTCCAGTGTTTGTGTCCTCAGTTCTCAGAGTACTTACTGCTGCAGTCTTCCTTGGGGTCCTCTACTTGCTCTGGGAAGGTTCACGGAAGCAAGTTCTGGGAGGGTGGGTGGAAGCTGCTAGGTTCTGTGACTCAACTTTCTGCTTGGCAATGGTAGTTGCTAAAACAAAGCTGTCATTGCTCTGCATTTGTCTCTGCCCTGATCACTGGGCTCCGCTGGGTACTATATGCTAATAACTCAGGCAGAAATGCTTAGGCTACAGAGAGTGCACACTACCACCTAATTACCCCATCCCTAAGTCCCACAGGAAGCTCTGGGCTGCATTTGCAACACCACTCTCTGCTCCTCTCCTTTTCCTCCTCCTTTGTTCACCTGATTCGCCCAACTTCAGATGTTCTAATACACATCTCTCAGATGTTATTGGGTGTTAGGTTGGGTGTTTCTATTGGGTTGTAGCTGTTAAATTTCTTGTAATTTTTAGGGAAGAGGTCAAGGGAACACTTACACAATTATTCTTCTGACATCATCCTAATTTCTCTTTCCAATTGTTCATTATTAGTGTATAACAATGGAACAGATTTCTGAATATTAAATTTGTAGCTTGCTAATCTACTGAATTTATTTATCAGTTCTAGTAGTTTCTTGGTGGAATCTTTAGGTTTCTCACTATATAGTATCAGACATGACAGTTTTACTTCTTCCTTTCCAATTTCAATGCCTTATATTTCTTTTTCTTGTATAAATGCCGTGATTAGGACTTTCAATACTATGTCGAATAAAAATGGTGAAAGCAGACATTCTTGTCTTGTTCTTGATATTGAGAAAAATGCTTTCAGCTTTTCTCCCTTTTTTGTTTTAAAAAATAAACAGGTCTTAGTTTCACTGATCATTTGCATTGTATTTTAGACTATGTTTTGTTTATTTCTACTCTGATTTTTATTATTTCCTTTCTTCTACTCACTTGGGTTTTGTTGTTCTTTTTCTAGTTACTTTAGATGTAAGATTAATTGTTTATTTGATATTTTTTTCGTGTTGTTTCCTAGATATGCCTGCATTGCTATCAATTTATCTTGTAAGACTGCTTTTATACAAAGAAATAAAATGATATATTGTGTTCTTGGATTGGAAGAATCAACATAGTTAAAATGACCTTATGACTAAAGCATTATACAGATTTAATGCAATTCCCATCAAAATCCCATTGGCATTTTTTAAAAAAAAATAGAAAAAAAAATCATGAGGTTTGTATGGAAACACAAAAGACCCCAAATTGCCAAAGACATCCTGAGAAAAAGGAATGAGGCTGGAGGCATCACTCTTCCTGACTTCAAATTATACTACTAAGCAACAATAATCAAAACAGCATGATGTTGGCAGAAAAACAAACACATGGAGCAGTGGAGAAGAATCCAGAGTCCAGAAGTAAACCCAAGTTTATATGGGCAAATAGTTTTCAACAAAAAGCCAAAAACATACAGTAGAGAAAGGAAAGCCACTTCAATAAATGGTGCTGGGAAAACTGGAAAGCCACCTACAAAAGAATGAACCTAGACTGTTTTCTATCACCAAACACTTCCATGGATTAAGGACATGAATATAAGACCTGAAACAATGAAATGCATAGAAGATAACATAGGAATTAAACTCAAGGACCTTGGACTTAAAGAAGATTTCATAAATTTGATCTCAAAGCAAGGGAAGTAAAAGAAAAAATAAATGAATGGGACTATATCAAACTAAAAAGTTTCTGCTCAGCAAAAGAAATCACCAACAAGGTAAAGAGACAATCATTTGCATCTGATAAAGGCCTAATGTCCAAAATATACAAGGAACTCATACAACTCAACAACAGCAGCAACAACAACAACAACAAAATGAACGATCCAATCAAAAAATGGGCAAAGGACCTGAACAGACACTTCACCCTTGAGGACATACAAATGGCAAATTATTATATGAAAAGATGATCAACATCACTTGCTCTTAGGGAAATGCAAATCAAAACCACAGTGAGCTACAATCTCACACCTGTTAGTATAGCTATAATCAACAAGACAAGTAATAACAAATGTTGGAGAGGATGTGGAGAAAAAGGAACCCTCATACACTGCTGGTGGGACTGCAAATTGGTACAGCTGCTATGGAAAACATTATGGAGATTCCTTAAAAATCTAAGAATTGATCTACCATATGATCCAGCTATCCCTCTACTGAGTATTTACCCCAAAGCCCTGAGAACCCATATCTGAAATGATATTTGCTCACCTATGTTCATAGCAGCATTATTCACAGTGGCCAAGACATGGAAAGAACCGAAGTGTCCTACCATAGATGATTGGCTAAAGAAGCTACGGTTCATGTATACAATGGAATATTACTCAGCCATAAGAAGAGATGAAAAACTGCCATTTGCGACATGGTGGATAAACCTTGAGATAATTATGCTAAGCGAAATGAGCCAGACAGAAAAAGTTGAAAATTACATGATGTCACTTATATGTGGGGTATAAACCTAAAAGCAACAAATGTACAGGGCAAACAAACAGAGACTCATGGACATAGACCATAGACTAGTGGTTACCAGAGGGTAGGGAATGGAGGGAGAAGGTTGATGGGGTAAAGGGAGTCAAATATGTGGTGATGGAAAGAAATCTAACTATGGGAGGTGAACACATAGTATATATATTGTTAAAGTGTACAGCTGAAATTTACTGGATTTTGTTAATCAATGTCACCATAAAAGAAAGAAAGAAAGAAAGAAAGAAAGAAAGAAAGAAAGAAAGAAAGAAAGAAAGAAAGAAAGAAAGAAAGAAAGAAAGAAAGAAAGAAAGAAAGAAAGAAAGAAAGAAAGAAAGAAAGAAAGAAGACTGCTTTTGCTGCATGCCATAGAATTTGGGTCTTTCTGCTTTTATTTTCATTTGTCGCAAGTATCTTTTTTTATTTCTTTCTTGTTCTCATTGTTTACCCATCTACTGTTTAGTGGCATGTTATTTATATTTTATGCATTTGTATATTTTTTCAGTTTTATTCTTTTAACTGATTTTATACTATTGAGATTAGAGAAAATACTTAATATTATTTTAATCTTAAATTTACTGATACTTGGAATATGTTCCATGCACACTGGGGAAGAATGTATACACTACTCTTTTGGGGTGAAACACTCTAAAAATATCTGTTAAGTCAATTAGGGCTAGTGTGTCACTTAAGACTGCTCTTTCCTTGTTGGTTTTCTGTCTGGAAGAACTGTTCAGTGGTGTCAGTGGGGTGTAAAACCCCCAACTATGACTGTATTAACAGTCAATCTCTCCTCCTACGTCTGCCGATATTTGCTTCATATATTTAGGGGCTGCTATGTTCATTGCATAAATGTTTATTAGGGTTATATTCTCTTGTTAAAGTGATATTTTTGTCATTATGTAATGTCTTCTTTTTCTCTTATGATAACCTTTGTTTTAAAGTCTATTTTGTCTGATGTAAGTATTGCTATCTTAGCTTTTTAAAATTTGTATTTGCATAAAATATTTTTTTCATCTTTTTATTTTCAGTCTGTGTATGTCTTTCAATCAGAAGTGGGTCTCTTTTAGATAGCACATTATTTTTTTATCCATTCAGGTATCCTATGATTATTGATTGAAGCATTTAATCCATTTATATTTAAAGTGATTATTGATAGGTATGAAATTATTGCTATTTTATTATTCATATATATGTGAATTACATATATATTATTCATATATATATGAATTATATATATAATTTATATATATGTAAATTATATATATTTATATATATAAATTATAGATATAATTATATATACAATTCAATATGTATACATTATATTTATATATAAATTATATATATATATATAATTTATATATAAATTATAAATTTATATAATTTATATATATAATTATATATATAATTCATATATATGTAAATTATATATATAATTTATATATATTTCCTTCCCCTTCCTCTTCTTAAATAAATCCCTTCAATATTTCTTGTAATACTAGTTTGTTGTTGATGAATTCCTTTAGCTTTACCTGTCTGGGAAGCTCTTCATTTCACTTTCAATTTTATTCATACTCTTGTTCTGTAGAGTAGTCTTGATTGTAGGCTCATGCTTTTCATCACTTTGAAAATTTTGTGAAAATCTCCTCTGGCCCGCAAAGTTTCTGTTGAAAAATTAGCTGACAAGATTATGGGAGTACCCTTGTAAGTAACTAGCTGCCTTTCTCCTGCTGCTTTTAGGATTCTTTCTTTTTCTTTAACCTTTGTCATTTTAATTATAATGATTCCTGATGTAGGCTTGTTAGGGTTCAACTTGTTTCAGACTTTCTAGGCTTTCTTGACTTGTATGTCTATTCTCTTCATCAGGTTAGGAAAGTTTTCAGCCATTATTTCGTCAAACAGGCTCTCAATCCCTTACTTTTTCTTTTCTCCTTCTCTCCTTCTGGTACTCCTATGATGTGAATGTTGTTATTCTTGATGTTTTTCCAGTGGTCCCTTAAATTATCATCTTTCTTTTTTATTTTTATTTTATCCTTTGCAGTTCTGATTGGGTGTTTTTTTTCTACCTTGTCTTCCTCTGCTTTATCCAATCTATTGTTGATTCCTTCATGTGTGTTCTTCATTCAGTTATTGTATTCTTCATTTCTCACCTGTTCTATTTTTATAGTTTCTATGATGCTTTCATGCCTATTATCTCTTTTTTCAAGTTATCACCAAGCTCATCTATTTTTCTTCTAAGTTGACTGAGCATCCTTATAACCAGTACTTTGATCTCTGCACCTAGTAAGTTGTTTGCTTTCATTTTACTTAGATTTTCATAGGGAAGAGCAGTTTCTTCCTGTTCTTTTGTTTGGAACGTGTTTCTTTTTCTTTTTTTTTTCCACACTGACTGTCTCTCTTTGCTCATTTTTATGATCAGGTTGTTCATTTTTATGTATCAGGTTGTCTCCTAGTCTTAGCCAGGTGGTCTAATGTAGTAGGTATCATGGGGGGCCCAGAGGTGCAGTCTCCCTGATCACCTGTGCCAGGCACTCAGGAGTGACTTCTATATGGTTGTGTGTGCCCTACTGTTGTAGCTGAGCCTTGATTGTTTTGGCACCTCAGTGAATGGGATTTACTCTCAGGCTGATTGGTTGTAAAGACTGGCCATGGCCATAGCATATGAGCTGCTGTGTGTGGGCTGACCACAAGTGTGGGGTTTGCCCCAGTAGGTTCATATGCCTTTTGAGATCAGTCTTTGCATGTGATGTTTGTAGGGCTAATTAGGTGGTACTTTGCTGAAGATTAATGCTAGCCTCCAGTATTGTAGTTTCTGGTGCCCCTTGGGATGGGCTCCTGTGCAGGCCAAGATTAGCTGCTGCTTGTGATTGTCCTGGAGCTCTCTGGTAGAAGCTACAAAGCTATCCATGTTTGGTCATTGCCAGTGCAATACCTGGAGGTATGTGAGAAAGGCCATGTGGTGAACTGAGGCTACCTGCTAACAGTACCCAACCTGGGGCAGCTCAGCAAATGGCCTAGGGCACTCTCAGGTCTAAGGCTGCTTGCTTACTGCCCATAGGGCTCAGCAGTTAAGTGAGCCTTGGGGATACCAGAGCTGGGTGAGGTAGGATCTCAGGGAGTCCCCAGGGTGGGCCAAGTGTTGTTCCTTAGGTTGGTGAAAATTCAGATTTGTTGCCAATGCTAAGACTGTGCCTACTTATAAAAGTATCAGCTCACACTGAAGCCAGCCACTGCCTGCCTCAGCCTACAGCCAAGATTTGTTCAAGAAATACTGCAGCTAGGGCTGGGGCTGGTTGCCTACCACCAAAAGTGTCTCCCGAGGTGCACAAACCAAGGCCTGTTCATAGCTGCTGAAGGAACCCCTGCTGAGAGCGAGGGTTTAGGTTTGTTCTCTAGTAACCACCCAAAATTGCTGCCTAGCAATTTGCAAGTTGGGTGGGGTGAGGTTTCAAGAAATCACTGGGGTGGAGTGAGCAGATTTCACCAGGCCAATGCAGATTCAGTTTTGGCTCTGCATGAGGAGGGTTTAACATAGTTAAGATGGCACTCATGCGCATGCTGTACAGGAGGAAGTCTCAACAAAGGATCAATGGTGGCTGTCCCTCCAGCCCTTTCCCTGAAGACACACAACTGTCTTTCCCTGTATGTCTCTGGCTCCTCCCGAGCTGCTGTCACTCTTCTGGAGCCCATGCCTACAAATAAGTGAGTCTGTGTACATATCCTTTAAGGGGACATCTGGATTTTCAGTTGCCTTCTGTCTCACCTGGATGGCTGGAATCCTCACTAACTTTTACAAACAGAGTTTTTAGGGACTCTTCTTCTTGGCACTGAAAATAAGGGCTGGGGAGTCTCATTGTAGGGCTAGGGCCCCTCACTCCTTGGGGAGAAGCTACACAGCTAAGATACCCCTCCTAATGCTCAATGACCATACATGGTTATGGGACCAGCCCATTTCATGTCTCTACCCCTACTATTAGTCTCGATGTGGTCTCCTCTTTATATCCTGTTATAGGAGTTCTGTTCAACTAGTCTTCAGATATTTCTTCACATTGACAGTTTCATAATTTAGTTACAATTTTAATATAATTATGGCAGGAGGTATGCACAGCATTTAGCTACCCCATTATATTGACTGGAACTCCCCAATATCACGTTTTCTTTATTCATTTATTCATCAATGGACACTTAAGATGATTCTATGTCTTGGCTATTGTAAATAAGGCTGCAATGAAAAAGGTGTGCATCTAAATTTTCTAGTTAGTGTTTTTTGTTTTCTTTAGATAAATACTCAGAAGTGGAATTGCTGGATCATATGGTAGCTCTATTTTTTAAGTTTTTGAGGAACCTCCTTACTCTTTTCCATAGTGGCTGCACCAAATTACATTCACATCAACAGTGCACAAGTGTTTTTTATTTCTCCTTACCAACACTTATTATTACTTGTCTTTTTGAAAATAGCTATTTGAATATTGTGAGGTATTTTGTAGTTTTTATATGAATTGCTCTGATGATTTGTAATATTGAGCATATTTTCATGTGGATATCTGTATGTCTTTCCTTTTTTTAGTAGTTAAAAGATGCAGTATTTTATTTTTAAATCATTTTTATTTTTCAGTTACAATTAATATATAATATTATATTGTTTTTAGGTGTACAGCATAATGATTAGACATCTGTATAACTTACAAAGCCATCACCTCAATACAGTATTATTGACTATATTCTCTATGCTGTGCTTTATATCCCCATGACTCTATTGTAACTACCATTTTGTACTTCTTAATCCCTGTATGTCTTCCTTTAAAAAATGTTTATTCAAAGCCTCTGCCCATTTTTATCCAAATTGTTTTTTGCCATTTTATACATTTTCAAATGTACAACCAAATGACATTAAGTGAATTTACAATGTTTTGCAATCATCACCACTATCTAATCCAGAACATTTTTATCATCCCCATCAGAAGTACTCATTAAGTAATAAATTCCATTTCTCCCTTCACACAACACCTGGCAACTTCTATTGTATTTTCTGTCTCTATAAATTTGTCTATTTTTGGCACTTCAAATAAATGGGATCACACAATAAGTGTCCTTATGTGTCTGCTTCATTTCACTTAGCATAATATTTTCAATGTTAAATCCATGTAGTTGCATGTATTAAAACTACTTTCCTTTTGAAGATTGAACACTACCCATTGCATGTATATATCACACTTTGTAGACCATTCATCTCTTGATGGACATATGGGTTATTTTAATATTTTGGCTATTGTGAATTATACTGCTATAAACATTAGTATATAAGTATTAAGTCCTTTCATTTTTTTTGAGTATATGCCTAGAAGTGGAATAGCTGATTATATAGTAATTTTTTGTTAAGTTCTTTGAGGGACTTTAAAACTGTTTTCCACAGTTGCTGCATCATTTTATATTTCTAACAACAATACACAAGGATTACAATTTTTCTACATCCTTACCAACACTTGACATTTTCTATTTTTTAAAATAATAGCCATCCTTATGAGTGTGAATTGACATCTCATTGTGGTTTCAATTTGCATTTATCTAATGACTAGTAAAGTTGAACTATTTTGATGTGTTTATCAGCCATTTGTAGATCTTATTTGCTGAAATATCTATTTGTGTTCTTAGCCTATTTTAAAATTTTTGTTGTTATTGTTATTGATTTGTAGACTAGATATTTATAGACTAGATATTAATTTCTTATTAGATCTATGACTTGCAAATGTTTTCTCTTATTCTGTGGGTTGACTTTTTATTCCTTTAAGAATATCTTTTGGTGTACAAATGTTTTTGATTTTTATAAACACCTGTTTGTTTATTTCTTCTTTTTTTCCCCTCTATTTTTGGTGTCCTATCCACAAAATCAATGTTAGCTCTAATGTATAGACGTCCTTCTATGTTCTCTTCAAGAAGTTTTCTAGTTTTAATTCTTATATTCAAGTCTTTGATCCATTTTGAGTTGGTTTATATGTATGGTATAAGGTAAGGCTCCAACTTTACACTTTTGGGAATGGATATCCAGTTTTCCCAGCACCATTAATTGAAAAATCTATTTCTACCTAATTGAATAACCTTTGAATCTTTGTAAAAAAAATCAACTGACCATATCTTCAAGCATTTATTTCTAGGCCCTTTATTCCGTTAGAAAAATCTATATAGCCTCACTATGTCAGTACCAGAATATGTAGTAAGTTTTGAAATCAGAAAGTGTAAATCCTCTAACTTTCTTCTATTTTGTTTCCTTCAAGATTTTTTTTCAGTTTTTGGGGTTCCTTGTGATTCCATATAAAATTTATGGTCAGATTTTCCTCTTTTTTTTTGTTTTAAAAAAAGCCATTAGCATTCTGAGAGTGATTACATTAAATGTATTGATCACTTTGGAGGATATTGTCATCTTAACCATATTAAGTGATCTTAGCTATAAACATTAAATAAGACTCCACTTATTTATGCCTTTAATTTATTAATGCAATATTTTGTGATTTTCAGGGTATATTTTTTTACCTCCTTGATTCAATTTATTTAAAAGTATTTTATTCTTTACAGATACTATGATAAATAAAATCATTTTTTAACTATGAATAAGATGACTAACATACAGACAGAAACAGGAAATTTCACACCAGCATGTCTGAGTGTGGTATCTAATCATAAGAGCTACCACAGGTCAGAAATCCGGGTGTCAGGCAGTTGACTGGGAGAAACAAATAAGCTGCCTCTACCAGCCAGAGCTGCCTGTAGGAGGAGAGGGAGAGGTGAAAGTGTGGTGAGTTCCCTGAATAGCCTGGCCTGAAAGAGCTGTGAGCTCTAGGTGACCCACAGCAGAACCCAGTCATCAGGGCAGAAAGCAGAGAAGCAGGGATGACAGAGAATCAGACACAGCAAAGAAACACACAACACTTGATTTTTTACTAGTCATAGTTGAAAAACAGAAGCCTGAGACACAGCCTCCACCCCTCAACACAGAGAGCCCCTTCCCCATATCCTTTGAGACTGAACACCCCGAAGCCCCAGGGGAATCTGAGCGAATGATACCAAAATGGTCACTAACACTGAAAGGGACTGAGACTGAGGGTAATGAGAGTGATTAAACATTTACAAGAAATAAACATTATTGGCATTATTAAGCTTTTATATAAAGCAGAGTACCAAGAGGCTTAGACACCACCTACTGGAAAGCAAAAGAAAAGCACCTTTGTTTTCAACAGCCAAAAGAGAGACCTTTATACATTAAATCTTTCTGGAAAAAGAGCAGAATACACTTCCATTAATGCCCAGTTTGAGAAATAGTCCATTAAACACTATGAACAACCAAGATGTGAAACAGCTCAGAAAGAAAGAGAAAAATCTCCAGAAAATAAGCTTCCAGACATAGAAATATGCGACTTTAATGACAGAGAATTCAAGATGATACTTCTGAAAAAACTCAGTGAGATCAGAAATGAGTAATATCAACAATTTCAGGAATTGAAGAAAAAGAAAAAAGAAAAAAACTAGATGAGTAGAATAAGTTTTTTTTTTTTAGCAAGGAGACTAAAACTCTCAAAAAGAACCAAATAAAACCTCTGGAGATATAAAACACTGCAAGAGATGAAAATTGAAATACCAAGTTTGGGAAATAGAGTTGACCAATGGAGGAAAAGATCAGTGATATGAAAGACAGAAATCTAGAAATAAATCAGAAGGAAAAAGAGAGAAAACAAAGAATGAAAAATAATTAAAGAAAATACAAGAGCTAGTTGATAACATCAGAAGAGGAAACATAAGAATAAGGGGCATATTATCAAAGGCAAGGAAAAAGAGGAGAGACTAGAAAGCATTTTCAGATAAATAGTTGACAAAAATTTCCCAAATCCAAGGAATGAGCTGGAGTATGGAATTCAAGAAGTCAACAGAACACTCAGTTATCTCAACCAAAAAAAAGCCTTCACCAAGACACATTGTATTAAAAATATAAAAAATGAATTACAAAGACAGAATTCTCAGGGCATCCAGAGAAAAGAAGAAGGTAACCTATAAGGGAAAATACATTAGATTATTGTTGGCCTTCTCAGCACAAACCTTACAAGCCAGAAAGAAGTGGAATCAAATATTTAAACTGTTAAGTTAAAGGAACTACCAGCCAAGAATAATGTATCCAGCTAGGTTCTCCTTTAGATATAAAGAAGAAATTAAAACTTTTCCAGACATACAAAAATTGAGGGAATACTCCACTATGAGACCTGCATTACAGGAAATACTGAAAGGGGTCAGCTGACCTAAAACAAAATAATAAAACAAAACAAAACAAAACATAATTTGGAGTAAGGTGACTATCAGACAAAATAGAAGCAGAGGAGTGCAACCATTACTAAGAACAGGACATTATAAGCTTAAACAATAAGAGATTGGCCAAAACAAAAAAAGTAATGCACATTCAGCATACGTAGGAACAAATTGAGATAACAAGCACTGAAAATGAGCTGAGTCAAAGATCCATATTCTCAAAGGGAAACGGAGATAAGGAACTCACAGAAGAAAATGGACAACTGTATGTGTGTGTGTGTGTGTGTGTGTGTGTGTGTGTGTGTGTGTAACTATCATTTACACATTTGTAATGGTAACCACACACCAAAGATTTAGAACTGAAGTATATAGCATAAAACAAAAAAGACCGGAGGAAAAGCCTACAAAAGCCAACCAAAATAAAGAAAACAGAACACAAGAACAAAGAAGCAGTGGAAACACTGAGTTACCAGAAAGTAAAAGATAAAATGGCTATAAGAAGACCTCATATTTTAATAATCACCCTAAATGTAAATGGACTGAACTCACCAATAAAAAGGCACAGAGTTGCAGATTCGTTCAAAAAACAAAATTCAACCATATACTACCTCCAGGAGACACATCTCAGTTCCAAAGACAAATATAGACTCAAAGTGAAAGGGTGGGAAATGATATTTCAAGCAAATGGCATTCAGAGAAAAGCGGGAGTAGTGGTACTAATATCAAACAAAATAGATTTCAAAATAAAAAAAAATGTAAAGAAAGATACTGAGGGACACCTCATAATGATAAAGGCAATCATGCACCAAGAAGACATACCACTTATTAATATCTGTGCTCTCCATCAGGGAGTCCCGAAATATGTAAAACAATTACAAACAGGACTAAGGGGAGAAACAGACCAAAACAATATCTTAGTAGGGAACCTAAATATCCCACTGTTGGATATAGACAGATCATCCAAACAGAACATCAGTAAGAAAATATCATCCTTAAATGACACATTAAACCAACTGTAAACAATTGATATTTACAGAGCCTTTCATCCCATAACAGCTGCTTCTACATTCTTCTCTAGTGCACATAGAACATTATCAAGAATCGACCACATACTGGGACACAGAGATAACCTCAACAAATGTAAGAGAGTTGAAATCATATCAACTGTGCTGGCTGAAAAATTACTGTTTGGCTATTGCCAGTGGGAACATAATGCTCTAACAATAAGCTTTCTGCTTCTGTACCCACCCGCTTGCACAACAGACCTGTGGGTTGACAGTAAAAGAAGAAAAATAGACTGTATATTCAAACAGGATGAAGAATAGGTGTTTAAAGTTTAAAAACCCTGTACCTCTACATTTTGGGGCTACTTAATTTGGGGTCTGTACACCCCTGGCAGACCCAGCTGGCTGAATAAAGAGTGTGTTTCCTATAACTCACTGATTTCTGGTGGTTCGTGTGTCTATCGAGGGCTAGCAGCGACAACATTTGGAGGAGGCCCCAGCAAGATCTCAGGGAGTGGCCCTAAGATCTAAGACCTGACCAGCCACCGAAGCGGTTGCTGTCCGTGTTATAGACTCAAAGAGGTGGCCACCCTGAGATGTTCCAGGGCCCTTGAACGCTGTTATGGGGTCATTGCAATCGTCAACAACGTATTCTTTGTTCCTAATCCACTGGGAATCTCCGAGGCTTCGGTGTCTGGATAAAAAGGAACCTTTCTGTTGACCAGTCATTGAGGGTCTGTTGAGAGACTGGACACAGTCATATCTCCCTGATCATGGCCCAGAGTGGGATGCCGCCTCCTGTGCTGTCATCGGGTTCTGTCTATTGTCTTTGGTCTTGTCTAGGTTGTAGGTGGCAGACCTCTCTGGGTCCACCTACACCCCAGTAATTGTTCTCATCTGAGTGTCTATCTTGTGTTTTCCATGCAAGCGATGGGGAGAGGCCCGAGTTCACAGAAGACACTCTTGGGGTGTCTCCTGTGACATTTCAAAGAAGAGTTTGTAGAGGGAGCTGACTATGGTATAAAGTTTTCTTCGGGCAGACTAAAAACATTGTGTGAAGTTGAGTGGCTGTCTTTTGGTGTAAACTGGCCTCCAGAGGGTTCTTTTGACAGGGGTTTAGTGAGGAATGTTTGAAAGATTGTCATGGGAGACCCAGGATATCCTGATCAGTTTCCTTACATTGATCAATGGTTAAACTTTGTTCAGAACCCCCTCCTTGGCTCCGCCAGTATGCCCTTTCTCTAGGGGTGTGAGTCTTAGTTGTGGGCACCCTGAAACATACAGCAACCAAATCTCCAAGACAGCCCAGTCCCTCAGTCCTCCAGTCTCCACCAGAGGACAGTGACCTTCCCCCACCCTATAATCCAGGACAACAGAGGCCAAATAGCACCACCTCACCTCCTTGGACGTGGGCAGGTAACCCCTATGGGCCTCCCGCTCCTGCTCCGGGTGAGGCACCAGCCCATACCTAACTGCCCCCTGGCCTCCCCTTGCAAGAAGCACCACTCCAGGGACATCGCACAGACAGGCCCTTTATGGTTTATGTGCCTTTCTCAACTAGTGACATGTACAACTGGAAGGCACAGAATCCGCCTTTCTCTGAGAAACCCCAGGCACTAACAGGACTCTTACAAAGTGTCTTTCAGACTCACCCGCCCCCCCCACTTGGGACGATTGCCAACAGCTTTTAATTACCCCCTTCACCACGGGAGGACTTGGACACATTCGGGCTGAAGCACAAAAGATAGCCACAGGAAAAAGGAAAGTTGAGGAAGCACGGGAAAAGATTGAGGAGGAATTTCCCTCCACCCACCTACTGGGGACACAATTCTCAGGCAGGGAGAACGGCATGAGATCTGTAACACCAGATTCTAATTAAGGGAATTAGGATGGCTGCTCGTCAGCCAACTAACCCTTCTAAGGCAGCTGAAATTATACAGGGACCTCAGGAATTCCCTGGAGCATTTCTTGAACGACTACAGGAGGAGTACCGGGTATACACCCTCATTGATCCTGAGGCCCCTGAGAACCAGCGAGAAATTAATGTAGCCTTTGCTACTCAGGCAGCCTCTGATATCTGGCATAAATTTAAAAAAAAATAGAAGGTTTTGCAGGGACGAACCTGTTTCAACTTGTTGAGATAGCCCAGAAGGTGTTCAACAACAAGAAGACACTGGATGACCCCAAATGTATGGCTAAAATCCAAAGCTACTGTCATCAACCCAGCCAATCTGTTGCCAGACCCAAACCCTGAGACTCCTGTTCATGACTGCATAGATTTCACTGACACTGTGTATTCCTTATGGCCAGACCTCAAAGACTCTCCTCTGCCTGAGGCCAATGAAGTTCTGTTCACAGACAGGAGTAGCTTCATGCAGAAAGAAAGAAGGTACAGCGGTCATAACTCTAACTGGCACCATCTGGTCACAAGCTCTTCCCCCCATGGGACTTTTGCTCAAAAGGATGAACTCATTGCCCTCACTGAGGCACTAAGATGGGGAAAGGATAAGGCAGTCACAATATACACTGACAGGCGATGTGCCTTTGCCACTGCACATGTACATGGAGCCTTATACAAGGAAAGAGGGCTTCTGACCTCAGCTGGGAAGGACATCAAGAACAAGGAGGAGATCTTAGTCTTACTTGAAGCTATATGGGTGCCTAAAGCTCTTGCATCAAAAAGGGAATAGTCCCAAGGCTAAGGGAAACTGATGAGCTAATGCAGAGGCAAGAAGAGCAGCCACAAAGCCAGTGGGGCTCCCACCACATCTACTGACTGTTGTCCCTTATCCAGAACTTCCTCCATCTACCACTGGAGCCACTAGGAACCAACAGGGATGGTGGACGACCCCAGATGAAAAAATTGGGCTCTCACGGGCCCTTGGAAGGACTCTCCTCCACAAGCTACACCAGACCACACACCTAGGGTGAACTAAGATGCTCCAAGGTTTAGACCCCTTCTTCCTTGTTAGAAGGAAGAAAAACTGCAGAGGAGATTGCTTCATGATGCCCGGCTTGTGCCCAAGTTAATCCAAAGAAGGAGAAGATAGAAGAACCTAGGCATAGTGAAAGAGGAACTTATCTGGGAGACTACTGGGAAGTCGATTTCACTGAGGTAACCCCGACTGTGGTGGGCTACAAATATTTATTTGTTTTTATAGACACCTTTTCAGGATGGGTAGAGGCCTTCCCCACCAGGAAAGAGACTGCCTTAGTAGTACTAAGAAACTACTACATGAAATTTTCCCTTGATTTTGTCTCCCCAGAACTTTAGGGTTGTATGATGGGCCAGCCTTTGTAGCAAAGGTATCACAACAATTGTCTACCTATCTAAATTTGTGATGGAAACTTCACTGCACCTACCAGCCCCAAAGTTCAGGCCAAGTAGAGCGAATGAATTAAAGAGACATTAGTCAAGTTAAGATTAGAAACTGATGGAACCTGGGTACAACTTCTCCCCTTTGCTCTTCTCTGAGCCAGGTATACTCCATATATTAATGGATTCACCCCATTTGAAATTTTCTTTGAAAAACCCTCACCTTTAGTACCTAGAATAGAAGATGAGAAAAAGGCAGAACTACATAACCTTGTCTTAAGTCTTTATAGGCCTTTCAAAGCGTACAAAAGGAGATTTGGTTCTGGGTTCATGCTGCCCACTCAGCCCTGGGGGATGGACTTCCACATCAATTTCAGCCTGGGGACTCTGTATGGATCCGGAAGTTCACTTCCAAAGGACTAGAACCCAAATGGAAAGGACCCTTCACTGTCTACCTGATGACGCCCACTGCAGTTAAAGTAGATGGCATCCCATCATGGATTCATCACTCCCACATGAAGGCAGCATGAGAGTGGACAGCTCAGGAAAATGGGCCCTTAAGACTAAGACTCAAGCATACATAAGTCTAACCCTTCACTCACATAAGTAGTCCTCCAAAATAGAAGAGGTTTAGATTTATTATTCTTAGAACAAGATGGATTATGTATGGTTTCTTCCTTTTTTCTTTTTTTAGCCCAGGCATACAGAAACATACACTGGCCTAGAGTACAAGAGCTTATAGTAACCAAGACTGGTGAAATTATTGCCCAGAACATCATCAGCCATGGTACTCCAGAGATCCGAGTAGACTTGTGCCGGCTTGCCAGAGATCCCCTCGCCATTGCAACTGCTGGACACCACCTTGGATTGGGATCTTTCATAGGTGGGGGAGCATACTTAGGCTACAAGGGGAGACCTGGCTGTGGCATATTATCAGCTGAGAAAAGCCTCTTAGGGATAGGACTCTATATTTGTCCTCAAGGACATTACCCAGGGATATCTGGCTATGTGGTAATATGGGACTTGGATATAAAGGACAAGGCCAATTTTCTTGTGCTAACTGGGGTTGTGAGACTATCTCCACTATAGATAATTATAAAAAACAGAATGATGACCATATTAGATTAATAAGAGGACCAAGCCCCTCCACATGCTCTCTTGGGTCTTGTAATCCTATCATAATCACCATCAAAACTGGTAGCCCTGGAGGACAACACTATTGGCTCACAGGACAGAGATAGGGTATCAGATTATGTAAAACCAGGTATGATTCAAGATTATATTTTACTGTACAGGTTAAGTACCCTCCCAGGAAAGCTAACCCTATAGGACACCTAAGAAAACTTCTGTTTCCGGAGCAACTCCAACTCCAGCTCTAGCCTCTGCAGATAGTAGCCTAACAGCTATTAAATCTCAGGTATTTGACCAGCCACAAACAAAATCAGAAGGAGCACTAATAACTATGCCAACGACAATACACAATGTCTTAAATAAGACCACCCCAGACATAGGACAAGATTGCTGGTTGTGCCTAAACCCAAAACCCCCTTACTATGTTGAGGTAAGAACTCCCCTAAACTTAACTGAGCTCAGTGGGCTAGAACTTCAAGTCGATTCACTAGCAGAAGTAGTCCTCCAAAATAGAAGAGGTTTAGATTTATTATTCTTAATAAAGAATACATAACAAGATGGATTATGTATAGCTCTAGGTGAAACCTGTTGCTTCTATGCCAATAACTCTGAAATAATTAGAGAAAGCTTACTACTAGTACAGAGAAATTTAGATGCCAGGGAAAAACAGGCTAGAATCAGATAACATTCCATAGGATGTTCTAACAACCTATCAGCTATAGCTGGACCTTTATCCTCCTCCTTCTCTTATTAACTTTTGGCCCAGGTTTCCTCAATTTCTTGTTTAGATATATAAGGAAAATAATTAATTCTATTAAACTTTTAGTAACACAAAATAGAGGCTATGAGCAAATTCCACATGAAAAATCAAGTATTTGATTTTCTGCTTAGGCCAGTGGGGAATGTGCTGGCTGAAAAATTACTGTTTGACTATTGCCAATGAGAACATAATGCTCTAACAATAAGCTTTCTGCTTCTGTATCCCCACTTGCACAACCGAACCTTGGGTTGACAGTTAGTAAAAAAAAAAATAGATTTGTGTGTTCAAACAGGATGAAGAATAGGGGTTTAGAGCTTAAAAACCCTGTACCTTTACATTTTGGGGCTGCTTAATTTGGAGTCTGCATACTCCTGGCAGACCCAGCTGGCTGAATAAAGAATGTGTTTCCTATAACTCACTGATTTCTGGTGGTCTGTGTGTCTACTGGGGACTGGCAGCTATGACACAACAATATTCTCTGATCATAATGCTTTGAAACTAGAGGTCAAATGTAAAAAAAGTGGGAAGAACCACAAATACATGGAGTTTAAACAACATACTACTGAAGAATAACTGAGCCATAGAAGAAATAAAAACAGAGATCAAGAGATACATAAAAATGCATGATAATGATAGTATAACATATTAAAACTTTTGGGACATGGCAGAAGCAGTCATAAGAAGAAAATTCATTACAGGCCTATCTCAAAAAAAAGAGCCTAAATAAACAACCTAACTATTCATTTGAAGAAACATGAAAAGGAAGAGCAAATGAAGCCTAAAGAGAGCAGAAGGAAAGAAATATTCAAAATAAGAGAAGAAATAAATAAAATTGAAAACAAACAAAATAACAATAGAAAAAATAAATGCAACAAATTGCTGGTTTTTGAGAAAGTTAATAAAATTCACAAACCCCTGGCTAGACTCTAAAGAAAAAAGAGAGGACAGCAATAAACAAAATCAGGGATGAATTATGACAGACACCTCTGAATACTGTGAAAAAGTACCTAACATCAGCCCAGAAAGAAATCCACGCCTATGTTCCCACTTAATATATGACGAAGGAAGTAAGAATATACAGTGGGTTAAAGACAGTCTCTTCAACAAATGGTGTTGGGAAAATTAGATACATGCAAAAAAGAAGCTGGACTACCTTCTTACACTGCATACAAAAATAGACTCAAAAATGGATTAAAGACTTAAATGTAAGACCCAAAACCATAAAACTTCTAGAAGAAAACATAGGCAGTAAACTCTCTGATATTAAAAACAGGAATTTCTTTTCAGATATATCTCTTTGAGCAAGGGAAACAAAAGAAAAAATAAACAAATGGGATTATATCAAACTAAAAATATTTTGTATAGCAAAGGAAACTATCAACAAATCAAAAAGACAACCAACAGTTTGGAAGAAAATATTTGCTAACAATACGTCTGATAAGGGGTTAATATCAAAAATACATAATGAACTTGCATAACTCAAGAACAAAAATATAAACAATCCAATTAAAAAACGGCAGGAGACCTGAACAGATATTCTCCGGAGAGGAAATACTGATGGCTAATAGATGTATGAGAAGATGCTCAAGGTCACTAATCATCAGAGAAATGCAAATTAAAACCACAATGAGATATCACCTCACACCTATCAGAATGGTTATCATCAATAAATCAAAAAACAAGTGTTAGCAAGGATTCAGAGAAGAGGGAACCCTCATCCATTGTTGGTGAGATTGTAAATTTGTACAGCCGCTATGGAAAATACTATAAAGCTTTCTCAAAAAATTTAAAATGGATATATACCTTTTGACCCACAGGTCCATAAATATCCATTCTGGGTATTTATCCAAAGAAAACAAAAAATTAATTTATAAAGATCTATGCACCCCAATATTTATGGCAACACAATTTACAATAGCCAAGATATAGAAGCAACCAAAATGCTTATCAATAGGTGATTGGATAAAGAAGTTATGGTTCATATATACAATAAAATACTGCTCAGCCATTTAAAAAAATGAAACCCTACCGTTTGCAATGACATGGATGGACCTGGAGGTTCTTATTCTGAGTGAAATAAGACAGAAAGACAAATAATATGTGATTTCACTTATATGCAGAATCTAAGGAACAAGAAGAACAAACTAATCAAAAAGAGACCCACAAATATAGAGGACAATTTGAGGAAAGACAGAGATGAGGGAATTTAGGGGCTGAGAGAATGGAGTGAAGGGTTAAAGAAATACAAATTATTAGCTGATAGTCAGTCACAGGGATGGGGAGCACGACATAGGGAATGCAGTTAACACAAATAAAATGGCTAGGTGAAAGGTCTGGGGACTGAGGGGGCAAATGGAGGTATTATTTGATGAACTATATAGATGTCAATCCAATGTACTGTATATTTGAAACTATTTTAAACACATCAATTTTAAAAAGTATATAACACCAAATTTAATAACCTAGAACAAATGGACAAGTACTTAGAAAGATACAAACTTCTTAGACTGAAAAAGAAAAACTGTAAAATCTAAATAAACTGATCAGCAGTACGGAAATGGAAACAATCATCAAAAACCTACCAAAAAGTAAAAGTTCAGGACCAGATGGCTTCACCAGTGAATTCTATCAGACATTTAGATTTAATACCTATTCTCCTCAAACTCTTCCAAAAAATTGAAGGAGGCAATACTTCCCAACTTATTTTACGAAGCCAATATTGCCCTGATACCAAACTTGGTAAATATAACACACAAAAAAGAAAACTACAGAACAATATCTCTCATTAACACAGATGCAAAAATCCTAAATAAGATAGTAGTGAATCGAATACAGCAATACATGAAAACGATTATATACCACGATCAAGTGGTCTTCATCCCACAGGCACAGGGATGGTTCAATATAAGCGAATCAATTAATGCGATACACCACATAAACAAATTGAAAAATAAGAATCATATGATCATATCAATAGATGCAGAAAAAAGCCTTTGACAAGATACCGTATCCATTTATGATCCAAACACATTATAAAGGCATATACAACAAATCCTCAGCCAACATTTTACTTAGTGGAGAAAAACTAAAAACCTTCATCTAAGATCAGGAACTAGACAAGGCTGTCCACTATCACCACTGTTATTCGATATAACATTGGAGGTCCTAGCAAGTGCAATCAGGCAAGTGAAAGTTATAAAAGGCACCCAAATAGGAAACAAAGAAATTAAACTGTCACTATTTGTGAATGACCTGATTCTCTATATAGAAAACCATAAAGACTCCACAAGAACACTACTAGAAACAATAAACAAATACAGTAAAGTTTCTAGATAAAAACATCAATGTTCAAAAATGTATAGCATTCCTATACTCTAATAATGAAGTGTCAGAAAAGGAAGTGGAAAAAATAATTTCTTTTTTAATTGTAACAAAAAGAATAAAATATCTAGGAATAAATTTAACAAAACATGTGAATGATCTATATAATGAAAATTATAAGACCCTATTAAAAGAAATCAAAAAAGATACAAAGAAATAGAAAGATATTCTGTGTTCTTGAGTTGAAAAAATCAACATAGTTAAAATGACCATATTACCTAAAGCATTATACAGATTTAGTGCAATTCCCATCAAAATCACATCAGCATTTTTTAAAGAAATAAAAGAAAAAACCATCAGATTTGTATGGAAGCACAAAAGACTCCAAATTGCCAAAGCCATCCTGAGAAAAAAGAAGGAGACTGGAGGTATCATTCTGCCCAACTTCAAATTATACTTCAAAGCAACAGTAATCAAAACGGTATGGTATTGGCAGAAAACTACACACATAGTCCAGAAGTAAACCCATGTTTACATGGGCAAATAATTTTTGACAAAAAAAAATGCCAAAAATGTACAGTGGAGAAAGGAAAGCCTCTTCAATAAATGGTGCTGGAAAAACTGAAAAGCCACTTGAAAAAGAATGAATCTAGACTATTGTTTATTACCACACACCAAAATTAACTCATAATGGATTAAGCTCCTGAATATAAGACCTGAAACAATGAAACACATAGAAGAAAACAGAGGAATTAAATGCAAGGACCTTGGAATTAAAGAGGATTTTATGAATTTGACCTCACAAGCAAGAGAAGTAAAAGCAAAAATAAATCAATGAGACTACATCATACTAAAAATCTTCAGCAAGTAAAAGCATTCATCAGCAAGGTAGAGAGACAAGCATCTGAACAAGAAAATATATTTGCAAGCAATGCCTCCAATAAGGGCCTAATATTCAAAATATACAAAGAACTCATATAACTCGATAACAACAAAACAAATGATCCAATCAAAAAATGGGCAGAGGACCTGAACAGATACTTCTCCCTAGAGGACATACAAATGGCCAATGAATATATGAAAAAATGGTCAACATCACTAGCTATTAGGAACATGCAAATCAAAACCACAATGAGCTACCATCTCACACCTGTTAGAATAGCTGTTATCAATAGGACAAGTAATAACAAGTGTTTGAGAGGATGCTGGTGGGACTGCATATTGGTACAGCCACTATGGAAAGCAGTATGGAGGTTCTTCAAAAAACTAAGAATTAATCTACCACATGATCCAACAATACCTCTACTGGGTATTTACCCCAAAGACTTGAAAATCTATATCCGAAAAGATATTTGCACATCGATGTTCATAGCAGTATTATTCACAGTAGCCAAGACATGGAAGCAACCAAAGTATCCTATGATCGATGATTGTATAAAGAAGTAGTGGTACATATATACAATGGAATATTGCTCAGCCATAAGAAGAGACAAAATACTGCCATTTGCAACAACATAAATGGACCTCAAGATTATCATGCTAAGTTAAATAAGCCAGACAGAAAAAGTTGAAAATCACATGATATCACTTGTATGTGGGACATAAACCTAAAAACAACAAATGAACAGGACAAACAGAGACTCATGAACATGGACTATAGACTAGTGGTTACCAGAGAGTAGGTAGGATAGGGGCATTAGATGTGGTAAAGGGGGTTCAATATGTGTGATGGAAAGAAATCTAAGTATGGAAGGTGAACACACAGTGTAAATATAAATACGCCTTACTGTTAAAGTGTACAGCTGAAAGTTATTAGATTTTGTTAATTATTGTCACTATAAAAAATAAAAATAATAAATAAATAGAAACAAAAAATCCTAAATAAACAAAATGACGCTATATCTTTAAAAAAAAACTAGAAAAAGAATACCAAATGAATCCCAAAGTTAGCAGAAGAAAAGGAATAATAAAAATTAGAGCAGAATTGAATGAAATTGAGAACAAAAAGAGTATAGAAAAGATTGATGCAATGAATAACTGATTTTTTAAATAATTAATACAACTGACAAGCCTCTGGCTAGATTCACTAAGGAAAAAAGAAAATCCTCAAAAACAAAATTAGAAATGAGAGTACAAGTTATGACAGATACCACAGAAATGGAAAGGATTGTACAATAATACTATGAAGGACTACATTCCACCAAATGCAATAACCTAAAAGAAATTAACAAGTTTTTAGATATATATAATCATTCTAGAATAAATCACATAAAACTAGAAAATGTAAAAAAATAACAGTATGGAAATTAAAAAATTATCAAAAACCTTCCAAAAAATAAAACTTCAGGACCGGATGGCTTTACTAGTGAATTATACCAATCATTCAAAAAAGATTTAATACTTGTTTTTCTCAAATTTTTCCAAAAAATTGAAGAGGCAATACTTTCTAAATTATTTTATGAGGCCAAAAATTACCTTGATACCTAAACATGGTAAGGATAATATGCACACAAAAACCATAGACGAATATCTCTGATGAATGCAGATGCAAAAATCTTAAATAAAATACTAGTAAATGGAATACAACAATATATTAAGAAGATAATATACGATCAAGTAGGGTTCATTTTGTGAATGCAAGGAAGTTTCAACATATGTAAATCAATCAATGTGATACACCATATTAACAAAATAAAGGGTAAAAATCATTTGATCATATCAAGGCTTCTGGTCAAGATGGCAGGCTACGTAATAGAGAGGTTAAGTTCCTTCCATGACTTCATTAAAATTACAACCAAATTATAAAACAATCAACTTGGAGGGGCAGAGATGTAAAATGGGTTGGTCACCAAACTTCATGTGGCTATTGAGCACTGGGAGAAAGAGCAGAGCTACAGAGGCTCCTCACCCCCCCAACTGAAGGAATGGGGCTCCTCAGTACAGTGTTTCAGTCACAAGAACAAGAGTTCCCACAAAATCTGACTGTGAAAATCAGTGGGGATTCTGATCATCCAAGTAAGATGGAAGGAATCTGAATACACAGACATCTCCCTTTAAAGGGCATGTGCAGACTCACTTGCTTGCAGACATTCACCTTAGGGTCTGGTGGAGTGTCAGCAGCTCAGAAGGTGCAAAAGACATTTGGACAATGATTGAGTCGTGTGGTGCCAGAGAGAGGGCTGGAAGCACAGCCACCATTTTTCTTTTGTCAGGCTCCTCTTTGGAGCAGTCTATAGAGGAACATCATCTGGCCTGTGTTGAACCCTCCCCCCAGCACTGCCAATTCTGAAACTACATTGACCTGGTGAGATTGGTCCACTCCACTCCATGTCTCCTTGAGACCCCGCCCCACACAATCTACAAATTGCCCATGGCAGCCCTTTGTCAGGCAACTAGTCCCACCCTGTACTTCCCTGGGCCATGCATCTGTGAGCATACAGTAGCCCTTACCTGGAATGGCTTGCATGTTGCCAACACATTTCAGGGGAGAATTTTGGTGACAGGCCACTGGTGGCAGCCCAAGTTGCAGAGTCTCTTGAGCAGATTGCAGGGGTCTTCAAACTTGAGGTGGATAGCAGCTGGCCTTGCTGCAATCTGAGACATTTGGGAGAGGCCGCAGGCTCAGCACTGGCAACAATTCTGAATCTGCATTGGCCTGACAGGATTGGCTAACATCACCCCTTGTTTCCCTGAAACCCTACACCCCTGGCCCACAAATTACCTGTGGCAAGCCCATTCCCAGGCAGATAGCCCTATCCTGTGCTTTCCCGGGCCTGTAAATTTGAAAGCAAAAAACTGCCCTCAGCTTGTGCTGTCCATGTGTGGTTCATGCATACTGAGAAAGACTTCAGGTGGTGAGCTACAGTATTTAATGAACAGATATCAGGTGTCTGCAGGCCTGAGGCTGGCCTTGCTGCGATCTGAAACATTTACAGGAAGCTGCAAATTTAGCACTGATAGTGTCAGAGCCGAGGCTGAGTGGCTCTATTGTGTTGACTATGCTAATTGTCAGGGTCAGGGTTACTGCTGACCTGACCCAGAAAGTTTGAGGGTGTGAGGCCCAGTTGAATGAATGTGCAAAAGGCATACATGAGGAGAAATAGCAGGCACCAACTTTATTGTGCAGAGCGCACTTCTTCTGGGAAGTGCAGTTCTATTGGGGAGTTCAGTCTATTGCAAGGGGCATGCAGTCTTGTGTGAACTTCTCCTGCTCCCTTCTCTTGTACTCCCCTTCTGCTCTCCCCTTCTCTTTCTCCATCTTTCTCTAAGGGACTGCATGGCTCCTCACATAGCAGAGTACAAAAGTGGCATGCAGCCACACATGCGTGATACAATAAGCTAAATTATGTTTACATATTTTCTAAGTCAGGGGTCCTATTCCTAGCCATGGGCCTGGATCCAGCCAGACCTTGGGCCAGTCAGGCCTGGCATCCATGGGTAGAAATTCTGATTATGCATTGGCCAGGTGAAATCTGCTTACTTTATCCTAGTGATTCCCTAGATCTCAACTCCTGTACCACCCAGAGGCTCTTTTAGCTATGGAGACTTATGGGAAACTTGCAGGCAGCCATATGCCTTGAGGTACAGCAGTCCTTTTACTAAATCACCCCAGTCCAAGTACTGGGGGTAACTGAACTCACCTTGCACCATGGTCTTTCCCACTTGCCTCCAGATATAGCACAGGTAGCAACCATCTGCTAATTGCCTTGTAGCTCCTACCAGGTAGCCCTGAGCAATCAAAGACAGAGGCTAAACTTGACCTACACAGGAGTCCCTCCAATAGGCATCGGAATAAACACACCTGAAGGCTGGTGTCAGACCACAACAAAGCACCACCTGACTAACTCCATTAGTGGCACACCCAAAGAGTTGTCTCAACAGATACAGAAGCCTGCTAGGGCAAACATACTTCACGGGGTCAGCCCTAACACAGCAACACAAATACCATGGGCAAGGCCAATCCCTACAGTCAGTCAGCTCAAGAATTAATTCCACCCTCTGATGTGTAAATAGTAATCAACCTTGGCTATGCGGGTGAACACACATAATTCACACAAGGAACATACCCAGAGCACCTGGAGCAAGTGATCAGCGAGATGACACAACTTGGACACACATGACACCTGGCCTGGGAGAGCTAATAATTCTTCCTAATACATAGAAACAAACCTAAAAGGCCACTAAAATGAAAAACAAAACAAAATAAAACAAAATGCTACAAATGAAACAACAGGTGAATACTAAAAAAAAAAAAACTAAATGAAATGGAGGCAAGCAACCTACTGGAGAGAGACAAAGATCAAAAGACTGGTTATAAAGATGCTCAAACGTAGAGTTGGAATAGATAATCTCAGTGAGCATATCAACAGAGAGATAGTAATCATAAAAAAGGACATAGGAACCATAAAAAGAACCAGTCAGAAATGAATAATACAATAATTGAAATAAAGAATACATCAGAGGGAATCAACAGATTAGATGAAGCAGAGTATTAAATCAGTGACTTAGAAGAGAAGATAGCAGAAAATACCCAACAGAACAGCAATAAGAAAAAAGAATGCAAAACAATGAGACTAGTTTAAGGGTCCCCTGTGACAACATTTCATGTACCAACATTCACATCATAGAGATACCAGGAGAAGAGAGAGAGAGCAAGGGATTGAAAACCTATTTGAAAAAGTGATGATAGAAAATTTCCCTAACCTTGTGAAGGAAATACATATACAAGCCCAGTAATCATAGAGAGTCTTAAACAAGATGAACCCAAAGAGGCCCACGCTAAGACAAATCACAATTAAAATGACAAAAGTTAAAGACAAAGAGAGAATCTTAAAAGCAATAAGAGAAAATTAGTTACCTACAAGAGAGCTTCCGTAATCACTGTCAGCTGATTTCTCAACAGAAACTGCAAGCTAGAAGGGATTAGGATGAAACAGTCAAAGTGATGAAAATCAAGGACCTACAACCAAGATTATTCTACCCAGCAAAGTTATCATTTAGAATCAAAAAAGAGAAAAAGAGCTTCTCCGATATGAAAAAGCTAGAGTTATCACCACCAAGCCATTATTATAGGAAATATTAGAGAAACTTCTTTAAGAAGAAGAAGGTAGGGAGAGATCAAATATTAATAATGAAATTGCAATAACTAAATATCTATTAACTATTACATCTAATGAAAAAAGAATTAAATGCTCCAATAAAAAGAAAGTGTGTCTGAATGGACAAGAAAACAAGACCCTTAAATATGCTGCCTACAAGAGACTCACTTCATACTGAAAGACACACAGACTTAAGGTAAAGGGATGGAAAATATATTTCATAAAAACGGAAAAAGAAAAACAAAAAAGTTGGGGAAGCAATACTTATACCAGACAAGTAGACTTTAAAACAAAGGCTATAACAAGAGAGAAAGGACTCAGTTGTTTAATTCTGGGTATTGATCCAAAGAAACCAAAAATAGTACTTTGAAAGGACATATGAATCCATATGTTTATTGCATTCTTATTTACAATGGTCAAGATACAAAGGGTACTTGGGTGTCCATCAATAGATGAATGGATAAAGAATAGGTGGTACATATATACAATGGAATATTACTCTCCACAAAAAAGAATGAAATCTTACCATCTGCAACAACACGTATAGATACAGAAGGTATTGTGCTGAGTGAAGTAAGTCAGACAGAGAAAGACAAATTCCATATGATCATTTATGTATGGAATCTAAAGAACAAAACAAACAAAACAGATACAAACTTATAGATACAGATAACATTTTATGGGAGATGGGAGGGGTGTTGGGGAGTTGCTGAAAAAGGAGAAGGAATTAAGAAGTAAAAATTGGTAGTTACCAAATATTTATGAGGTTGGTTATAAACTATAGTATAAGGAATACAGTTGACAAAATTGTAATAATTGCATTCGTTGTCAGATCTGTAGTAGATTCATCAGGCAGATAACTTTGTAAGTAATATAAATGTCTAATCTTTATGTTGTGCACCTGAAACTAATATAATATCATATGCCTAGTGAGATTAAAAGATAAAAAATTAAAGTATGTTTAGTCAAAAAAGATAAAAATAAATTGAAACATATACTGTACTGACAGATAAGAAGAATCAACATCGTTAAAATTGCCCTATTACCCAAAGCAACCTATAGATTCAATGCAATCTCTATAAAAATACCAATGGCATTTCTCAGAGCACTAGAACAAAGAATCCAAAAATTTACAAGAAACTACAAAATATCCTGAATAGCCACAGCAATATTGAGAAAAAAGAACAAAGTTGGAGATATACTATCTGATATCAAACTATACTATAAGGCTGTAGTAATGAAAATAGCATGGTACTGGCATAAGAAAAAAGATGCTTCAAACAATGGAACAGAATAGAGAGCCCAGAAATAAATCCACACCTATATGGTCATTTAATTTATGACAAAGGAGGCAAAATAGACACTTGGGTAAAGACAGTCTCTTCAACAAATGGTTTTGGAAAACTGTATAGATACATGGAAACAAATGAAACTGGACCACCTTCCTATACCACATACAAGAATAATCTCAAAATGAACTGAGGATTTAAATGTAAGACCCGAAACCATAAAACTTCTGGAAGAAAACAGTAACTCTTTGATATTGTTATCAGTAATTTTTTTCTGATATATCTCCTCAGACAAGGGAAACAAAAGAAAAAATAAACCAGTGGGATTACATCGAACTAAAATGTTTTTGCACAGCAAAGGAAACCATCAACAAAAAGAAAAGACAATCTACTGAATGGGAGAAATATTTGCCTATGATACATCTGACAAGGGATTAATATCCAAAATTTATAAAGAACTCACTGAACTCAAGAACACAAACAAACAAAAAACTACAATCCAATTTAAAAATAGGCAGAAGACCTGAATAAGTATTTTTCCAAAGAGAAACTACAGATGGCCAATAGACATATGAAAAAATGCTCAAAATCACTAATCATCAGAGAAATGCAAATTAAAACCACAATGAGATATCACTTCATTCCTACTAGAATGGATTATAAATAAATAATAATAATAAAAGCAAGTGTTGGTGAGGATGTGGAGAAAAGAGAATCCTTATGCACTGTTGATTGTATTGCAAAGTGGTATAGTCACTATGGAAAACAGTTCAGAGGTTTCTCAAAAAATTAAAAATAGTATTACCTTTTGAACCAGGAGTTTCAGTTCCAGGTATTTATTCAAAGAAAACCAAAACACTAATTTGTACCCCTCTGTTCATAGTAGCACTATTCACAATAACATATGGAAGCAACCTTTGTGCCCATTAACAGATGATTGGATAAAGAAATTATGGTTAATTTATACAACAGAATATTACTCAGCCATAAAAATAAAACTTTATCATTTGCAACAAGGATGGTCTAGTTGTTATTATGTTGAGTGAAATAAGCCAGACAGAGGAAAATAAATACCATATGATTTCACAAATTAAACAAAAACAGACTCACAGATATAGAGAACAAGCTTGTCATTGTCACAGGGGAGGGAGTTGGGGGGCTGGGTGAAAAAGGTGAAGGGATGAAGAAGTAAAAATTATTACTTATAGAACAGTCATAAGAATGTAAAGAATAGCATAAAGAATATAGTCAATAGTATAGTAATGGTTGTGTGTAGTGCCAGATATGTGGTAGAATAATTGGGGGGGTCACTTCATAAATTAATAAATGTCTAACCATTTTACCATATACCTGAATATAATATAAAATAATAACAATGTAAGTAATATAAAATAATTTAATCATATCAATAAATGCAAAAAAACATTTGACAAAATGCAACATCCTTTTATGATTAAAACACTTAATAAAATGGGTATAAAAGGAAAATACCTCAACATAATAAAAGCAACATATGACAAATTTTCAGCTAATATTGAACTCAATGGTGAAAAACTGAAAGCTTTTTCTCTTTAAGATAAGGAACATGACAAGAATGTGTACTCTTGCCATTGTTACTTAACAAAGGACAGAAAGTCCTAGCCAGAGCAACTGGGCAAGAGAAAGAAAAGGCAACCAAACTGAGAATGCAAAACTAACATTGTCAAAATTGTTACCTTAAGAAAATGATCTGATTCTACAAAGAGAAAACCCTAAGGACTCCACCAAAAGAGTGTTAGAAACAATAAACAAATACAGTATATATGTACAAATATCAGTTGAGTTCCAGTATAGTAATGATAAAATATGAAGAAAAAAAAAAAAGATAATTTTATTTGCAATTTCATAAAAAAATAAAATACCTCAGAATAAACTTAACAAAGGAAGTGAGAAATCTATACATTGAAAATTGCAATATATTGTTCAAATAAATTGAAGTAGACACAAAGAAATTGAAGGATATTTAATGTTTATAGATTGAAAGAATCAACATAGTTAAAATGGCCATATTACCTAAGACAATATACAGATTTAATGCAATCCCTATCAAAATCCCAACGGCATTTTTCAAAGAAATAGAACAAAAAATTATCAAATTTGTATGAAACCAAAAAAGTCCCAGAATTGCCAAAGCAATCCTTAGAAAAAAGAACAAAGCCAGACATACCACTGTTTCTGTCTTCAAAATATACTATGAAGCTATGGTAATAAAACACACACACACACACACACACACACACACACACACACACACTATATATATATATATATATAATGGTTGAAGAAAAACACACACGTAGAGACCAATGGAACATAATTGAGATCCCAGAAAACACACACACACACATATATGGATAACTAATTTTTGACAAATGAGCCAAAAATATACAATGGAGAAGGGAAAGTCTCTTCAATAAATGGTGTTGGGAAAATTGGAAAGCTATATGCAAAAAAGTAGAAGAAATTAGGCTTATTTAACATCATACACAAAAATTAACTCAAAATGAATTAGTATTAAATATGAGACCTGAAAAAAATATACAGAAGAAAACATAGATACTAAACTTACAGATTTTGGTCTCAGAGAGGCTTTTGTGAATTTTACTCCAAAGATAAGGAGAATAAAAGCAAAAATAAATGAATGGGATTACATCAAACTAAAAAGTCTTTGCGCAGTAGAAGAAATAATCAACAAAACAAAAGTGCAAGCAACAGAATGGGAGAAGATATTTGCATATGATATCTCTGATAAGGAGCTACTATCCAAAATATATAAGGAACTCATACATCTGAACAACAAAAAAATCAAATAATCCAATTTTAAAATGGGCAGAGGACCTGACAGACACTTTTCCCAAAGAGACATACAAAGACCTACAGATACATGAAATGATGCTCAAATTCACTAGCTACAAGGGTAGTGCATATCAAAACCTCAATGCTAGAATGGCTATTATCAATAAGACAAGAAATATCAAGTGTTGGAAAGAATGTGGAGAAAAAGCGACTCTCATACACTGCTGGTGGAATGTAAACTGGCGCAGCCACTATGGAAAACAGTATGGTGGTTCCTCAAAAAATTAAGAATAGAGTTACCATATGGTAACTAAAACATGGAAATAACCTAACTGTCCTATGATGGATGATTGGATACAGAAGATGTAAATCTATACAATGAAATACCATTCAGCCTCAAGAAGGAATGAAATCTTGCCATTTGCAACAACAACATATTTGGATATTGAGATTATCAGACTAAACAAAATAAGTCAGACAGAAAAGTACAAAAGTCATATCAATTCACTCATATGTTGGACATAAAACAGAAAAGAACAAGTGAAAAACAGAATGAACAAAGTTGTAGATACAGATAATGTTTGTTACCAGAATGGAAGGGGGTTGTGAGGTTGATGAACAGGTTAAAGGGGTTCAAATATATAGGGATGGAAGGAGACTAGTATTTGGGTAGTGAGAACAGAATGCAGTATACAGATGATGTATTATAGAATTATGTACCCAAAACTTATATAATATTATTATCAAAGGTTACCCCAATAAGTTTAATTAAACAAATAAAAAGAAAAAAAATGAAGAATAAGTTGTAAAGGTTTATTGGACAACATTCTGCCTACAGTCAACAGGATTGTATTGTGCACTTAATGTTTGTTATGGAAGTAGATCTCACGTCAAGTGTTTATGCCACAATAAAAATGTAATATATATTCAACTAAATGTCATTCTGTCCTACAAAGAAATACATTTCTGATAAATGCTGCAATGTGGTTGAACCTCAGAGATATTACTTTAATTGAAATAAGCCATATGCAAAAGGGTAAATATTGTATAATTCCATTTATATGACGTGCATAAAATAGTCAAATACATAGAGACAGGAAAGTGGTACAATGTTTACCAGGTACTAAGGGTAGAAGAGAATGTTTAATCAGTGCAATTTCAGTATGAAATCATAAAAAAGTTCTGGAGATGTATAGTATTGATGGTTGTATAACAATGTGAATGTACTTAATGCCACTAAACTGTACACTTAAAAATGGCTAAAATGGTAAATTTTATAATATGTAAATTTTGCCACAGTAAAAATAAAACATAATTGACTATTTTTAATTTTTTTTTAAATTAAGTTTATTGGGGTAACAATAGTTAATACAGTCATATAATTTTCAGATGTACATTATTATTTGACATCTGTATATTCAATTTTGTGTTTACCACACAAAGTCCCTCTTCCTTCAGCTACCATATATTTAATCCCCTTTACCCACTTCACCCTCCCACTAAACCCTATATTTGACCCCCTTTACCCTGTCTACCTCCCCTCTCCTCCCCCACCCCACTAGTAACCACTAGTCTATAGTCCATGTCCATGAGTCTCTGTTTGTTTGTCCTGCACATTTGTTGCTTTTAGATCTCACGTATAAGTGATATCATGTAATTTTCAACTTATAGTTTATTTTGCTTAGCATGATTACCTCAAGGTCCATCCATGTTGTCGCAAATGGCAGTATTTCATCTCTTCTTATGACTGAGTAATATTCCATTGTATATATGTACCACCAATTCCTTAGCCAATCATCTGTCGTAAGACACTTGGGTTGCTTCTATATCCTGGCCACTGTGAATAATGCTGCTATGAACACTTGTGTGCAAATATCTTTATAAATATGAGTTTTCAAGTCTTTGGGGTAAATACCCAGTAGAAGGATTGCTGGATCATATGGTAGATCTATTCTTAGTTTTTTGAAGAATCTCCATACTGTTTTCCATAATGTCTGTACCAATTTGCAGTCCCTCCAGCAGTGTGTGAGGGTTCCTTTTTCTCTGCATCCTCTCCAACATTTGTTATTACTTATCCTGTTGATTATTACTATTCTAACAGGTGTGAGATGGTAGCTAACTGTGGTTTTGATTTGCATTTCCCTAATAGCTAGAGATGTTGAGCACCTTTTCAAGTATTTGTTGGCCATTTGTATGTCCTCTAGGGAGAAGTGTCTGTTCAGATCCTCTGTCCATTTTTGATTGGATCATTTGTTTGTTTGTTTGTTTGTTTTTGTTATTGAGTTGTATAAATTCTTTGTGTATTTTGGACATTAGGACCTTATTGGAGGCATTGCTGCAAATATATTTTCCCATTCAGCTGGCTGTCTGTTTACCTTGTTGATGATTTCTTTTGCTGAACAGAAGCTTTTTAGTTTGATGTAGTCCCATTCATTTATTTTAACTTTTACTTCCCTTGCTTTTGAGGTCAAATTCATAAAATCCTCATTAAATTCAAGGTCCTTGGTTTAGTTCCTATGTTTTCTTCTATGCATTTTATTGTTTCAGGTCTTACATTTAGGTCCTTAATCTATTTTGAGTTAATTTTGGTGTGCAATGATATGCAACAGTCTAGTTTTATTCTTTTGTAAGTGGCTTTTCAATTTTCTCAATACCATTTATTGAAGAGGTTTTTCTTTCTCCACTGTGTTTTTGGCTTCAAAGATACTATTAAAGAAGAAAAGAATAAGCTACAGCCTAGAAATAAATTTTTGCAACTCAAATATCTGAAATAGTATTTGTATCCAGAATTAAAAAAAAAAACTCTCAAAACCCAATTATAAGTAAACAAAGAACCTAGTTATAAATAGACATTGAGACCTTAAGCAAAATGTTATAAGGATGGCACATAAGCACAGTGGCAGTGTTCAACATCATTAACTATTAGGAAAATTCAAACAATTTAATAGAAGATACCAACACACACCTATTTGGATGAGTAAAATTACACAGATACACATACACACAAATTACCAAGTTATGGAGATTATGTGGAGTTACTGGAACTTTCAGACATTTCTGATATGAATGCTAAAAGTTGGAGCCACCCAGGAATATAGCTTAGCAGTTTCTTCCAAATTTAGACTTATATTTCCCATATGATCCAGGAATCTATCTGCTGGGTATTTAACCTAAAAAAATTAAACACTTATGTTCACTAAAAACCTTTATGAGAATGGTTATGGCACTTCTATACATATTTTACAAAAACTAGAAACAATCCAAATATCTTCAACTGAGGAGTGGATAAAACAAACCATGACACATCCATACAATTAAATTTAATGAACTATTGATGCATGCAACAACTTAAATAGATCACAAGGTATGCTATAATTTCACTTATATATTATTTTCAAATTGAAATATATATATATATATATATATATATATATATACTGATAAAAAATAGATCAGTGGTTGCCAAGATTTGGGGCCATAGTAATGATATGATAAAACAGTTCTGTATCCTGATTATGGTGATGGTTGTAGTAATCTATACATTTGTAAAACTTTGTATAACTATGCAAAAAAAAGAAAAAAATACATTTTACAGTGTGATAATTTAAATAAATAAAATAAAAATTTTAAATGCACACAGAGAACTTTTAGTCAATATGTCATAGGAGGTGCTCACCTCCTCTCATGACCACATTAAAATTACAACTGAACTACAGAACAACCATCATTGGGAGTCACTTGAGGTCTGGCTGAACAGGAGTCCTACAACCAGGGACATACATAAGAGGCCATATCAAGATTAGAAAAAGCTACAGAGACATGAAGTGGTCTGGTCTCAGTGGAGATTGTGGCTAAGTGAAATGGAGGGCTGTAGGAGTCTCAGATATTCCTCTTAAAGGGTCCACACATGAATTTCCTTGCTGATGAACTCACTCACTCTAAGCTCCAGCACTGGGGTAGCTGCTCTAAAAGAACCAGGGACATATAAGGAGGAACTAACTTGTCTGGCTTCAGGGCAAGGGCTGGAGGGGCAGCTTTCTCCCAGACAGAAGTGCTGGCAGAATCCATTGTTCCTTTGTCAAGCCCATTCTCTTCCTGGTGTTCAGATGCAGGAGGGTACCATATCTGAGTCTCCATTAACCTGGCTTACACAGGTTGCCCTGCTTGGATGATTTCAAGAAACCCCACCCTCCCAACTTGCAAGCCCATCCAAACCATCTCTTGTGACTTTTCCATAAAATAAGACTGTCTTGGCTCTTGCTGTGGACTTTTCTAAAATACATCAAAGGTTCACAAAACCAAATCAAGCAGCATATAGACTCAGAATGCCCCATATCTCTTAAACAGCCCAAAGCTTGGCATTATTGGCAGCCAGCCACTATTGCCAACTTGGCATCTTGAGGTATTTCTAAGTCCAGAATGAGTGGCAGCCATCTGTGGATTGCTCGATGACTCTTGCTAGATGGCCTCTAGCTGAACTTAGCCTGTGGTGGGAACCCTCTCAGGAGGCTCTAAAGCTCATATGCCTGGTAGTCAACCTTGACACAGGGTTGAATTCCAGGAAAACACACTCAAAGTCAAGAAGAACTCTGCTAAAGTGAACACTACTCCATAGAATCAGTCCCTCACTGACCACTCCCAAAAACCTATTACCAAGGGTCAATCCCCCTCACTGATGTGCAAACAGCAACTAAGGCCAAATTACAACAGCAGGGCATACACAACCGATAGAGACACACTGGAGCATTTGCCTCAGGTGACCAGGGAAAACTGCATCAGTGGACCCCTCTGGACATCTACTACATAAGGCCACTCTACAAAGACTGGGATACTTATCATCTCTACCTAATACATAGAAACAAACACAGGGAGGTAGCCATAATGTGGAGATAAAGAAACATGCCCCAAATGAAACAGAACAAAGCTCCAGAAAAAGAACTAAACAGAACAAAGCTCCAGAAAAAAAACTATCATATGCAGAGTTCAAAACAATGGTTATATGGATGTTCAATTAACATAGGGAAAGAGTAGATGAACTCAGTGAGAACTTTAACAAAGTGATAGAAAACATAAAAATAGGGATATAATACATTAAAAAAACAGTCAGAAATGAAGAATACGATAACTAAAATGAAGACTACATTAGAGAGATTCAACAGTAGATTAGATGAAGCAGAGGATCAAATCAGCGATTTAGAAGACAAGATAGCAGAAAACACCCAATCAGAATAACAACAGAAAAAAGAATTAAAAAAAAATGAGAAGAGTTGAAGGAGCCTCTGTGACAACATCAAGCATATCAACATTCACATCATAGGGGTACTAGAAGGAGAAGAGAGAGAGAGAGAGCAAGGAATTGGAATTGAAAACCCATTTTAAGAAATAATGACAGAAAACTTTCCTAGTCTAGTGAAGGAAATAGTCATACAAGCCTAGGAGATACGGAGAGATCCAAACAAGATGAACCCAAAGAGGTCTCATAATTAAAATGTCAAAGGTTAAAGATGGAGAGAGAATCTTAAAAGCAGCAAGAGAAAAACAATTATTTACCTACAAGGGAGCCCCCATAGTACTGTCAGCTGATTTCTCAACAGAAACATTGCAGGCCAGAAGGGATTGGTGTAAAGTATTCAAAGTGATAAAGAGTAAGAACCTACAACCTAGATTACTATACCCAGCAAAACTATCATTTAAAATTGTAGGACAGATTAAAAGCATCCAAGACATTAAAAAAAAAAAGGCTAAAGGAGTTTATCACCACCAAGCCAGCATTACAAGAAATGTTAGAGGAACTTCTTTAAAAAGAGGAAGAAAAATAGATTAAAAATATGAATAATAAAGTTGCAATAACTGCCTATGTATCAACAATTACTTCAAATGAAAAATATTTAAATGCTCCAATCAGAAGATAGTGTGGCTGAGTGAATAAGAAAACAAGACCCTTACATATGTGACCTATAAGAGACTCACATCAGGTCAAAAGACACACACAGACTGAAAGTAAAGCGATATAAAAAGACACTTCATAAAAATGGAAATAAATAAATAAAATCTGCAGTAGTAATACTTATGTCAGAAAAAATAGACTTTAAAATGAAGGCTATAGCAAGAGGCAAAGTAGGACTCAGTAATTCCACTTCTGGGTATTTATCCAAAGAAACTCAAAATACTACTTTGAATGGACACGTACATCCATTTGTTCATTGCAGCATTAATTATAGCCAAGATATAAAGGCAAGCTGGGGATCCATTATTGGATAAATGGATAAAAAAGAGGAGGTGCATAAAAGCCATAAAAGAATGAAATCTTGCCATCTGCAACAACATGGATGTACTTAGAGGGTATTATTGTGCTGAGTGGAGTAAGTTAGATGCCATATGATTTCGCTTATATGTGGAATCTAAAGAGCAAAATAAACAAACAAAATAAAACAAACTCATAGATACAAAGAACATCTTGAGGGTTGACAGATAAAAAGGGGGTTGGTGTTTTCTCTCCTAGCAGGAGGCACAGAAGCTTGTTGCACCCAAGGCTTGAGACTTTTGCAGCAAGAAGAAGGAGGAGCTGCTGAAACAGCTGGATGACCTAAAGGTGGAGCTGTCCCAGCTGCATCATCGCCAAAGTGACAGGCAGCATGGCTTACATCTTCTCTAAGACCTGAGTTGTTCGCAAATCCATTGCCTGTGTTCTTACTGTCATTAACCAGACTTAGAAAGAGAACCTCAAGAAATCTACAAGGGCAAGAAGTATAAGCCCCCAGATTTATGTCTCAAGAAAACACATGCCATGCACCACTGGCTCAACAAGCATCAAGAAAACCTGAAGACCAAGAAGCAGCAGCAGAAGGAGCAGCTGTACCCACTGCAGAAATATGCGGTCATGGCCTGAGCATCACAGAGTCAATAAAGCACAAACTGGTTGAAAAAAGAAAAAAGAAAGAAAGAAAAGGGGGTTGAGACCGGGGTAAAAACATTGAAAAGATTAAGAAATACAAATTAGTAGTTACAAAATAGTAATGGGGGTGTAAAATATAGCATAAGGAATATAGTCAATAATATTGTAATGACTATGTGTGGTGTCAAATGTGTACTAGATTTATTGAGATGATCACTTCATAAGTTACATAAATGTCTAATCACTATGTTGTACACCTAAAACAATATAACATAGTATTCCAATGATAATAGAAAAAATGTTAAATGAAAAAAAAAACAGTGATACACACTAAACCACTATGCATCTATCAGAATGGCTAAAGTTAAGAATGTTAATTTTATCAAGTCCTGACAAAGATAGAGGAACTAGAACTTGGAGGAACTGCTGGTGGGAGTGTAAAATGGTACAACTAAAATAGAAAAATGTTTGACAATCTGTTTTAATCCATTGAGGCTACTATAACAAAATAACAGACTGGGTGGCTGATAAACACCAGAAGTGTATTTCTTACAGTTCTAGAGGCTGGAAATTCCATAATAAAGGAGCCAGCATGGTCACAGTTCAGTGAAGGCATTCTTTCTTGTTGGTACCAGGAAACTTCTCACTGCATTCTCACACAGTATAAGGGGTAAGCTAGCTCTCTGGAGCCTCTTTTGCAATGGCAATAATGTCATTCATGAGGGTCTCCCTATCATAACTCAATCAGCTCTCAAAGGCCCCACTACTTTATACCATTACATTTGGCATTAGGATTTCAAAATATAAATTCTAGGGGGGAAACAAACATTCACACCAGAGCAGGCAGTTTCTTAAGCTATTACAAATATACCTAATATGTGATCCAGACATGCTAGTCTTAGGAATTTATCCAACAGAAAGGTAAGCATATGTACAGAGACTTGCATATGAATATTCAGAGAAGCTTTATTTGTAACAGCCACATAATGAAATATCAACATATAGATGGATAAACAATCTGGTATTTCCATATAAAGGAATACTCCTAGCAATAAAAGGAAATGAACTATTGATACATGCTACAACATTAATGAATCTCAACACAGTGAGTGTAAGAAGCAAGACAATTGAGTGTATACTCTATGTTTAAATTTATGTAAAATTCCAGATAATGTTAACTAATATATATTGACAAAGAGCAAATATGTGGTTGCCTGGGGACATGTAGGATTTAGGAGGAGGCAGAGATTACAAAGGAGCAGGAAATTTATCACATAAAAACGTATTAGTAGTTATTTTTGGAAAACGTCCAGTATAAAAGGAAAGGACAATAAAGCAGGATAACACAGGGTGCCTCCCAGTGAATCACAAAATTCTAGTCTGTATTGAAGATGTGATTACACATTCTGCATAATTATTATACAAATTACAAAAACAGAAATTCATATGTTAGTTAGACCTAGTAAGAATTTAGTAGGCTTCCTATATATTTCTCTTCTAGGAACAACATCATGATGAACTTGTCAACTATGAAGGTCTCTAGGAGTCAGACTATTCTGCTTTTTGATTTAACGTTGATATCCATTATGGTAATCGTATGCGCCCTACCTTTGGAGTTTGAGTGATGCCACTTGGCTAGCCCCTGCCTACTTGGGGATACACTTTACCCTTGGGGCAGGATGGGACAAATCCCCTGATTGATGACTCAAGTCCTTTGGCAAGAGAGAGGGAGGGTCTTTGTCCCTATGCAAGAAAGAATACAAGAGCAAGCAAGAATTAGAGATAAAAAAAATTTATCAGAGAAGGAATAACGCTCCATAGAATGAGACACCGAGTGTTTCAGCAATTGGGTTTATACCTGTTTCTTAGTTTCTATGAAAAATTACTGATTATAGGGAGTAAAGAATGGAATGAATGCTCAGGTTTATGTTTGTACAAGGTACACCTTTTTCCTTTATGGTATGGGTAATCATTAATTGTATAAGTAAACAGTTGTTAGTAATCTCTGCAGGAATCGTCCCTTTATCTGTACGGCTCTCCTTATCTGGCCATATGGCTGATCAACCAGGTTTCCATTTCTAGCAGCACATAGCAGGCTCTGAACACAACCTGGTTTACTATTTAGTTAATTTGTACAGTTCTCACAAGTCTTCCCTATATCCTTCCCACTGCCTTTAGGTTCCCTGATTCAGTGACAGAAGTTCCCACCATAAGTTCTGGTCTACAGAAAAGAGCAATCATGGAGCTCTTCAGGGATGCTGAGGCTCCCCTTACAAATTTATTCCTCACAGCAGTGGTCAAGGGTGTGTCCTGCGGACCCTCCCAGGGTGGGTGAGAAGGCCTTAAATAACAAATGCACTCTAACACTCAAGTGTCCCTGAGCTTGCAAACCCTTTCTTCTACAGTAAACCAAAAGACGATCTGTGATTTCTAGTTCACTTGCTGTGGACCACATTTTGGGCCGCGTGTTAGCTAACCCACGAAACAAACGCTCAGAGCCCTTTCTAACTCTCCAAGCTGCAACAATAAATGCACAATCTCTGCTTAGTGGGCCCACTCAATACATTTGCCCTGATCCAACTTTACGTTCCTTCCACCATTATCCCACACCCTTAAT